>OZ007522.1:12847381-13194053 GCA_963931895.1 Eupithecia pulchellata
TAAGAAGGGAGATAAAACCCTCCTTAAAAATTATAGACCCATCTCGCTCCTAAGTCACGTCTATAAGCTATTCTCACGAGTTATATCGAACCGTCTCGCTAGGAGACTCGACGAGTTTCAGCCACCGGAGCAGGCTGGGTTTCGCGGAGGATATGGTACCATAGACAACATTCACACAGTGAGGCAGATTATACAGAAGTCCGAAGAGTATAATCAGCCCCTGTGTCTGGCTTTTGTGGACTATGAGAAGGCCTTTGACTCCGTTGAAACCTGGGCTGTTCTACAATCCTTACAGCGATGCCAAGTAGACTATCGTTATATCGAGGTGCTGAGATGTCTTTACGAAGCCGCTACGATGAGTGTCCGAGTACAGGACCAGCAGACTAAACCGATCCAACTGCGCAGAGGAGTGAGGCAGGGGGATGTTATATCCCCGAAACTGTTCACGAGCGCGTTGGAAGATATGTTTAAGACGCTGGACTGGAAAGACAAGGGCATCAACATAAACGGCGAGTACATCTCACACCTGCGATTCGCTGATGACATAGTCTTAATGGCGGAGTCGCTAGAGGAGCTGAACCGGATGCTGGACAGTCTAGCTTCAGCCTCCCGATGTATCGGTCTTGGCATGAATTTGGATAAAACCAAAATCATGATCAATGGCCACATTGATCCAAGACCGGTGATCGTACATGGCCACCTTCTCGAAATTGTTTCTGAGTACACTTACCTCGGGCAGATTTTGCAGTTGGGTAAAAACAATTTCGAGAAGGAAGCCAAGAGGAGGATCCAGCTAGGCTGGGCAGCGTTCGGAAAACTACGTCGAGTCTTCTCGTCATCCATACCGCAATGTTTAAAAACGAAAGTTTTTAATCAGTGCGTCCTACCAGTCATGACCTACGGAGCTGAGACGTGGACACTCACGATAGGGTTGGTCCACCAGTTCAAAGTCGCTCAGCGAGCTATGGAAAGAGCTATGCTCGGAGTTTCTCTGAAGGATAGGATTCGTAACGAATTGATCCGACAGAGAACTAAAGTCATCGACATAGCTCAGAGAATTAGCAAACTGAAGTGGCAGTGGGCCGGCCATATATCGCGAAGAACCGATAACCGCTGGGGTAAACGTGTTCTTGAGTGGAGACCGCGACTTGGTAAACGTAGTGTAGGACGCCCTCCGGCCAGGTGGGATGACGATCTGCGAAAGACTGCTGGCAGATGCTGGATGCGACAAGCCGAAGACAGGGCGCTATGGCGCTCATTAGGGGAGGCCTATGTCCAACAGTGGACTAACATAGGCTGATGATGATGATGATGATGATGAGATGAAACCATGCGATTAATGGGAAACTTGAGGTTTTTAATCCGGAAATAGTACATGTGAAGCTGTGAAACAAGTTTCTATCATCAACCTATAACCCTTGTATAACTTCAGCAAATACCAATCATAAAAGGCATTTCTTGATTATAGGATAGAATCGAGTAGCCAATATAAAAAAAATATACTTAAATAAAAAAAAAAACAAAAAAATCTTTTCACAAATCCTGTTACCAAAAACAGAAAAAAAATACAAACGCTAGTATAAAACAATATAATTCCTATTGATGTTGAAACTAAGCCTGGAAGAGATCGCTCATAGCGATAAGGCCGCCCTTTGTACTTCCTTTACTTTAAGCATGTATGTTTGTAATGTTTCTTTATTTGTGTGGCATAATAAAGTATTATTTATTCTAAGCCTAAGAAACAACTAAGGTCTATGCTCTGTGTCTACTGTTCCTAAGACCTTTTGAAATAACCCTAGTATTAAAGAAAATAATTCCTATTGATGTTGAAACTAAGTCTAAGAAACAACCTAGGTCTATACACTGTGCCTACTGTTACTAAGACCTTTCGAGATATATATTTTTTATTATTCCAGCATTCGACCTCGCCCGTACAAACGTACTCGTCCCACGTCGCAGCTGTCAAAGCTATAGCGTGGTCGCCGCACCAGCACGGCTTGTTAGCATCCGGCGGCGGCACCGCGGACCGATGCATTCGCTTCTGGAACACCCTCACCTCGCAGCCGATGCAGTGTGTTGATACAGGTCAGTGCAGTAAGACTAGACTTAGATATCATCATCATCACCAGCCTATAATAGTCCACTGCTGGACCTCTAGGCCTCCCCAAATGAGTGCTATAGATGGCATTTTCATCATTTGGGGGTTATTGCCCATAATCCCCACGCTGGGCACGCGGGTTGGGGATCGCAGTACGGTGGTTGTTCTGCTTGTTCTGCAGAGGGCGCTGCTGCCCACCCCCCCGGTGTGTTTCCCTTAGTCGCCTCTTACGACAACCACGGGAAGAGTTGGGGTGGTGAAATTCTATGCCGTCACCGCACGGCAACTTAGGTACGACTTAGATATAGAATAGGCAAATAAAACAAAGTCGCTTCTAGCTGTCTGTCTGTTTGTCCCTATGTATGATTTGATCTTTAAAACTACAACAACAACAACAGTCTGCTGTAAGCTCAATTGGAAATAACCAGTATTTCCAATTGAACTAACTGTGCAGACTGTTGTTCTTTAATTGTAAAGAAGTCTCATTTGGTTATTTAATTGTAAAGAAAAAACTGTACAAGTGAAAATACCATTAGTGCATTTATATGTAATTTACTAGCGAACCGCTCGGGCTTCGCACGGGTGCAATGCTGATATAAAAACCGCATTAAAATCCGTTACGTAGTTTTAAAGATCTAAGCATACATAGGGACAAACAGACAGACAGCGGTAAGCGACTTTTTTTTATAGCACCTAGTGATGTGACTAATGTCTGTTTTGCCTATCTACATATCTAAGTTTACTTCTATTTTAAATATCCGGATAGAACTAATTCTCTGTACAGACTTCTCTATATCCAACGGAATAACATAAGGGCCACTTTTTATCCCGAAAATCACTTGGCATCGGGAGTTACGCAGGTGAAACCGCGGGCACCAAGCTAGTTTAGATATAAATTTGTTTGCTTACTCAATCAAATTGCAGACCACTTGGTCATCTTACATTCTTTCGCTAAAGAATTGCTAAGAACGTTATTCCAGGAGAAATTACTCGCATACATTTATGACATATATCTATTATGTAATAATATTGTAGTATATATAATATCAGTCATCTAGTACCCATAACACAAGCTTCAAATTGGGGCTAAGTGACACGAAATCCTGCAGATTTTGTGAGGAGGCGGAAGAAAAGCCTCTCCATTTATTAGGAGAATGTGGTGCACTGATGAAAAACGTAGCACCCGTCTGGGTAGGCACCTGCTTAGCCCAGACGAACTACGAGATATCACCCCGAGGGAAATCCTACAGTTCTTAGCAGATGTAAGGATAAGTGGCGAACTGTAGCGCTGCAGCTTCGGAGGTGAACCGATAAGGTGGCGATCACAATAGGCCAATCATGGCCGCAGCGAAAGAAAAGCCACCAAAATCACATAAAAAAATAGCTTGGGACTAGATGATGCTGTGTGGATTGTCCGGCATTATTCATTTATTTATTTCTCTACAGGATCCCAAGTATGCAACCTGGCTTGGTCGAAGCACTCCAGCGAACTGGTCTCAACGCATGGCTACTCGCAGAACCAGATTCTGGTCTGGAAGTACCCGTCTCTGACGCAGGTTCGTTCACACTACTTTCCGTCCTACTATACTAGCAATACGTTTGTTTTTCCGTTGCCTATTTCATCATAGGGATACTAGGTACTGTGAGTGATGAGGAAAAGAAAAAAAAAGACTTTCTGGCAAATGCTAGTTAATATTTTTTTTTTGTTTAGTTTACTTCTCCAGACAGTTTATATTTTCTCTGTTTTTATGTGTTATTATTAGTATTGCTTGTATTGTGTACCTGATAAATAAATTAAAAGAAAATCTGTTCTTCGATAAACACAGATTTTGTCTATGGCATCAAATTAAAGTCGTTGACAGAACCAGAACAAAACCTTCCATATTGAGGATCGTGATTGTGCTGTTTATTCAAAAACTGAATAAATAGAACTAAAAATGAATATGCAATCGACATAAAAATTACAACTACAATATAAAGCTTGAGCCTAGATGTTGTGTTGATTGTCCAGAATTGTTGATTTATTTATACAATACAATACAAAAATGCTTTATTGTACACCACAAATTGAACACAACAAAAGACATTACATAAGACAAGTATAGTGGGCGGTTTTATCGCTTAGAAGCAATCTCTTCCAGACAACTTTTGGATGCAAAGAATTTTATTTTATTTATTTGCATTGAAGAAAGGCAGGGGCGTACCAAAGATAAACTAAAACATAATATTATTATCATATCATAAATGCTTAGAGACAAATTATAAATAAGTATAACTAATACCTAGCTAAATATACTTTCACCGAATATTTTTATTTATAATAACATAAATATATAAAAGTGAGTACCATTATTAAATTTACTGATAGGAAAACTCCTTGACGCGAGCTTTAAAAACTGGTAAGGAACCGGCTTTTCTAACTGAATATTATTTATTAATTCCAGGTGGCAAAACTAACTGGCCATTCGTATAGAGTGCTTTACCTAGCGCTTTCACCGGACGGCGAGGCCATAGTCACGGGCGCCGGTGATGAAACCCTGCGGTTTTGGAACGTTTTCTCCAAGACGCCTTCGCACAAAGAGAACAAGAGCGTCCTCAACCTCTACACGACACTCAGATAGACATCTGACAGTGACATTTAACATCAGTGCTGCCAGCATAACAAACATAAACGTGGTAAACTTTAGTGCTGCAGCGTGGATATCTTGGGTGAAGTGTTCTGTGTTGCCAATTTTTAATGTTCTGTGCATAAGTGTGTTGCCATTGCGGTAGTGAGAAAAGTAACTGTTTGACATTGTTGAAAGGATCAGTGTTGCTAGCAATATAAAATGTGAAACATAAATAGATTAACAAAATGATATATTTTTAGATTTATAATAAAATCAAAGCGGTTTTGGTTTTGTTGATAAATCGATGTTACTATTTATAATCTGTATTATATTAAACTTTAGTTGATTTTGTTTTTGTATATATAAGTTTATTTGTTTAATAAGTTGTTCACAATGCATATTAACTTGGTGCGATATAAACTTTCATTTTGCTACTATTTTGTAACTGATAATAAAAATTTTACTTATAAAAGCGTAGTAAAATCAACAAGTTCAACGTTTCGGTGATAGATTGAATATAAATGAGAAATTTTTTGTATCATTTACAATTTTAATCTAAATATCACTAAAATTTACAAGCACCAAGTCTAGTAACTTATTTTATATAAATATACACTGATTTGTGTATTTTTACATAACGTTTGTACATGTTTCGAGTTAACTTAATTTTATACTTATCAACTATTAACTGGGCTTATAGTAAATTTTTGTTAACATTTTCGTTATTTTTTGTTAACATTTTGCACGAAATTGAGAAACATTTGGTATCGTTCCTGTTTTCAATAAAAAATGTTGACAAAACTGAACAAAATGTTAGAACATTTTACTTTAAGCTCCATTTGGTTTATTTTATTGTGACCCACCAAATTCTTGCATTTTGAACTTAGCAATATATCTTTAATTGTATCAAATAAGTGGTCAACATTGGTTTAATTTTGAACTCTGTGCACAACAGCAATAAGCCCTGAATTCCTACTTACATATTACCAAAATAAGCAACTCTTCGTTGCTAAAGGTTTTATTCCACAGTTTGTAAATCGCTATTGTTAATGTTTGACCAATAAAGGTTTACACGATTAATTTTCAGTACTTACGTACGTCAATTTATTGTTTTTGACTAACTAATAAATATCTTATGTATTTCTTTCTGTTTCAGCTGTTTTAGGCGTAGTTTTACGTTTGTGAGAGCGGGATAGATGTTCTATCTCTCTCACACAAATGCTCTATGAATTTCCTAAATGAAGGTGTTATTTTAAGATAGCTGGTAAGCCGATCGATGGTCAGGAAAGTATATAGTAGTCTTATTTACGTGTAGATAAGATTCAAATTTGAATGAGCAGTGGAAAATTTGTTGTAGCTGGTAGCAGCATTTAAGTCTTAAAGGCATTTATAGACTATTAACCGTAAGTTTCTAATAAAATTATATAATTATGTACCTTGCTTATGAATATTGCGCTAATACCAATGCCTATTATGCTAAAATTTTAAGTATCATCAAAAAAGAGCAAAACTCTTTATGATCTCAAATTTGGAAAGCTGCATTAAAATATTTATTATACGTAGTGATTAGGTTATGTAACTTGTCGTGTTATAATTCCGCTTTAGATCTTAAAATTTTTCTTCTAATATTTCTTAAAAAATCGTAATGCGTAAGACTACCACGTTATGAATTTCTGTACAAAATTAGAATATTTAAATGAATAATTGGTGTATTTTTCTAATTTGTATGGAATTGTGCAATGTAGAGTTAGATTTGCTATGTTTAGGATAGGGTATTTATGTTTTCAGAGTCATGTGTGTATATTTTCTAATATAAAGAAATTACGAGTATAGAAAACACCATGAAAAAATTGCCAATTCACAGAAATTGAGTAGGTTGTAACAGATCTAATTAAGGAAAATCTGATCTGGTTTAAAATGGCATCTTATTCCGATATCTATATAAAAATTAATAATTATTATGAACTTCTAGACTTTAGTTCTTTTCTTGGAAAATATCCATTGATTTGACACCAAATATTCAAAATTAATTTATTGTGGTGTGTTATTTGTGATTAGTATAAAATAGTGATGTACTTAGTTGATAAATTTCGAGAAATTATAGATAGAACAGATTTGGTGTCCTATATTGGTTGTTGTAATATTATTGTGTTTTAAACTTACTTCAATGAGACCTTGGAATTCATTTTGCGAAGAAGTAAAACCTTTTCTCTGAATGTACTGGTCTGTTTCAAAAATTATATCAGGTAAAAATTGTGAAGTAGTTGACATATTTATAAATTGTCTAGGTACAGTGTAAGAAAATTTCGTTTAAAAATTTATGAGTTTGATAAGCAAGTTTTGATACATTAGGATTTCTGCAGATCAAATGTAAAAACCTACCCAAAATAGTGAAGTGATTTTCTCTCTATCTTTCATTACTTTCCACTTAAAGTTTTTTAGACAGTATCTACACGATTTAAATAACTTGTCAAATACTATGATTTAGAGATCTTTAAATTTTGAAATATATTTTTGTAAAATAACTTTGCTAGTAGTTTCATAAAATTTACTTAATAATCTTTAGCTATCTTTTTCGGTGATTTACTCAATTTCTACTCTTTCTTAGTGTTTCGAATAAGTTTTTCTACCATTAGTTTTGGTCTTTAGTTTTTAACTTATGTCCCTACGGAGGAAAAAATATTTATTAAAGAGATATATAATATATTATTTAACTTTTAGTATAGACTGATGTCATTTTGTGTGTTTCTTAGTAACCTCTTATAGTTTAAGTAGATGATTATAGAAATAAAGGTTTTGTGTGAAATAATCTATTCTTTCTTTCTCGTAATAAACTCGCCCTATAATCCTTTGATAGTATATTAATTTATTGTTCATATTCTTTTTTATTTATATACTGTTTGAACAATATTAACAGCCCTTAATCTAAGCAGTTCGGCCAATTAGAGATTACAAAATTCTGACAGTCTAACATAAAGAAAATTTAAAAACAAAACACATCGGAAATATATTACGTAAAAAAACTATGAGTACCTAAATAAACATTATGAATGACACGTCAATAGAACTCCGACGAAGAACTTGTTACCTACAGAAATAGCCATAATTTGGACCATCATAATGTGTCTCGGTCACAGAGCAACACGGGCCCCCGGCGGACCGTCCCGTCATTTTTTATGCGGAACCCGGAAACTTGTTGAAAATATTCTATAGCCTATGTTCACGGAAAATTTAGGATTCTTATGATGAAAGAATTTTTCAAATCGGTCCATTAGTTTTGGAGCTACTTTAGGTAGAGCGAATAAGTTTCTTTGGACGTGTTTTATGTGCTTATGGGCGTTCCATTGAGGCCACATTCATTTACCCAAAAAGAAGTGGTACCTAGTGAAACACCAACATACACTTTTACCGGCCCAATGTTTACCGATTTAACCTCTTGAGAAGTTCATCATCTGCCTGATGGATGATACAAGGGTTTTGTTTTTATTTATTTGGGGTAACAACTTAAAGGGTTAAGCTTAGGTACAAGGTAAGGGTAAGGGTAAGAAGGTACAAGTCAAAACACAACGATTATGTTCGATTATAAAAACTTGGCATGACTTATTGAAATATTATTGCAATAAGTAGTAAACGTTCAATATTTAAAACATAAAATACCCAAAGAGTCATTATACTAAGATTTGAAATCAATAAGAAAAACATTAGATGTGTAACCAATCAATTGGGCGTGGTAGGTAACTAACTACTAACATACCTTTAAATAATTACCTATAGGTCGTATAGGTACCTACTAAGGTAAGATAGCTATAGCAATCATTCACTCAGCAAAATGAAAACCCTTGGGATTTATAAATCGTAAAGGTTTTCATATTGCTGAGTACTGTTTGCACTCCTTAATAATCTTTAATTGGAGTCATGTATTAAGGGTTGAAGTCTCCCAGACTACCTACTTTTAAAAACAGGGCAGAAAATCTTAATTTAAGTATCTTTAGAAATAGTTTTCAGGGTCTAAGCTTTTTACTTTTGAAACTCAAACGTCATAGTCCAAGGATCTTTATTAGCATTAGTCAGCTTAATTCACTGGACTTCAGTTAAGGTTTTGGCGCCTATCAACATCATCATCTTCATCGGGGATGCGCAAGGAGCCGCATCTACCGCAACGTAGCAATGGGACCTTTCCGAAGGGCATCGCCTTCCTAGCATTCAGGCCAGCAAGAACGAGCCGCTTCAAGCGGTTTTCTCCTCTACGCAAATAACCAGCGGCATTGTTGCTGGCTGCGACCTGGAGGAAATCAAAAGAAATAAAAAGAGACTTCTATCGTACTTTTTATACCACTGTTTCATTTTATTTATTAGTTTTAAGATCCGAAAAATCAGTAGTTGCTACTTACCTATCCATTATACTCTTTAGTAACTGGTGCTTATAATATATTGTATAATCCTGGAGAATCCACACACCATCATTTAGCCCCAAGCTAAGCAGAACTTGTGTTATGGGTACTAGATAACTGATATACTTAATACAATATATTACATAGATAGATTATATTTATTTGTATTACGTACCTATTTAGAAGACGACCAGAACACCCGAACAAATATGTGTAGATCGTACAAATATTAGTCTCGATGCGGGAATCAAACAACCTCCTGCGTCGCAGGCCGACCGCGAAACAGAGGTCGTCAAAATACGTACTTACCTAAAGACAAAAGTTCAAAACCCTCGGAGTTACTCTCTCACGAATATTATTTTACCTTTAAACTTGCCAGTGATGCTGAAGCTATGTATGCTATGTATTTCGATTATCATGAAGCATAGTCTAAATAACACAACATACTTTAGTGACCCTTAGTGGACCTGTAGGGCAAGCACGGGCTTTCTTGTCTAAGGTAGAATAGAGAAAAATTACGTCACTTTGTTATCGAATGCGTAAATTATTTGAAATTAATTTCTTCAACTTCAATAATGTACGCAATGTATGGCGATGCGATGCCATTATTGTCTACTACTCTAGAGAACAATCCCTGTGCTTGGCCTACTGAACTAAAACTTCTTAAGGCTCCGGTGACGGATAAATTTCCCATGGTGAAAATATGCTCAAATTACAAATTATTTTCTTATTACGTTTGTATGGGAAATTCATCTGTCGCCGCAGCCTGTCCTGTGTCTAGTCTGTCGCACATTAGACTTACTACCTGTTTATTGAAAGCTAGAAACCACTATCTAAGTAGGTAAATACTATCTTTCTAAGTCATTAGAAAGATCAGAAGCCGCCGTTCACAGCGATCAGCTTTCACATCACCTATGCTCCGATTCACTAAATAATGTACCTGTTCAAATTCACTCGCATATTCTTCCTCGAACAACTTCGCTTCCGAACCGAATGCGACTAAGAATTGCGCCTCGCCCTTTAGCAGAGGATCAGCACTAGCTTCCAGTTGCTGGTCGATGATGGCGTCGCATTCTTGCGTGGCGGTTATTTTGCATTCGGTTTCTTGCTTCTCAGCAATGAGATCTTTTATCTAAAACATTACCGATGACTTTTATATATACTCGCAGACCTTACCTTACCCTACAGCCTTCGCGGGTATTTGACAAACATTATAAATTTTTGTACACTTAGTGTTCATTATTGAAATTTTCATACATATCTTAAACTTTTTGGTAAATATTCTGTAGCCAATGTTTATAACGTAGTTTATATATGATAATGTAGGATTCGTTTTGTATCAGTGCTGCATATTTACATATCTTTTATTATGAACACATTGAAGTAAAGTAAATTTATAATAGAGATGTATATTAAAAATGTTGTTATTTCTCTCTGATCATATGTTATTGACGTTGCTATGATAATATCTAATGATTAACGCTCCGACGACACGGATATATTTCCCTAATATATAAAAAGAGTTTGTAATACCAAAAATATATGTAATTTGAAAATCTTTTCATCATGATCTGCTATTATTTGTATTAAAATTGTATTTATCTAGATTCCTACCAGATTTTTTTTTTAAATACTTTACTGAAATGAAATTAAACCAAATCGGGTAGACGCGTTATCCTATTATTTGTTTAGATAGGTAAATATTTTCAAAAAAGCTTGTGACAGGAACGTAGGTAATACTATACAAATAAATAGCAGTACATGGTGAAAATATGCTCAAATTACAAAACATTTTGTATTACGTTTGTATGGGAAATTCCGTCGCCGGAGCCTTAAGTGTGTTAGAGATCTTACCATTGCAATTTGAGAGGCCATTTTGTCCGTTCTAACTCTAATTAAGTTTTGACCCGCTAATGGGTCCTTTGCCATTTGCTCAACAACATCATCTATGACCGTGTTGTAGACACTGTGGTACCTGAAAAATACCTTTATTTAGTTTTTCTTTCATAAGCACTTAGTGTCTCTTGCCAAATACAACTAAACTAAATATAGTTAGTATTAAGATCGTGTATAATTGTAAACTTTTAACTGTATTGATGGTGCAATAAAGATACCTATATTCTATTCTATTCTATTCTAATGCAACCTGCTTTATAAATAAGTCAAGCTGGCATAAAATTTTAATAGTTGCGTTGGTAAGTCGCACGTAGAAACCGTAAATAGAGGCTTAATCTTTGTGCAGTGCTTATATATAATTGCGAGACATTGAACCCCGTTTTGTTTTGGGGCCTCTAAACTTAGAGGATTAACAAAGATGATAGAAGACAGCCTTGCCAAACACCAGCGTGTTCTTGATGTCTTCTGAAACGGCCATAAGTAACCTGGCAAGAGTGATTTGTTTCGATGTTTTTTAATAATTTGATAAATTTCGGCGGTACACCAAACAGACGGAATCATGAGTTGGACTGAATCTCAGCGTATCAAAAGCTTTTTCAATCAAGTCAACCCGTGCCATTCTGCTTGAAAGGTTTCATATGTAGAATAATATTAATGGTAATTTTATTGAAAAATTAGTATATTTAATTAGTAATTGTTTAAAATTCTTTTTCACCAATATAAAGGAGATTACTTACATATCTTTACCCATCCTTGCAACTTCGTCGACCAAGGTAGTGACGGCGACGAGCAGCGTTATGTATTCGGTATGCACTTCAGGCATACCCTCTTTCAATAGTGATTTTACCGTAGGGGAAGGCCTGAAAATACAAATATGATGAAGAATTTTGAGGCATTTAGTATGACGAATCCTTTTGCCGTTTAGAAACAATTTCTGGCAGCTGTACGTGTCTAGAATGTAAGAAAACCTAATGTTTCAGTATGTAGTAGTAAATTGAATTAACAATGTAGGATCTACGAAGGCCTAGTGCGTATAAAGGTCGAACACAATGCACTTATACTGAACAAATTAGGCCTGGACTGGAATATTTATTGACAAAACTAAACTCCTGGCCTTTGTTTTTCAAGGCCAGGCGAAACTCAATCGCAACGAATTTTTTGAATAATCTGCGCCCGGAATATTAACCCTTAGACTCGATCGTCACCTATATTGCTTACACCCGTAAACTCGCGCACTGTCACATTTCCTAGACACTAAAATAGAGCATTTGCTGCGTATAAATGAAAAAAAGCGGGTTCCGACCCCCACAAATTCGAGGCTAGAAGATTGTTACCGTCAGGATGATCAGTCGTATATAACGTTGAAATAAAAAAAAATTAAAAATATATTGCTCACAGGTGACTTTTAATCCCCTGTATCGAGTTTTCTACATTCTTCATAACGGTCGTGTAATGCGGGAATTGAGGATCCGCCCTACCGACGTGGTAGCTATTGAGTCCAGCAAACGGAGGGAGGGGTTGGCTTTGCATGTTCATATTATAGGGGAGGTAGGATACGCGGTAGTGTTGGGACGGCGCCTGGAGGTTGGAGTAGCTAAGATATTGTGTGGAAGCTGCGACGACGCATAGAGCCAACATGAAGATCTGGGGGCAGGACATCTTTGTGCTGTGGAGAAAAAATACGGAATTAGCTTTCAGCAGGTATACATACAACGGTGTATGCAGTTTTGGGGGACTCCTGACTTACTTAGAAATATTGAGAAAGCTAAATATTCGAATTTAGATCTGAGCGTCTCTTTGATTGAATTGGTAAACTCGATTAAATAAATAAATAATGCTGGACAATCCACACAGCATCACCTAGACCTTCGCCCACGGTGCCATAGAGGTCGTCATGTGGTCGTCATTATCTTCGTATTGTTCAGATTAAGTGGAAAGTGCCGGGTACGCCGAAGTAAAGGTTATAATACATGTATGTATATCATATAAGAATCTACGAGATATTAGGATGAGATGCTCAAATCGATCATTGGTTGTTGTCACCTTATCATTGAAAATAGTAGGGTTATTAATAATAGATCAATCGGCTGAATAATATTGACCATATTCTCTTTCTCGTCTGGTGCCCAATCAAATGAACATTGACGAATTTCGATCACCGGGACATAATTTACTACGTTAAATTCGAGAAGTAAAATACATGAAGTTTGGCGTTACATGCGTAATCTCTGATACGATAACAAAAGGTTTTGTTTTTTCTACTATAGTGAGATATACAAGGGAGTTTTATAAAAAGAAATATTAAATATAGAATAATTAGAATTTCACCACCCCAACTCTTCCCGTGGGTGTCGTAGGAGGCGACTAAGGGAAACACAGCGGGGGGTGGGCAGCAGCGCCTTCTGCAGAACAACTACACCGAACTGCGATCCCCAACCCGCATGCCCAGCGTGGGGATTATGGGCAATAACCCCCAAATAATGATGCCATCTATGGCGCTCATTAGGGGAGGCCTATATCCAACAGTGGACTATTATAGGCTGGTGATGTTGATGTTGTTGTGTTTATAAAAAGCAAAGCTTCAGTCAAGCTAAAAAGGTTAAAAACACTTACTTAATTCGGCTCCACTTCCTTATGGAATGTATCGGTAGATTAAAATCAATTATTGCTTTTATAGGCTTTGCTCATTCCAATGATTGAAATTAATGACTGCATAATCAATCACGACGAACAATTCATAACTTATAAAGCTTGTAAAAAATAATGAACTGTAATTTCGTTAATTTGTGAGAAATTAAACATGAAAATACGAACACAAAAATTATTGAGTTATTGAGGAATATTCTTTTAGTAAGGTACAAACCCTCGAAGTAAATACTGGCGATTCTGTTGTTTAACGATATCTAACCTAAATTTTCTAAAAAATTTAGGTCGCTGCGGCGAGTATATACTCGTACTACGATTTCATGACCGACATAGGCGATAGGCGTGCAGGCACTCTCTATATTTCGCTATCGTACAGAACGACAAATGTTCAATGTTCATCTAGCTATTGAAAAGAAAATTCTAAACTAACCAAATAATACAACAACAATAACAACACCAGCCTATAATAGTCCACAGCTGGACATAGGCCTCCCCTAATGAGCGCCATAGATGGCATTATCATTTGGGGGTTAATGCCCATAAAGTGTGGTGCCGGCATAGAATTTCACCACCCCATCTCTTCCCGTGGGTGTCGTAAGAGGCGACTAAGGGAAACACACCGGGGGGCGGACAGCAGCGCCCTCTGCAGAACAACTCCACCGAACTCCGATCCCCAACCCACATGCCCAGCGTGGGGATTATGGGCCATAACCCCCAAATAATGATGCCATCTATGGCGCTCATTAGGGGAGGCCTATGTCCAGCAGTGGACTGTTATAGGCTGGTGATGTTGATAGGCGATAGGCGTGCAGGCACTCTCTATTTCGCTATCGTACGGAACGACAAATGTTCAATGTTCATCTAGCTATTGAAAAGAAGTTTCTAAACTAACCAAATAATACATATAAGCCAGTAAATAGCCGCCGGTGGCAATAATAATTGAAGAAACAGCGTTTTTCTTGTATCACAATGGCTCCCATCTCATTTAGACGGCGGCCGCGGGAGCTAAGTTCTGCTTTTCGCGCTTTTCTATATTATTTGGGACTCGGTAAAGAGTCTCGGAAACTTTGTTTTAGTTAAGTGTCATAATACTCTTCTCGTCGTGTACTCCATATGTTTTGCTAGCTACATTTTAAAGGATTTTGGCCCTAAATTTGCGAAAAATATCATAACTAGGTATAAACAGTTAAATTGCGAGTCGAATATTTGAAAATTTTCAATGAATTACTCATCGCTATCAATTATTTAATTTATGTACAATCCAAATCCGTCATATTTTGCGTTGCTTTTGCTTGAGTTTAACTAATCGTCCGCGATGCGTTGTGCGGCGTAACTTAGTTCCTGTTGGGGCTAACGATGCCTGGTGCGTCCCACGGCTGGACAAAGGCTTCCCCTTGCTTCCTTTACGCATCTTGGTCCTGAGCCAAATAGACCCAGGCATCTTTGCAGGCGTCCATTTCTTCACGCCATTGCTTCCTCGGCTTGCCACGGTGCCTTACGGCTGTTGGGGCTCCACTGGGTGGTTATTTTGGCCCACAGATCTTCAGGCATGCGGCAAGCATGACCAGCCTAGCTCCATTTAATATAGACAACTTTTTGAGCTACATCAGCTGCAATGTGTGTCATCAGCGCAGTGGCTTACAAAGGAACAATATATCGTGGTCTCTAAAGTAGTTGCTGAGAAAGGACTAGGAGTAAAACCATATGAAACACCAAAACATTCTTTATTTCGTAAACACTATTTTTGAGTTTGATGACTGTCTATGGGGTACGCCAGCTTTTGTCCATTTAGTCGGTGGCTTCAGGCAATCTGAAAAATAAAAATATTTGTTAAATAGTAATATTTTCAATAATCTGTAGAGGTATATAATATACATATATTAAATTTGGCAAATACTTTTAATAAACGATTAAACTGATTGTATCCCGAGGAAGGACCTTCGTCTCCAAATACAATGTATTTGGAGACATAATTCTTTAACCAAGGCATACAAACGTGGGTACTAAAGTTATGAATAAGAAATTCACAAAATATCTTTTACAATAGTTGCGTGTCCATCCAAAGGTTGCTTGGAAGAAATCGCTCTTAGCGATAGGGCTGCCCATTGTGCAACTGTTTGTTTGTGTATCTTGCTTAATGTATAAAGAGATATTGTATCTCCAGTAAATTTTCTGACGTAGGTACTCATTGCTTAGTCCTATTTGTCCTATTGGAGTCCATCTTTTTCACAGAGCCATTCCATCTATATCATCTTGATCACCTATTCTTTTGAAGGAATGTTAACTGGCAAGGTTGAGGAGAGTTCTGATATTTTCCATTGTAAAGCCTGTAATCTGCGTTTGGGAGGATTTCAAAGAAAAGTCAAGTCCATGTCATCAGTGCCTAACAAATCTGCGATATTATTTAATTACGGATAATAGCGTGTACTTGAATTTTTTCTCATATTTTTTTGCATCATCATCATCAGCCTTTAATAGTCCACTGCTGGACCTCTAGGCCTCCCCAAATAAATTTAATTAATTTGCATAATCATTATGAGTTAATTCATAAAACCGATCATATTGTCTTCGAAGTTTATAACACTCCGACACCGACAATGGGAGTCGTGGCGAAAAGCAAGCGGCGCCATAAATAAAGAAGTTGCAGTATTTTTTTTTTATTTTGGCTGTTTTTTTAAAGCATTGGTGTAGGATTGTAGTGATTGACTAAAGGAGGAGACCTACCTGTAGTTAGTTTGCAGTCTGCAGTTAGCTCAATTGTTTCAATTCTAAATACTTGACTAGTTCTTATTTCGTTATTAAATTGTAATTTTATTTGTTGGTTTTACCTAACAAAGAAATAAATAAATAACAATATTTCAACAAAAGCAAGGCAGGTATTTCTTTGAACTAGCGTCAAATAAAATCACGTTTTTGAAAAGACTTAGGTAAAATAATTATACCATAAATCATCATGTAAGAGGAAATCATTATTTTATACTTTTTTCAATCTCAAAAGCCAAATTGATTTCTTAAGCTTTGTAGAATTTAAATTGGAGAACATGGTTTTTGCAGGTAATAAATAAAATGATGCGTAAAGAGTTTTGCAGTAAAATCATTCACGTCACTAATCATTTTATAAGATTTACTTGCGTACGTGTGTATAGGTACTGTATATTCGTGTATGTGTGTATCTCCTTTATGTTACCTCAAACAAGCTCGGTTTGGTTTGGGTTTGGGCATGGGTTTTGAGTCTTTCACTATTGCTCGGTACATAATTACACCTACATATAAACTTTCCCTCATTTAAAATAACTTCAATTTATAAAGTACCTACTTTAAAAAATCTTACTTCCGTCCAGTTTTCCATGAAACTAAAAAATCGATAAATAAATAATAATAAATACATAATGCTGGACAATCCACACAGCATCATCTAGCCCCAAGGTAAGCAGGAGCTTCTTCTATGGGTACTACATAGGTCATTTTACTCTTACTTAATACACTATACACTTTGTTATTTATTTTTAAAACTAATAATCCATCTCATTATCTAGGTATAAGATTTATTTAACTATAAGTTATCTAAAGTAGGGTATCCAAAGTATATGCGCTCAGTAAACTTTTACTTAACATTACATAGTTTTACATTACGTTTACTTTACTTTACATTTACTTATATGTACTTTCATGGCCTACAACGCATAAGTCCATCTCGGGCTCCAATAGGAAGCTGAACTGGGCAGTGAATAGGTTAATTTAGAATCGAATATTATAATAGGTTAATTTAGAAAAGAATATTATTCAGATTTCAAGAATACAAAATGTCTCTCGTAGCACGTCTACGGCGTAGCATACTAGCTACGACGTAGCAGATACTACGTCGATTTACTAGTGGTCCGCCACGGCTTCACACGCAATCAACTAAAAAATTATGAGTAACAGGTATATCTATATCTATACCTGTTTAAAAGTGATTTAAAGGTACCAATCGTTTCAGAAATTCTTAAGAATTGACGGGCAATACAATAACAAATACATCTAAATCATAATATTTGTACGTAACATTAAGGCCCTGTATAAAGACAATATTTAAGTATAAGTAGTATTATTTAGTAGTTCGTAGCGCTTGACAAATAAAGTTGAAAATGGTGATGCGTTTGATTTAGTTGAATCTCTTGTTCGACAATGTCAACATTATTTATCGGTTTTAATTTATTTTAAAAGTAAATACACCAGTAAATTTAAATCTTTATACATAATTCTCTAGATCATAAAATTACCTTTCTTACAGTAACAAAATTATAAAATGTTATCACTCAAAATATTGAGCATTTCGAGACGAAAAAATATTTTCGTGTTCTTTCTTGCGATATTTTTTTCAAGTTTCTACATGGTTTTTATGAAATATTTTTGTATAAGTCTTTTGTCCATACACTTGACTATAAACTGTATTTTTTTTGGGCTTGTAATATGTCGCAGTAAGCCTAACTGTGCGACGAAAAAGTGGTCGTTTTACGATGTCTGTCGTATGGCAGCGCCTTAATTTATACCTAATTATTTACTTTTCGGGGCTCGACGTGTCTAATCATGAGGTTTTATTGGATCCCCATAGTGGTTGTTTTAGTTCTTAGACTTGCTGTGGATGGCGTGGAATTAAGAAAACCTCATGAAAATCGTTTTTCATTGAACAATAGCATAAATAGCTTAATGCTTCAGTCTGGTTATGATACAGTTAGCTAGTTTTCCCTAGGTAAGCTTTAGGATCAGTCCTACTTAGGTAAGGTTCTTCATAACTTAAGAGTTGAGACCCAAATTCACCAAACACATTTACTGAGATCACAGTTAACTTTGAAAAGTAAGTAAAACGGATTATTTATAAGTATGAACGGATATTTATTATTACTTAAAACTATTTACCACTTATTTAGTCCTTTAAAGTTCTGAAAAACGAATCCTGTCTTGCTAAAATCGGCCCACCATGAATCGTCTTTCTGCTTTTCTGGTTCAAGCGTTGTCACATCTGCTTGGGTGGCTTCGTCAACAACGATGACATCTTTTTCATTGCTCTCAATCGTACTCTGGTCAATTTCGAAACTAAGGTTATCGTAGAAACATTACGTAGGCATTTGTTTAATTTCATCAGGTTTTAGGCCGTTTTGATCTAGTATTTCATCAGAGGGTAAGTCAACATCCCTGCCTTTTGTACTTTAAGATAATTAACATCAGCAGGTTTCTTATCAGTTTGTCCAGCCATGGGATAGTGGTTTGATATGTAAGCATTAATATCATGGCTTTGGACGAATCCGTATAAATTAGCAGGATTTAGTGTTTTTTAGACGATATTATCATGGGATGCGGTCAAATGATTAGGCCATATTTAAAGCGAGATTGAAAAGCCATGTTTTGAATAAGCCATGCCACGATTTATATTGGGATTTCGATTGAAACTAATGGAATCTGCCAATTCGAGAGCAGGATTCTTGGACCAGCTATGTGAAACTGCTCTATAATCTTTTATAGCTTAGAAGCATTAAAAACATTTTCTTACCGTTCTTTTTAGGAAGCTTATTGTAGAAACTATGAGAATTTGCCATTTTATTTTTTAAAGTATGATATAAAACAGGCACACCGGCTATGCCACCAGTCATGCCACGTTTTTTATAGAAAGCCAGTGAGTTCACCTTGTCAAAATTTACGGAAGGCTTTTGGTTCAACCCAAAGAAAACTGACATATCATTAGGCCTGTTGATACCATTGGAGTTTAAGAATGAATTTTGGTTTAAGCCGGGCTCGGCGCCGAACGCTAAATAATTTGCAATAGCATTATTTTTGTGTGGCTTGTTGTATGAGCCAGTATTCTGATAGAAATCAGAGGGATTTTGAATGCCATCATCTGTGTAGGGGCTCTGGTACAAACCACCATTCTGGTATGAGCCGAAGTAATTTGTTATACCGTTATTTAAGTTTGAGTTTTGTGAATAAAGTTTTTCGTTTTTGCTATCGCTGTTTTTAGGAAGATCGTTGTCGAAACTATGAGAATTTGCCATTTTATCGTCTAAAGTATGATATAAAACAGGCACATCTGTTACGCCACCAGTCATGGCATGTTTATTATAGAAAGCCAGTGAGTTCGCCTTGTCAAAATTTACGGAAGGCTTATGGTTCAACCCAAAGGAAACTGACATATCATTAGGCCTCTTGATACCATTGGAGTTTAAGAATGAGTTTTGGTTTAAGCTAGGCTCCGCGCCGAACTCTAAATAATTTGCATTATTTTGGTCTTGGTTCTTGTATGAGTCAGTATTCTGATAGAAATCAGAGGGATTTTGAATGCCATCATCTGTGTAGGGGCTCTGGTACAAATCAGGATTCTGGTATGAGCCAAAGTAACTTGTTATGCCGTTATGTAAGTTTGGGTTTTGTGAATAAAATTTATCATCTAATACAGGATATCCGTAAATATTCGGTTTTTGGTACATACTTGATAAATTTGTCATACTTCCATTAATCGTATGTGGAGTTTGGTACATATTAAATAAATTAGCAATATTATCATCATAATACTCATGTTTTGGATTCGCTATGCTACCATAATTTTTATGAGAATTGTTGCTCATAAGAACCAAGTTTGCGGTTGAAAGTTTCTGTTGGAAGTCAGGTGAATACATGAAACTTGTTTTGTATGAATTCGCTCTAGGCTCTTCATTAGAAGCAAGCTCTTGTTCCATTTCGGTTTTATGTTTCTCTGGGGAATTCTCTGAATTCTGATGGAAAATAGACGGACTGATCATATTATCTCCTTCCACAGTGACTAGGTTATCACTAAATGAACTTGCTATGCCATTATTCATATGAGGATTCTGGGGAAAACTGTATAAGTTTGTCGTGCCCTCATCGAAAGAAATGTTCTGGTCGAGACCAACTGAATTGTGCGTGGGATCTTTTGTCGCAAAGATATGATTTGAATCTTGGGGATTTACAAAATTGTTCTGCATAAGAGAGTCCTCATTTAAAACAATGCCTTTAGTATAAGGGTTTTGATAGAAGTCAATTGAATGTGTCACGTGATCATTACTACCATTTTGGTTGTTATAGAATTTCGATTGGTTTGCCATGCCTTTTTTTTTAATAGCGTCGAGTGAATTTGCGAAAGTGTCTTTAATATCTGTGTTTGGATAAAAATCAAATGAATTTTCCATATCATCATTTATATTATGGTTCTGATATATACTGGCATTTAGTAAATCATCATTTACAAGAGCGTTTTGGTAGAGTTCGTGTGGATTTGTCACGGTATCTTTTCTAGCACAGGCCTGACAGTAAGCTAATAACATTGCCATTTTTTCTTTTAAACCAAGGTTTGCAAAGTTACATAATTCGTGGTCCATTTCATCTTTCACAACAGAGTTTGAATACAGTCCATGTAAATTTGCCACGTGGTCTTTGATATCATGCTGTAAGTAGACATCATGCTGGTTTGTCATACTGAACTTTTTAATAACTCCGTGAATTTTTATTAGCTTACATATTAGTTTTTCCAAGTCAACCACTGTTTGAGGTTTTGGGTACAAATCAAGTAATTTTGTAAAATCATCGTTGATATCTGGATATAAATCATGTAATTTTTCCTCATTGCCAATTATTTGCGTATTTTTGTAAATACTAGGTGAATTAGCAAAGGCATCATTTGTTGCTGGTATTTGATACAAACCAAGGGAATCTTTCAAATCATTTTTGACATCAGGTTTCAGGTATGAGTCACTTGAGAATGCCTGCTCGTTATTTTGGTATAGGCTTGGATAGCTGATTGACTCTATATTATTTTGTTTCACAAGATTCCATAAACCTTGATTTACAGGTTTTTGCAGATTGCCATAGAGAGTGGGTGGAGCGCTTTGAACTTCTGCTGCTGTCCAATGACCCTTCATTGGCAACGTGCTAATTTGGACACCCTTAGCTGCCGTAAATAAGGAGATCAGCGTGATGATAAGGTTCATTTTGTCTGGAAACACGGTAAAGAACATTTCAATCATGGAAAGTAAATATTCATTCGGACTGTGCAAAATCTCGCAGGAAATTAAATTTATTAAAATTAATCCGAAAAAAGCAGCAAATCATGAAGAAATTTTTTTTGCATACTAAGTAATACCAAAATGTTGGAAAAATATTTTATTCACTCTTAACTCGCTTATTAGCAAGTCAAGTTGCAATCAGGATCTATCAGTATTCGAGATGAGAGATAAAATACTTTATTGTTCTGATTTTTCGTAAATAAATATATGCAGTAGGTACTCACACCAAGCCGTAACATTTACTAAAGAACTGAATAATAAACTGATAATTTCAAACCATTTTGCGGTTCTTATCAAAAATTACTACAGGTATTTAATATTCACAAAATGGTAATAAAAACTATATTCAATAGTCACAAAACGGCAATAAAATCCATGATACAAATTATTAGGATGTCGGCATATTAAGTGCTTTATAATAAGCAGGGATCGGAATAGGTAGAGTTTTTAAGTACCAAATGACGTCATATACGCAAGAATGATAGCTTAGTATAGCCTCATAATCTCGGGATTCATATATACTATATTAATCCCGAGATTCTTCGATTTATTGACGTAAGTACTTCGATTACGAAACATTTATTTTCATTCCAAAAATATAATAATTTATATTATTATTATAAAAAAAAAGTTATTGATTCCTGCACGGTATGTCGGATAGCAGATTTCGTTTCTCAACACAGCGTCTAGACCTAGACTTTCTTATTTCTCTTTAAATTTTTTTGGAAATAAATATTTTATTATTATTATTGTCTATATTCCTGCCTTGTAGCAGGCGGGGTGCGGGGTGGACGTTGCGGGGTGAGGGGATGTCCAGTTTGAAAAGAGGTTGGATATATAGGTACATTTTTGTTCACTCGTTTGCTTGTACATTGAGTGTGCATAAATTATGAATCCTCGCCATTCAAGTCACAAAACGTGGCTTTAATTAGCTCCGTCCACATCGGTTATTGTAAAAATATCATTTTTTACTTTTAAGTAGGTGTTGCATAAATCGAAATCGATTAAATAATGGAAAAAAATATTATGATACTTATATTTTAATTCTTTAGTAAATGATGTGGACGATGAACTTTTGGCGTTAGCCAGTTTTTCTTAAATACCTAGTTGAAATTGAATCTGATACATTTTTTTTTATTTCGTTTCATTGACTTGTTGATACTGATTTGATTAATAAAAACATATACTTCATGTCAACTTCGTATCATTTATCTACGTCTTTCTGAATAACGGGACAATGCAGCCAGCGTCTTTGCAGTCTCAGTAGTCTTGGGGACAGTACTGACTGGTATTAATATGAGGTGAGAGTATCAGTTGAGGTACCTGTAAGTTGTTTGCAATAGTCTGGAGTGAGCTCAATTGTATGTATAATATGTATAATACTGGACAAATTCAATAATATGTATAATACTGGACAAATTCACTTAAATTCAAATTTGCTTCTATATCTGATTGTCAATTTCTTTAATAATACAGATATTTTCTAAAGATGTCCTAGTGTTAAACACCCAATCCTACAAATCTCCACCCCACCTCCCATCCCCCGTCTCTAGTCTAATGTCGTATCTAAAGTTACTATTTATGTACCTACCTATCCAAAATATCTTACTAAATTTTACATACTTAAAGTTTGGGAGCCAACTACTAGAAGAAGGCCAGGTGTCTTACGCTACCTAGTATGTGTTTAACATAGAAAAGAAGAGATTTAGAAGACAGTAATATCTATCCCTGAAATTTTAAAAACATTTTATCAATTCCCGATTCAGGGATTAATAAGGCATATGTTGGCCATGTTATGTTATCCTTTGCTTTTTACGTCATTAGGCACTTAAAAACTCTACCTATTCCGATCCCTGATAATAAGGCTTATATCCTCGGATTCTGGAATCCCAGAGCTTATTTTCAACGACAGTAAATAGACGCACCAAATGAATAGGGGCCTTAGATAGATAAATAGATAGAAAACCCTTACTGTACCACACAAAGAGAGAAAACAATACAAACATACATGCATAAAGTACAGAAAGAAAGAAAATAAGTTTATTTGAAACCCAGTAGCACACATGCACACTAAAATAAATATTCAAGTACAAAAAAAATCAAGGAACACAGAAGAGTGAGTAGATATTCATAGTAAAATCAATAGACACAAAATTAATAACGTTAAAAACCAATTCAAAATACTGTTCGAACCTTTTCCGACTTTTACGCGGACGAAGTCGCGGGCAAAATCTAATCTCTAGTAATTCAGCAGATCGTACATAGATTGGTCCGGAGGCGGGAATCGAATCCGCAACCTCCAGCGTCGGAGGCGGACCTTCGCCCACCCTGAAGCTGAACTTATCAAGAATCGTTTATAACTTATGCTGGGCAGGAGGTTGTGGGGTATAGGTTGCGTTGCGGGTTAGATTCCCGCCTCGGGAAAATGTTTGAACGATCTGCAAGTATTTGTACAGTGTTCTGGTCGTTTTCTATGTATAATAAAATATGTTATTTGATATAATCTATACTAATATTTTAAAGAGAAAAGATGTGATTGTTTGTTTGTTTGAATTGAATAGACTCAGAAACTCCTAGACCGATTTGAAAAATTCTTTCACCATTGGTATCCTTAATTTTCCGTGATGAACATAGGCTATAGAACATTTTCAAAAAAAATAGGGTTCCGAATGAAATTTTTTGTTAAATACCCGTGCGAAGCCGTAGCGGACCGCTAGTATTTAATATTAGTGTAATATTTAATAATATGCTCGTCGACATCCATCCTTATTTCGTTTAGTTCTAGACGCGTAAACCGTGTACGTGTTGAGCCTTTATAAATGATGTTACAAATAATGAGTATCAAGATGAAATTTGACCGCTACCTTGTTCCAATCAGGGTTCGATTTGCTAACGTTCAAAGTTCTACGTCATAGCTATATACAAGGTGTAACAAAATATGTGTACTAAGCCGAAGGGGGAGGTTTCAGACCCCAATGGTGATCAGTTGTGGGGGGAGACAATTATAAATTCCTATTTTAATTATCCTATTTTTTTTTTATTTCCTAGTTTATTTCCCTATCCGGGTAACCTATACATACCTACTACCACTGCAGGTAGGTAGGTATTTATCTTCGTAGAGTTCAGCTATAGCGGGGCGGGAGACTACCTAATCTATCTATCTATCACTCTACATCTGTGCCCATACTGACGTCATTGTCACAGGTACAAGAAACCGCTGCCTTTAGGGTTGTCCCTTCGTAAAAAATCAGCTGTCCATGTTGAAACTTTGATACAGTTTTTTCCGAAATACCGATCGAAATTCGAAAAGTCGTGGAACAAAAGTTGGTCCCCTGGGAGGTGGAAATTCACCCCCTTTCGGTTAGTACACATATTTTGTTACACGGTGTATAGCGATGGAGTTTCTTATCTTACATACATTATGCACATAAATACATAAAAGGGGGTATTGTAATCATCAGACCGTTTAGTAAATATTTATTTAAACCTGCCTTGATAGCAATGCAATGGATTAAATGGATAGAAACTAACATAAAATCATAATATATGGAAATAATTAAAAGAGAGTTGAGAGTTGTAAGGTTGAACTGGGGTTCTGTTTAGAGGTGTGTAGATCCGGAGTCAAACGGCTCCTGGAGTCGTTTCCGCTCCTGGAGTCGTGTGGATCCGCTCCGGCTTGTCGTTCGTGGCGTGTCCGCGGATACGTTGGCCGCGTCTTCGGTCTCGCTCCATGAAGTCGAATGAATGTAGCAGCGAGCGATTGGAGCTGTGTGGATCTGGCCTTTAATTCGGGTTCGGACGTGTTCGATAGACAGATCCAGTTCCATTTACGAGTAAACAACAAACTAGAACTACTACGGTAAAATTATACTTTATTATAATTTACTAGTATTTAGTATGAAGGTAAACAACTGTAGTCTCTAAAAAAATTAAGTAATTATATACCTTAAAAAACTTATGCTAGTATTTTTCATAGATTAGATCAAACTAACAAACATGTCTTCCCCTAAGGAAAGAATTGCTATGGTTTTACTAGTCATTATTTCGATTCGTTACATCCACCGAAACAAACGTATCCTACAAACAGACAGATACAATGGACATGTAGGAACTGTTATTAAAAGCGGATCCTAACCGATCCGCTGGATCCACTGGAACAAACTGATCTAATGGACTTGAAGGAAGCGAAACTGCAAGCGGATCCAAACGGATCCGCGGACACGACTCCGGGAAACGAGTCCGCACCCAACTGGAATCGGACCAGATCCGCTCCAGTCGTGGACACGTTTAGCGCATGTCTAGTTCTGTTGAACCAGCTGTTTTAGTTATACCTATGTAGGTAGTAAATTAAAATTGTATGGTAATTCGAAAACTGACGAATATGATGCACATTTTTACTTGAATTCAATAAAGGAAATAATTTATATTCGGCTATAAGCATAAAATGTATTTTTTTAGCGTTTATATATGCTTATTCGTCGATTTTTCCGTCAATTGTGGACCTCTTTTAATAATTCTTTTCCGTGTTTATCGAAAACGATGCCGAGGCTATCCCATAAAAATATTATTCACAACCCATGGAATTAATAGTTGTGCCACACTTACAATGCATTGCAAATAATTAGGAATTTAAAGGCTTTCAGTTTTTCAAAATATAATCTGCATGCATTGAAAACGCAACACAACCTTTCGAGCTTCGAAAATGATCCATACGAGCCAAGAGTCTTCCCGTCTTCCCTCTGAGTTTTCAGAAGTGTTCTTTGGTAAAATGGTAAATAACTGAAAAATAAAACTTACTAAACCTACGTTTGCTCGAGCAGATCCGTAAACATAATGAAATATCCATTATAACTCTTAGTTTAAGTTATAATATATCTTTGACGAATTACTATTATTATTTATTTAGTATGTATCCAATTTTTAAACAGTTTTTTGTAGTTTTAATATTTATGCTTTTACTGCTCTATCATATAATCATGTTGTGTATGCATGCTTCGGAATTCAATCTAGTATAAGAACCGTATATACATATATTTTTTACTTGTTATGATTCGATTGTCTTCTGTTTTGTATACTAATAAAATAAAATCAAAAAATAAAAAATAAAATAACCTACAACTTACGAAACAAACCGCTTTAATGCATTCATTGTCAAGCTTGTGCGCAGGTCCGTGGTTCCAAATAGTAACGAGATGCAGCGAAACATTAATCCCAGTCATCAACAAAACCTAGTTAGCCCTGATGCTAATGAGCTGTCAGTTGAGTTTAGGAACGTTGCACGTATAAACGAATGGTTGCTTTTAGTGGTCATAATAACATATCCAAGCCATTATGGCTGTGATAGTTATTATAGCTATTATGATATATAGTTATTATGATAGCTATGATAGCTAACCCATAATTTTAAGTTAATCATCATCATATCAGCCTGGGTTCTTCTACTGCTACAATTGGCCTCCTTTTGCTTCTACCAGTCTGCTGTTACCGTTATGACCTTAGTGTTAACTAGCAGTCCGCCCCGGCTTCGCACGGGTATTGAACAAAAATTACAAAAATCATAAATTTAAACACACATGGTTTACGTTGTTGATGTTTTCATACGGTACCCTAACTTTTTTTAATATATTCCATAGCCTATGTTCACCAGGGATAAAATATAAGAATGAAAAAAAAAGAAGAAAAGTAAATAAGATATAAGATTATAATGGTGAAAACATTTTTCGAATCGGATCAGTAGTTTTGGACCCAATTTAATGCAAACAAACAATTCTTTCCTCTCTATAAAATTCGTATATACTCGTAGTTACCATTAATGGTTTGAAAAGTTGTACATTGCTTACAATTCTGCTACATTTATTGCTAGTTGATCTACGAGGTCCTTCACCGCTGTTAATATCGTCACGTATTGAGTCAACGGCTGCGAGCTCACCGACCCTTGTGGTTCCTCTTCTTCATAAAATGTCTGATCTGGCTTTTGGTATGCTGTTCTAGAAATTTATAGAATAATAGGATTAAGCCTAACCTTAAGTAAGTTTTCTTAAAAAGTGTAATAAAGTTAAATAAATTTATTAATAAAATATTGTGTGCTATTCGGTTACTAGTTTTTAGAGCAAAAATTCTCTCCTTAGGGAACTGTATTCGGGAAATAGCTATTATATCCAAAGACACAAAAAGCATAACTGTAGCTTATTGTACTGTGACGAAGATCAAAACACGTACTATACTGCCAGAGCTAAGACGTTTTTTATTTACCTAGGTAGTCTGACAAAAGTCCTTACGTGGCAATGTGCCCTTAAGGACCCACACTAAGGCCACTTAAGGCCTTTTGGCCTTTTTAGGCTGTAGTTATGCTGTTTCTATGTCTTTCGGTATAATAGCTATTTCCCGAGTACAGTTTCTTGATTTTTTTCAATTTTAAACTGAACAGAATACATAATATTTAATTTATTTAACCTTTTTACACTTTTTAAGAAAAGTTACAGCTAGGCTTAAGTAATATGGCTTTTACTTATGCTAACATGCATGAGGTATGCATGATCGCTGCTAAAGGTTATCTCATATTCCACTTTTAGGAAACCTTGCAGGAGATTTTTAATCATGGAATAGGTAGTAATCATGGCATGGCATAGGTAACAATGCCATGCTGTACAGCTAAGCTACATAGTTAGAACATGGCATCGGTGTAGGTCAGTAGAAACAAATAATTGGTCTGTACCTACTTTGATTGTGATTTTTAGTAAAATTCTTTTAGATTGTTTACTTAACAATGGGGGTCCTCAGCGGTTGAGGATCATTCTCATGATTCTTTAAATCAATGAAACAATAAAGACAATGAAATACGTTCCGTCAAGGTTGTTATAAAATATTATTAACTGCCTGTTGACAATAGATTGTCTTAAAATGAGGGGTCTCAACCGTCCCTCGTCATTCGGATCGTTTGAGGTAAAGGCATTACCATTTTAATGGCCTGTCGGGCCCGAATTCAGATAAACTTTATACTTACATCGATAGGGATGTTCAGACCCTATTAAACATAACAAACTGGTAGTTTGCGACCTATATCGGAACCTCTCAAATGAACGATTCGGTTATGATGAAATTTGAAACGTTAGGAGTAAGTTTTTATGGAAAGATAATTTGACTATCGTGAATATATTATATGTATGAGAGAGAGACATATAGGATAGACATGTAGTTTTATGTTCCCGAATGTACAGTTTTAAGAAATACATATTTAAAGTCGACCTTGGTGTCGAGCATTAATGAAAAAAAAGAGAGTGAACTAACCGCTTTCTCGTTGGGCCAATGGAAATCACCCAGAACCCCCTAAAAATTCTACAGATCAGACATTTGTCCCGAGGCGGGAATCGAACCCGCAACCTTCTGCATCGCAGGCGAACATTCGCCCAGACGTTACAGAGGTCGTCATATTCGCTGAGTGAAGTAAACTGTACTTCATAGTTAAAGTGAATTACTATTTCAAGATTTCAAAATAAAATAAATTCTATTGATTACAATTGATTAAATCTTTCTCTATTGGGAGTTGGGAGATAATGAAGTTATCCTACGTAATAATGTCACAGAAGTTGGAGATCTAATCAAAACTCTTAGCTCAGTATCTTACAAAAGACCTACGGTACCTACTTTTAGAACATAGATATTTTTTTTAAACTTGCTTGATCCCATTTTATTTTTCATATGAATTTGTGTTAGTTAACAGTAACTAGAGGTTCGTTTGTGCTGAATTGAGTCTAGGCTTTATCAAATTAAGGTAAGTATTTGGCATATTTCCAATCGCAAAGTTGAGGCCGACTTCTCTCTACCCACAGTAATAGTAGGTACTAGGCTTAAAAAATAGATAAGTCTGCAAAGTTGCAGTTTGTTACACTCCAGTGCCTACGATTTTACACTAGATTGCGTCCAAGCTGTAAAAATAGATTTGATTGCTCTATACTCGTCAATAATAAATTTTATGATAACGATATTGAAAAATTCTTGGAGTACTTAATGGAAAATTAATTTCTTTGCAGCCAGCATCTTGGGTACACTTCCAACTGGTATTGATTTGGATCAGTTGAGCTACCTGTAGTTTGTTCGCAACAGTCTGCAGTTAGCTCAATTGTAAATACTAGTGGTTTTTTTAATTTAGTTAGATCATTGTTATTTATTTGTTAATAAAGGCTTGGCCATTTAAAAAAAAAAATTTCTTTGTAGGCTTCAATTCTTTATTATAAATATAGAAGCACCTTTGATGTGCCCCTGTCGGCAACAACTAGAACGATCACCAAGAATGTATAGATTGTTTGCAAAAGTCTGCAGTCCGCTCAATTGTTAAATCTCATTTGGATATGTTATTTTATTGTAATTTTCTTTGTTAATAAAGAACTAAATATATTTAGTGTATTATATTATACTTTATTATGTAGTAGGTACTTAACCCATTCACTACCTATCCTCCGCCGCCGCCTGAAATAATTACAGTCAGGCATGTGCATGAAAGTGTTAGTTGAAATGAAAAAAATCAGATGCTTTTTACTGTTTTTATTAAACAAATAACTTATGGGTAGGTAATTATTTAGGTATGTATTTCATATTCAAAGTGGATCATTTTCTGTTTTCAATTCGACATTTTTTCCATGCGAACTACTAGTAGAGGTGCTTGCGTAGGCGTAGTTCGAAGAACTCGGTACCGATCTTTCGTAGGCGTTGTCCAAGCAGTCTTCCGCCTCAGAAATAACTGTAAAAACCTGTCTTTTCACTTTCTTTTGCAACCAAACCGGGAATTGTTTTGTAGTCTCGCACATACTCTCGAAAAATGAGTCTAAGGGATGTCTATTTATATATACTTTGGCACTCTCTCTTTTGACCATCTCCTCCTCGCTAGGCGGTTCGTAAGTGTAGTTATCCCTCAACAGTTCAAAAGAAACGAGATCTTCCTTCCTTCTTTTGTTCACAGTATCATCGGTAGCGTCACCGTCGTTGCTTCTAGAACGTTCTGAATCGTGGCTCTCGTCTATGTTTATGATGTGGCTGACTGCGGCTGAGGATTCAGAATTGTCTTCGGTGTCGGATTCTTGGTCGGGTGGGTGTATGACGAAAGGTCTTTTTCGTAGCTTCATATGGGGCACCAGGAATTCCATTTGCTCAGCGTACTTCCAAGTGTTGACACGGTCTACCTTCAGCCCAGAGCTACTAGCTTTGTGCCGTTTTAGTGAATCTCTATGATTATCTCGTAGTTTTTTCCATTCTCCTTTTGCTGTTGGAACTGCAACAAGAATATTTTATTTTTATAATTTGGCCGGGCAGTGCGGCCTAACAATGATTCTACTTATTTTTACTTTTAGTTAGACAGGTTCCTGAATATAGAAGGCACTAATTGGGCTGATAATAATAATGTGAGTTAATATGTTTAGTTCTAAATGCTTATTCTAGAAAATTCTAAAAGTTAAGATTTATTTACGTAAGTGAACCTAATTTTCTGGTGGGAAGAACCATCTTTCTGTGTATTTTTACAACACTACTATCATGTTCTATCACCAATAAGTCTACCAAGCGTGGTGATTACAAAACAAATATAATAGGTAAATAAAATATTTTGGACATTTCACACAGCATCATTTAACCCCAAGGTAAGCAGAGCTTGTGTTATGATTGCTACATAATTACATTATACCACTTTAACAATGGAAAGACGGCTTTTCAATGCCTCCTTTAAAAAAAAAGTGGTTGCTCAGTTAGATGATACTCAAGTTGCTGTATGATACTCAAATGTCAAAAATCTGCAAAAAAGAAACAATATATTATTTCGTTGCTTATTTTATGATATGACATTGACATTTGACTTTTGTGCAGCGCCATCTTGTGTCAAAATAAAAGGCGTATTAGTTTTTTAAGAGGTTATTTCATTAAAAAGCCCTCATTGCATAAAATCTCCGCTTCATTGGGCAGGGATTTGCGAAACTCAATCCGCTACTCTGCTCCGCTGCTTTGCTCCGCGTCGATGGACTGGTAGCCTAAGGGCCGTATTTTAAAACAGAGTTTGTCATCATTGCCACAGATCATTGGGATCATGTCATATATTTTTATATGATCTACGAATCCATGCTTCGTTTTGTCTTGATCGCTTCAAGCTCGGCGCAGTTTAATCTAACACCGTCTAAAAATACAGTCTATATTTGAATGCGCTTTTTCTTTAATATAAATATAAGTCATAATGATGCCCATCGGTACTTCAGGTGTAAACTCCGTTATAGAATGCGACAGTAATGTAAATGTATAGTGTTAAAGTACTTACCATCCGGAATGTACGGACTATTCATTTTTTTTACTATTATTCGCCAGGTTTCATCTTTCACGCCCATATCTCGATATGATTTGTGTAGTGGGTTCCACAGGCAAGGAACATCTCTCACGTACTTTATAAATAACTCCATACTGTCAGTGTTTTATTTAATCCTCAAATACTATATTTGTGGCTGGTAGCTCTTCTTACTCTCGTCTCTCTTCAACAAAGCGCGTGAATCACGTCCGTCGTAGGCAAAAGATTCGACGCAACTGGCTAGGTATGGATGGAGAATGGAATGAGACACGAGGGGGGGTGAAGTGAGGTGCGACGCAGGCAGATCGACCGCTACCGGAACGGAGCCATTAATGAGTCGGTTTGAGTACAGTAAGCGCAACGAAAGATGAGACCTGTCAGATGCCAGTGGAGGGGATTTCGCGCAGGTACAGTCGCGCTTAAAATAGGTAAATAAAATAATTAGTTCGGATTAATAATAAACATATTTTCGCTTCCTTCGCCATAAACTTGTAAACGTCGAACACCATCTTCCTACTTCGCTGTTTTAAAGCCTTTTGCCTCGAGGCATATTCAAAAGAAAACAATAAAAAAAGAATGAACACAACTAACTACTTTTGTATTCGTTGGTACTTCGGGCCACAGCGGCGTGTGCGCGGGCTGCGGGGAACGACACACACACACGACTAAATAAATACGCATGCGCGGACGCCATACCTCGCCTCGCACGCTCCTGTCTTACCGCGCGACGGTCCCGCCCCTCCCCGCTTGCCTTGCATACCACCAAAATTGCCTGCGAAATAGCTACTGCGCAGGTATAACCACGTGATCGGCCAGGTCTCTTCTTTCGTTGCGCGTATTGTAGCAACACTGAATTCCACAGACGCTTCTAGAAGCGAGACAGCGTCCGTTACGAGTCGAGGTCGAGGACAGTTATATGGACTCGCTCATGCATTCCGCATCCCGGTATCTCTCGAAAAAGCCATTTTTAGATAGTTAGTAGTTTAATATGAATACCTATACATAAATGACAGTGATCCATTAGGATCACTGTCATTTATTTTGATCATCAGAATTGTAAAACATGCATTTATAAATACTTTACCAACTAGTTTAACAGCAATAAAATTCATTTATCAATAATGTGCCAATGGGCAGTTTACAAAAAAAACTATATAAATTTCGGTACAGACTGCAAGTTTCAATTAAGATCTTCATTTAAACGCATGATGAAATGTAGCAGACATGCGTTACATTTATTAAAAATATTATTTAGCGTTACAGTTACCTCCTCCTAGTCCTCCTCCACGAAATCGTAAAACGCAGTAAAAATATCGGTAATATTTGTCTTCCATTCAATAAAACCTAAGGCGATAACGGTGTCGCCTAAGTATCGTCGTACAAACGTACAAGGCAGCAACAGACAAAAACACAACTCAAAAAAAAAAAACTTTATACTTACTCGTACTATGAGTTCACGTACTCAACTTTTACTTTTTTCCTGTTCTATTTAACAACAAAGTAATTGTAAACGATTGACACTTGTACTAATTAATAATTAATTTTATGGTTAAGAGTACCAAATCACATTTAGGTAATACCGTAATACTATGACTTAATATAATTGTGTGTTAGATACACACAATTCATATTTTTATTCACGTAAGAATTTAAGTATCGATAACTATATAAATTAAAAAAAAGTTATTTAGTTATATTACAGTATATTGTCTCATTAATTTTATACCGATTAATTGCAACTAAAACTATAATATAATAATTTAAATGTAACTGAAAACTTTTAGGTTGTGACCTTTTTCGATACAATAAATAAGTCAACGACCTGTATTGCTGTCCATCTGGCACTAAGTAGGTAAACATTCGCATTGCTTGATCCAGTACTTGCACTCAGCACTGCCCCGCTCCGTGTAAACGCTCCTCAGAACCAACTCAATCCGGCGAGCAGCCAGAGGGCGGATGTCATTGACCCGCGCAATGTCAAAGTTTGCAGAAAGATTTCATAATGCGTGCTACGTTTTGCAGTTTACATGTTTATGTAAAACTTTATTTTACTCACCGCGGGGTACAGTTTAGTGTAAATTAATTATTGAAAGCTTTGTAATTTATGAGTTTTGTTTAAGTTGATAATTGTTTTGAAATTAATGGCAATAGAGACACAATTGTAGATAAATTATCATCATCAATTAGCAGTTTTTAATGAGGTTTTTTACAGGGATGAAATGGCCTGCAGAATCTATGTATGGTATATTAATAAATAATGTACGGTATACATAAAATACTTAAATGAACCTACCTAGTCAACACTTTCATTGCACATTGCATGTTCTAAACTGCATCAGGGCATGCCCCTTTCGTGTTGCATCGCTGACACTGGGCGAACGGTTTAATAAGTGCAGCTATGCTTCTGCCTAGAATTGAGGCATGCCTTTGTGATGATTTTACTTTTCTTTATTATAATTATGTAGGTATAGGTAGGGTACGTAAAGGTATAGATATATAAATTCTTTATATATGCCAACTAGCGGCCCGCCCCGGCTTCGCACGGGTATAAAACAAAAATTTCAGAAATTATACACACTAAAACGATGGGTTTCACAGTTTTCATACGGATCTTTACTTTTTTTAACAGCATTGGGGTTTTTGACATTGACTCGACATTCCAAAACTGACACTGGCCGTAGAGAAAAAGCAAGCACCGTGCGCTATACAACCTCTTTTTCTATTCTGACGCGCCATAATAGAAAAAGAGGTTGAATATACAGCCCACGGTTCAATTATTGAATTTTTCATGCGGATCCCTAACTTTTTTGAAAATTTTATATAGCCTATGTTCATCACGGAAAATTAAGGATTCTAATGGTGAAAGAATTTTTTAACTCGGTCCAGTAGTTTCGGAGCCTATTCAATACAAACAAACAAACAAACAATCAAATCTTTCCTCTTTATAATATTAGTATAGATATTGACTGCAATTTTAATTCAACTCCTACATCAACTCATCATCAGTATTGCTCCAACTTGAAAACTCAAAACCTAACAAGGTAAAGGTTTCTTGTTCCCTGCTTTACTTTGCCTTAAAAAGATTAAAGTGAACAAAGAATCAAAGTGATCACTTTATTTTCCAGTATAAGTATTAATTTGTATTTTGTGACGTGTCCAAGGGTCCTGTAAGTTCTAAAGGAATTAAAGCACTTTGATTATGATTACACTGAAAATTGTAAGAAATTTAATGCATAATAGCGCAAAAGCTTTAGCTTTAGGTACTTATAACATGTATAAGACACGTATGTTCTGTTATCTGTGCTTATTATTATTAAATTATTATATTATTTATTTATTTTTTATTATTATTAAAATTATTAATATGAATGTAGGCACAGATAACATAATAAATGTAGGTATGGTTTCTTTTTCACTTCATGCACATGTGGACAAAAAACTTAAGCGAAGAGAAAAATCAATAACACCTTATTTCTTATTTTATAATCTACTGTATGAAATTTGACTTGTCTCAGTGCTTATTTTGTAAGCCTAAAGAAATAAAGTTATCGAAATCCGACTATGATTTTTAACATGCCGTGTTTTAACTTTGTTGCAATTGCGAAAAAACGGCAAAACGCTGACCGCAATCCAAATAAAATTCGAGGATGCTTACCCTTTCCAAGTATTATCCATTTCAAATATCTGTTTATGAAGGCAGATAGATAAAATAACGCAGTCATTGAAGCGAATAAATAAATATTTATCACCATCTTGGGAGAGTAGAGTACTTGTTTTTATTGTTTACGTAGACAGCTCGCTGTTGCTTTAAGGAGTGGATTTGTGGATTTCGAGATTTTACTTTTGAATCTATAGACTAAATTAAAGTCTATAAGACTATAAGAAAGTCCTGAAAGTTATTTGACAGCATCATAAAGGTCATCGTCCATTCTTTGACGATCCCAAATATGTCGTCGAAGCCGAACTTCGACAATTGACATAGGTATTGTCTTTATGTCCAAGAGTCCTGTAAAGTCTAAATGAAATAAAGCACTTTGATACTATCGAGCACAAGTGACTGCAATCTCAAGTGCAGTCTTTATTCCTTGACTCTCAAAAGCTACTACTATTAAATTAAACGTAATAAAAGGATTGCGACATTTTTGGTGCATCAAAGTTTAGTTTTTAAGTTTTTTCTCCCTTATGGTCTCGCTTTGTACGTTCTTTTATAAATTTTTGATATCTCGGCCCCCAGCTTTAATAACTTGAAAGTTTTAATTATAATAACTACTTTGATGCGGCTGTACAGCTTTAAAGACAAAAAAAGACAAATTTCTTGGAAAATTTTCAGAACAAATTTTAAAAGCGTTTTATAAAATCAAATGAAATCTTTTAAAATCGGTTTGTAAATTTCAAAACAGTTTTGAAATTTCTGTATGTTAACTTGAATTATTCTAAGGTCGAAGAGACCCTTCGCCCGCTGCGCCTTCAGAGGTCGTCAACTCAAACTAGTTAGCTCAACTAATCCATTCTGCTTATAAAATTTCTACATACATATTAATAAATTGAGAAAAATATGACTCCATTCATAAATCCCACTAAATGATTCCTGAACTCGCATGCCCAGCTTGGGGATTATGGGCAGAGATGTACAAAATGGTTTTAAAAAAGCATTTAAATACAAAATGCAAAATACTTTTCAGATTTACTATTTCAAATGCAAAATACCAAATAGTATTGCGTTTTGTATTTCAAATGCTAAATGCAAAATAGGTATTTTCAAAATACTTTTTTAAAATAAAATACCCCCTGACCAAATCACAGATATTTTTATTTAGGTATTACACAGGAGAATAGATACACTCAATGCGATTTACACTTTTTTTTTTTAATTAATAACAACTGGACTGTTATTGTTAAAAAGTGATAAAAATAAATATCATTTCTTATTTATAACACTTTTTAACAATACCAGTTGTTTAAGTTGTCATTGACTGGTTTTAAGAGAAAACGCTATGTTTTATAACCATTTTATAACCATTGACAAAATAAAGAATCTCTAAACCGAATCGAAGTTGTCATTGACTGGTTTTAAGAGAAAACATAGCGTTTTCTCTTAAAACCAGTCAATGACAACTTCGATTCGATTTTTTGTCAATGGTTATAAATACAGTTCAATTATTTGAGAAAAACAATACTAATACATACAATAAGGCAATCCATCCAGCGGCTTGGGGACGCTTGAATGGTATTAATGTGGATCAGCTGAGCTACCTATAGTTGGTTTACAACAAACCGTCTAAACTAAATAAAAAATATGAGATTTAAAGAAGTTCAAAAACTACATCGTTATTCTGTGGCTATACCTACAATGAAGTGGTCATTCATTCACTCATACCCATTTGATCACACCTTAGGTCCTAAATTTTACTGTTAGTCTCATAGTCCAATTTATCCTGCACCCGATATTTATCGGTTTTTCTCAGTTTTTTATTCTACTTATTTTTTAAAAATATTTTTACCTAATACTATAACACTCCTACTGATCGGTAAGAACTCTGTGTCTAGTTAAACCGAACATAGACTTTATGCCACTTTTAACCATATCGTAATGAAAACTCTTTTACTTGAATAAGTAATTCTAACAATATAACTGCCACTAAATCATTCTTTGACTGTTATCTTGATAACACTCTCACCGAACACTGGTTAGGTACCAGTTATTCAATGAAATTTTTCCATGCATTCACAGTTTACGACTAAAACTAATTAGTATTTCTCAGCAGAAGCCAAATGAATTCCAAATGAAATTCATTCATTTAGCCTCCACGCGACGTCTCCACGCCCTGGAGTAGGGCGGCTCTCGGAGGGATTGGCAATTGAGTTCATTTATAAATTGAATACTGTTAGAACCCTGTTTCATTTGCTTGAACCGCAATCTTGGAGACCAGTTACTGAAGGCAACAAGACGATGGGCTTTATGTTTTAATTCTCTTTCTTTATTACTTCTTGCTTGACGATCTCTGTGACGCGGTGGGTGAAGGTTGCCTGCGACGCAGGAGGTTGCGGGTTCGATTCCCGCCTCGGGACAAATCTTTGCAAGGTCTGCAGATATTTGTTCAGGGTGCTCTGGTAATTTTCTAAAAAAGTCTTATATGTAATAATATTGTATTATATAACACAAACTCTGCTTAGCTTGGGGCTAGGTATGCTGTGTGGATTGTCCAGCATTATTATTTTTTTCTTTATACTTCCACCACTATACGCATGTCTGTTTATATTGTTCTCTTTTATTCGGCACATTAAAGTATTTTCTTTTCTACCCATAATATAAGATCTCCTTAGCTTAAGACTAGATGATGCTGTGTGAATTATCCGGCATTATTAATTTAAATTGCTAATAAAACCTCAGACTGAGGCTGGCTTCTGCCGATAACAATGGAATACAATCTTATAGACCGCTAACTGGTGGCAACGAACTGGTCTGGGTGTGGCTTGGCGTTACTCGCCCTTTAATGGTACTTACAATTACACGATAGATCTTTGTCATAGGTTAATTTATAAATCTGCTTCGCATATGTTTGTTAGGTGCTTGTAATATTCATTATTAAACTGGAAAGATAGTGTAACTCGCGCGCCAAGGGTTTCGAACTTTGGCGATAATATGTATGTAGGTACTAATATTAAATTGTTTCCAGTTGCTTCCGACCTCTAAATTTTTTCTGTGATTTATACCTACTTATCAGTTTTTTTCATTTGTTTGTTTGTAATTAATAAAACAATCATTGTCAAATCCAAATCATATATCAAGGAACCTACTCGTAAAAGATAATCGTAAAAAAAAAATAGCCAATTACAGCAAAATTTAGCCTTACATTACTTTTCATAGAATCTAGCCTTCTCCGACAGACCAATCGGAAACACTGACAAGTTGCAGCCAGACTTTGAAGAGTCAAAGGAAAAGTTCGACAATGCCTAAGCAGAAAGTTGCCAACTATGTTAGATGGGCTTTTGTGAAAAACTCAGATACGTCTGTTCTGAGGGCCGTATTTTAGAACCGAAGAACGGCAGGGGTGAATTTTTTGAACAGCAAGTAGGTAAGTAAAACCTTAGCCGGTGTGGCCACAAAAAGTCTTACTACCATACTCAAAGCATCCATACTTTTTGGAGGATTTTTTACCCCATCTACTGATTTTCAATAAAACTTTTAAAGCAAGCCTTGTTTAAAACTAATCAAAAACTTATGTCAAACTAACTTACTGATGTTAATAGGTACCTAGATACGATCTAGAAAAGTAATTTTCGTTGGAAATCATTGCAGGACAATTATTGCTTCACATTCATTAATTAAGTGAAACCTAATATTAATAATAGATTCAGAAATCAGTTTCTAAAGCTTTATGAACCTGAATTTGTAAAGATATGATTTATTTCTGCAAAAGCAATTTGCGTCAAAAAAGTTCGATAACGCAAATTATACACAAGTCAAACTTGGGTTTAATGTCCTTAATTTTAATTTGTTAATTTCAAGTTATGTTTTGTTTAAGTTAGCTCCTATTCAAAATTCGCTGCTAAAGTTTCAAATAAACTGCTCTCGAGACAAATATAAGATTATGTTTCAATAATAATATAGGTAGTAATAATAATGATGTTTATTTTTTTGAGGCAACATTAGTCTAGTGGAAAGTACTTAAAAACTAATATTCCCCATCTATATCTATATCTGTATCTATACTAATATTATAAAGAGGAAAGATTTGATTGTTTGTTTGCTTGTATGTTTGTTTGTATGTTTGTTTGTTTGTTTGTTTGAATTGAATAGGCTACGAAACTACTGGACCAAGTTAAAGAATTCTTTCACCATTAGAATCCTTAATTTTCCGTGATGAACATAGGCTATATAATATTTTCAAAAAAGTTAGGGATCCGCATGAAAAATTCAATAATTGAACTGTTGGCTGTATATTCAACCTCTTTTTCTATAATGGCGCGTCAGAATAGAAAAAGAGGTTGTATAGCGCACGGTGCTTGCTTTTTCTTTACGGCCAGTGTCAGTTTTGGAATATCGAGACAATGTCAAAAAACCCCAATGCTGTTAAAAAAGTAAAGATCCGTATAAAAACTGTGAAACCCATCGTTTTAGTGTGTATAATTTCTGAAATTTTTGTTTAATACCCGTGCGAAGCCGGGGCGGACCGCTAGTATAAAATTCTAACATACATAAAATAAACCTAATTACTAACACTAATAATACTAATTAATAAAGTAGGTCCATACGTACTAGGTACCTACCTAGGGAACCAACGGACCTACCAATTTGTTTAGACGAGACGCTTTATGTAGTACCTACAACCCATAAAAAAAAGATCACATTTACCTAGCTAAAAAATTTTAGAAATCTCATTAAAATTTAATACAGTTTTTACCCTGATTTTAAACTGAGAGATAAATAAATAAATAATAAATAATGCTGGACAATTCACACAGCATTATCTAGCTCCAAGCTAAGTATAGCTTGTGTTATGGGTACTAGATAACTGATATACATAACAATATACTTATACATAATGTAGATAAATATTTTTATTATACATAGAAAACGACCAGAACACCCTGAACAAATATTTGTCCCGAGGCAAATATTAACCGTAAAAAAAATAGCTAAGTATAGGTTTTACGTTTTAGGTAGAAGTACTCCGGTTCAAAAACAATACTTTCAACATCCTATAATTATACCGCCCTGAGTGGTGGTGTACCTGCTGAATTATTTATGGTAAACAGCGCCATTCGTATAAAACTGAAATAAACCAAATCGATTCCAACTCTACGTATACAGACTTACAGGGATGGAGTGAGGTATGGTGAAAACTGGGGCAGAAACGGAAGACTTCAAGATCTTGGAAATATGTTGGGTATACGCAAAACTTTATTTATTATCATCACACCTATAATTTAAAAGAATAAAAAATATAAATCACAATAAAAAATGTTGGAAAATAAACATTTGTAATACCTTTCAGGTACCTACCTATTAATTCCAACCGAAACAATTCCAGCTACCGATTTTCTCTTCTGAGATAATCCTCCTTTATGATTATTATTTCTATATCTAGCTGACTATTAAATTCCATAAACTATTCACATATTCACTATACTCGCGAGATATTTAGCCTTATTCTACCAATTTATTATGTGCCATGTCTTGTATTTATAAATATTACCGAATTCCATCAAATTCCGATCAATTTAGCTAATCCCTTCAAGTTTTTCGAACAAGCCCCACAACAAGGTCCTGAATCCATCTCTATAAGTTTCCATCAGCTATTTCCCAGTTTAAATTGTCTCTGTATAAACGGAACCGTACAAACTTACACCGAATATCCGTATATACGGCCGAACCGTATTCTACCGTATTGATTTTGCTCGGACATATCGTGTTGAGCGGAAAACATCGGAATGAGAATTCGTGACCTGAATCTATAATTAATTTTAGGCTCTGCCTATTGAGTCGAACGAGGGAAATGACTGTCGACCATCCGACTTGAAAAAATAACTAACTTATGGATCAGTTGAGCTACCTGTAGTTTGTTTGCAACAGTCTGCAGTTAGCTCAATTGTTTCAATTGTAAATAGATTCAGATTCAATAACTTTATTTCTTTAGGCTTACAAAATAAGCACTCAGACAAGTCAAATTTCATACAGTTAATTTATAAAAATTAATTATATAAAATGAAATAATTTGTTATTGATTTCTCTTCATTTCATTTTTTTTCCACTAGTGGAAGAAGTGAATACTAGCTCTTATTTAGTTAGATAGTACTAACTTATTGTGCTAAAAAAGATTACCAAGAGATCGGTCTTCGTCGTTATCTTTGTCAATTAGGTACTTTAGAACTGGAATTCCTGTATTTTTGAGAATTACTTTGGCCTTGCTGGGTTCAGTATCATGAGATATCGAAACTATTTGTCGAGACCCATTGACAAAATCTGCTCAAAGTACCTACCTACTAAAGTAAAATGAAGGTAGGTACCTACTTAATTTTGGAGAAGCTTCCTTACAAAGCATGAATAATAAAACAAAATCTTTATCAATATTCATTATTATTGGATAAAATGCATTTTGATCGTCAATATGTACCATAAATTACATAGTGTTTATATAATCATCATTTAGAAATTATCGGTATGATTCTTAGTAAACAAAGCTAAACAAACATTCGCTTTGAAGTTATATTTTACTGGAATTGGCTTCGTTGCATGTAGGTCACTCAACTTAGTAACCTATGGCAAGTTCAACAATTGCCAATGCACCTACGTATCTACACATTCATCCAGAAAACTCAAGGTTTAGTACCTACTTACCTACAGCCAATAAATTTCTTGAGATTATGTTTGAGTCTTTTTGCCATAAGAGATATCTTCGTTTGAAGCATTAATTATGAATGTAAGTGGGTTAACTACGACCTTGTTTGAACTGTGAAGAAATTAAACGTTTATGTTCTAACACAAACTACATTTGTAGTAAGTTACCGGATAAATACATTCATAATGAACACAATTCTTTTGAATAACGAAGGCAAAACATTTTCATTTGTTACGTAAAATTGGCCAAAGTAAATATACAACATAAAGAGCATCATATACATTCATCATCAAATTCCATAATAAATAATACTAAGACCCGTTTTACTGTACAATTAAAGTCTAAAATTGCTTATCTAGACGGCATCGATTCCCCATCATTATGAGTTACGACGTCCCCAGAGTTCCGTAGGTACCTATTAACCTTGACAGGTCATTATTTACTCCTGACTTTAAAAATGTTCGTGACAAAATCTGAATGGATATATTTTTCTGAAGCAGGAAGTTATATAATTTTCCGGTTTTGAGATTAAGCTGTTGTGAAGCCAAACGTGAAGAGGCAGAAGACAAAATCTAGATTTTAGGAATTTCTCCTAATACTTTGGTACTTGATAGCTGAAAATGTACCTACATGTAAGTTTTTAAATGAATAAAGAAATTAATGATAAAAAGATAAATAAATTAATGATCTTCAACCTTCGGTTGCGGGCTATTCGAAAGAAGAAAGGATAGAGACCCATTTTTATTCCTGTTCTGCATTCTTCAATGATCAAAAAAAAAATCCATTAACTATGAATCTTGGAAAACAGAGTAATGATTCAAGATAGGTCACTTTAAAAGCAGCAATAAACTACACCGATAAGATCAATTTAACACAGATCAATACGATGAATCACAATATAAGCATAGACTATCACTATACAACTAAACACTAACACTTAGAAAATCTACGTAATTACAAACTGCTAAGAGTCGAGACTCTTAGAATTCTTGAGAGATCTAGCGCTTTGGGGCTTGTTCTTTTTGGGTTTGTTCTCCACTGCACTGTTGTCACTGAACACTGAATTTTTGGAACTAGGCGCACTATTACCCGGTGACACACCGCTGTCAGTGCTAACGGAAGCAGGACTGGGGCTGTCATTGATGTTGTTGCACACGGTTAGTTCCTGGCCTGGTAGCGAGACTATCTGACCAATCGGCTTCTGCCTGACTAGATTTATGCTTTGGCACATCTTCTCTTCCCCTTCTTTCTTATATCTGGTGAGCGTCCCTGCAGAGCCGGCAGAGTGCGGCCGGTACATCGGCATGTACTGCGATTGTGGGTAGTACTGCATCTCTGGTACTTGCCCGGGGACCCACGGCCCCATGTGAGGCGGAGGCACTTGTGTCCACATCGGCATTTGCACCATGTGCGCGCCGTCGGAGTAACCTGGTGCTACTGGCATCTGTCTCCCTCCCGGTGCACTTAAAGGCCTCATAATTGGATGGCTGTATTGGGCATACTCGTCATTCTCGTACGTTCTAGGTTGATTCACGTATTCAACATTTGGAAACACGGTGTGTGGACCTCTCTGGATGTACGTGAACATTTGCTGCTGTGCTTGCTTCATCGCTACGTATTGTTGTAGGTGTATCGCGGTCTGCTGCCGCTGCTGAGCCAGGTCCGGGTTGATGTTGGTAGTCGTGTTCCCGTGAATGTAGTAAATCGATTGTGCATTGCCCTGCGGCGGTTGTCTTTGTGTTTGATTAGGATCTATGATATTGTTCTGAGGATCTTGGTACTCCTCAGGCGGAGCTATATATTTCGGTGGTGATGGTGGAGTTACTTGCTGCGACATGGGGTAGCTCAGTATTTGGGCTATGTATGGCTGTTGTTTCGCGGAGTGCGCTGGACTGTGCGTTTGGAATGTAGGGTTGAAAGTTATCTGCGACACGTCTTGACCCGAACCCGTCATATCGGGTCGATCTGATTCTTTCTTAGATTTGGGGTACGGAGCTACTTTCGGATTGTTCTTCCAGTTGGCTCCAGCACTTTGTGGTCTTTTGACGGGGGATTTGGTCGGGTCGTGCCAGTTCTCGCCGTTGATATGTCTTTGGTCTGTATGGTGGGATTGTGCGCTGTTGGATCTTCTCGGGGGTGGGGACATGCCCTCGGCGATGTATTGCGGGCGGTAGCCGGGTCCGCAGCGGCGGCTGGCACCGGGGCTGCTGTGCCGCTCCGGGGGCATTGGACGGGGCATGCGGCGCCGCGCCGGGGTCGGCGGACTAGGCTGCGACTGAGACGACGACCGTGAGGCCTGCCGCCATTGCTCTATGAGACACATTCTCCGCTCCTGCTCTATTTGCACTTCAGTCTCACTGGTCGAGTCGTAGTCTTTACCCTGGGAAGAAAAGAATATTCATTACTTTGGAAAAGTGACCAGGTGAGCATTTGAACTTGTAATAATTTTAATTTGTCTACAGGTTTACCTTATCAATTTTATCATCAAGCATCTTGAAGAAATCTTGTTGACTGGCGGACACCTCCCTGAAAGAGAAACATAGGTCATACCCTAAATACCTAATACTTGCCTTTGTTCGCTGAAAGAAGAACAAAGGCAAGTACTTCGTTGACATCTACTTAACATTTCATTCTCTAGCATGCTTTTGATATTTCATTCCATACCACCTGCTAAAATTTTAAGTTTGATACTTCTTAAAATGTATCACTTTGTGTTGACCCTAATCTATCTTTTTGTCTGCTACTTACACAAGTGGCTGGTGCGACACCAGTGGCAGGATATGTTTCCTTGGTTCCTCCTCCTCGGTTTCATCTGCCTGTGTGCCTGCCGACCCTTCTTCTTCATCCGCATCTTTGTCTGTGGCGCCTGTGGACAATAACACTTCACTTAAATACATGGATTTCTTCTAATTTAGGAAAACCACGGATAAAAAAATCCGTGGTTTTATCAAGTTTTTCAGATTCCACCACAACTGAGATTTTGAAAGAAACATTACAGCTAAATTATCGAAACAAATTAGAACTAGATAATTTATATATTATGTTTTTACAGCGATTTGCTAAAATATCTAATTTATTTTCATATTGTAACATTTCATAGGTTGTGTATTTTAATTCTGTAACTTTCCATTACTCTCGATATAATTTGCTTTTCTTAATATAGTATAAGTTTCAGAATATCAGTCATGTAGCAGATTGTAATGGATAAGAAATCACCGTTATTTATCGGAGCTAAGTGTGTAATACTCTCATTTTAAAGAAAGCTTTTATAAACCATATGATCCGTTGAAATATTCAAGAAAGATAACAAAATTGAACAGCGAGTATGGTGGAATGAGTCCCCGTACCAAAACGGAAAATGCATGTATTATGTATATAATGGTGTTCCTTTTACTCGTTTAGGTACGATACTTTTTAAATCATTCAAATCGGTCCATTGGTTGCGAAGATATTAAACATTTTGTAAAAGCCAACCGCGGGGCGGCCGTGTAGACCGTTGTGACGTCACGAGCCCCGTTCCGCCCTCGCACGCGTTCTCCGCCATTCATTTATTATAGTTCACTCGATCTGGGCGGGTCGTGTAGTGCTTTTGTGGTTTTTACGTGAAACTATGCAGAATTATAAGTACTATGTAGTACCGAAATGTACTAATACTTCAATTAGTACTCCTGAAAAAATGTTTCCAATGTGCCAAAGGACCCGAAAAGTCGCAAAAAATGTACTGTCATGAAGAAACAATTAAGTTTGTACATACTTATCTACATAACAATGGTGAAAATAACGGCGTAGGTAGTTACAACAACAAACACAACTGCCCTGGCTGACTAACCTAAAACTTTTAAGTATTTAATATATGCTAGTCCAGGTAGGTGGGTACTACATACCTGGACTAGCCTATTTATTATCCTGCTGTTCTGAATAGGTTGATAATGAGATTTTTTTACCTCTGAACTTTCCAACCACGAATTTTAGTTTAAATAAATCAATATAAATACAGAATGCTGGACAATCCACACAGCATCATCTAGCCCCAAGCTAAGCAGAACTTGTGTTTTGGGTTACTGATATACATACATAATACAATATTATTAAATAGAAAGATATTTTTTTATACATAGAAAACAACCAGAACAACATGAACAAATATCTGCAGGTCGTACAAATATTTGACCCGAGGCGGGAATGGAACCCGCAACCTCCTGCGTCGCAGGTGGACCTTCGCCCACTGCGCCACAGTGGTCGTCAGTGATGAAAATATTACTAAGATAATCAAACACCGTGAAGGTATCAACCTAAGGTAGATCGAAAAAACGATACCGAAGTAGTATTTCTATCACTATTTTTTATATTATAATAATAACCTTCTACTATTAAACAAATCAAATCACTTATTAATCGATTTGGTATAAACTGGTGAAGTTTCGCTCCTAGTTGGAGGAGTATCGCGAACAAAATAAGACTGCGCAGTGGTTCTGCGGCAAGCGCTTGGGGCTTGTGACGTCATAGCTTGCGCTCGCGCGGTCAGTGAGCCTCGCTAGGTATTTTGCCCATAACTTTGTCAGTTTTGGTCGTAGAACAAAAATTTTTACACCATATGTCTTAGTTTTTTAAGGTCTATAAAACTGCATTCATAACAAAAAACCGTACGGGTCCTCATTGTAAATCTATATCTATACTAATATTATAAAGATGAAAGATTTGTTTGTTTGTTTCTTTGAATTGAATAGGCTCCGAAAGTACTGGACAGATTTGAAAAATTATTTCACCATTAGAATCCTAACTTTTCCGTGATGAACATAGGCTATAGAATATTTTCAAAAAATTTAGGGATCCACATGAAAAGTTCCATTTTTGTTATATACCCGTGCGAATCCGGGGCTAACCGCTTGTGTTTTGATACATCTGTGCGTGACAGGCCGCTTCGAAACCATAATTTGTCTTGATATATTATTTGACTGTTTATTTATTAGCTAAAGTTCAATTCGGGGAGTCGTATGGCATGTTTCAATGGGTTGGAAACTTTCTCGACTTGTTTACTTATAGAAAATGGAAGTTTCATTTCATATTAACCAATTTTATACCCTAGATTATTTAACATCATAGTTTTTTAAGATTACTGTGTATTATTGTGTAGTTTTAATAAGGTACCTACCTAAATAAAAAAAAAATTCTCTCTTTTTCTTTCGTTCTATATTATATCGTTATGTTTGGTGATTAACACCTAAGAGACTGCGTTAGAGTATCCCTTCAATTAAACATAAAATAAAGAATTCTGGACCACAGCTAATCAATTTTTAATACATACAAATATTAGTTCTTGCACACAAATAAAACGGAAACGCAGGGCACGAAAAGACAAAATACAGATTGTTTTGTATAATCGGCGGCCTCTTTGCTATGAGCAATCTATCCTGGCCCAAATAAAACACAGCTTATGAATCACCCAGCCACCATCTCACATTTAAAAGATAGAGTCTAACAAGTCAAATCAAATCAAAGAATTTTTTATTTTGATTTGAAATATTTATAATATAAGCTATTCTTAGAAACAATTCTTATGAGTCAGGCTGGGCTGAGCGGTTTTCTATAAATAGCAGCGCGCACTTGGAATCGTATTCATTCTGCACGTGGCGTTCGGTCGTGACGGTTGTGTTCAGGGACAATAAGTGTACCAACCAAGTAATTTTGTTTGTAGATAAATGATTGGTTGGTTTAGTTAATTATGTAAATGATTTTCGTCTTCTTAAAAAATTTATATTAGCGTTTCATTTGTAAGATCAGAAGTGGGATAGATTTGGGCTATATGCACATTTCTATCCCGCCCCTTACTTTTGCCTTAGTTGGTCCATCCGACGTAATTTTTATTTTGTCAAGTAGATTCCGGTGTGATTTTAGGTTAGTGCTATCTACACGTGGTGATTACTATTTGGGGTAAGTCCGATTCTTTGTGTTTTGTGATACACGTGGTGTTTATTATTGTGGGTAGATCCGATTTATCTTCAAGTAAATTAAATACACGAACACCGTCCGCCAATCCACGTAGGTCTCGGTCTCCCGATCGAGGGAACAGTTCACGCAATAGGATTTTAGACCGTATTCTTTTGAGATTGGACGCTATCGAAGATAGGGTGGTAGTAGCATCTCCGTCGCGACCTGAAACCGAACGCCACGCGTCATTGGGTCATTCACCGGTTTTGTCGACTCCGGTCGGAGAACAAACCACGGGCTTGTCGATACCAACGGACGTAACGTTAGTTAAGGACAACGTACCAAGCGGATCTAGCATTGGGGATGAGGCTAATAGGTTTATGGAAGTTACTTGTGAAACTGACAGATTCAAAACCCAGGCACTTTTACATATCGCCCTTTGACCCTAGTGTTCACGACTTCGATTTGTGGTGCGCTGAGGTTGATCAACGTAGGATTAAATAACTGGGCTAAGATCGCTCAAAATGCAGATCAAGAAGAATCGCAAGATCTGATGTCAAAGCTAAGAGAAGGACAGTTGACAGGTGGACAGCACCACTAGGTATGTAATTAAAATGATTTGTTGTTACGAAGTCAATGTTATTTTAATTTTCATGTTTGCACGCGCTTGAGTCACATCGTGGGAAGTGCGGTGGCCTGCGGCCTGCGCGGCTAGGGCTTTGTCGGCGCAGCCAGCACGCTCCGGTGCAGTCAGCGTGCACCAGCGCGGCCAGCATGGCAGGCGCTCTGTAGGCGCATCCAGCGCACTCCGATGCAGTCAGCGTGCATCAGCGCGGCCTGCGCGGCCAGCGCTCTGTCAGCGCAGCCAGCGTGTTCCGGTGCAGTCTCCGTGCACCAGCGCGGCCAGCATGGCCGGCGCTCTGTCAGGCATCGTGCGCTCTCCGGTGCAGTCAGCGTGCACCAGCGCGGCCAGCATGGCAGGCGCTCTGTAGGCGCATCCAGCGCTCTCCGATGCAGTCAGCGTGCATCAGCGTGGCCTGCGCGGCCGGCGCTCTGTCGGCGCATCCTGCACGCTCCGGTGCAGTCTGCGTGCACCAGCGCGGCCAGCACGGCCGGTGCTCTGTCAGCGTGGTTGGCGCGCTCCGGTGCAGTTGTCAGCGCGCTCCGGTGCTCCTTTTGTGAATGGCTTCGGCTATGTCACCTTTTGTGAATGGCTTCGGCTATGTCAGTATGTCACCTTTTGTGAATGGCTTCGGCTATGTCACCTTTTGTGAATGGCTTCGGCTATGTCACCTTTTGTGAATGGCTTCGGCTGTGTCACCTTTTGTGAATGGCTTCGGCTATGTCACCTTTTGTGAATGGCTTCGGCTGTGTCACCTTTTGTGAATGGCTTCGGCTATGTCACCTTTTGTGAATGGCTTCGGCTGTGTCACCTTTTGTGAATGGCTTCGGCTATGTCACCTTTTGTGAATGGCTTCGGCTGTGTCACCTTTTGTGAATGGCTTCGGCTATGTCACCTTTTGTGAATGGCTTCGGCTGTGTAACCTGATTTTACAACTGAGGTTACGTTATGTAGTTGCTCTGAATGTGCAGCATAGTTGCTTATTAAAAAGCTCTTTTAAAAAGCATAGTTGAAGTAACCACTGTTGTCATCACCAGGCCGATTGTATAAAATTGTTCTTGTAAAATATTTTTGATTGCAGATAACCAAAATAGTGATGATAATGACTAAAACAACACCAAGTGCATAGACAAGGAGGTCGTTGAGGACAACTTACAGTCAGGAACGGCCGTCTTAGAAACAATTCTTATGAGTCAGGCTGGGCTGAGCGGTTTTCTATAAATAGCAGCGCGCACTTGGAATCGTATTCATTCTGCACGTGGCGTTCGGTCGTGACGGTTGTGTTCAGGGACAATAAGTGTACCAACCAAGTAATTTTGTTTGTAGATAAATGATTGGTTGGTTTAGTTAATTATGTAAATGATTTTCGTCTTCTTAAAAAATTTATATTAGCGTTTCATTTGTAAGACTATGTTATCTTTGGTATAGGTACTAGATAACTGATTTACCTACCTACTTACCCACACAAAACCTTTGATGAATATAATGTATAATATAATGTTTCGCAAGAAAGACATTGCAACAAAAAGGACAAAATTACCATACCAAAGGATATTCGCACAATACAAGTACCAGGAGAACATAGCCTACAAGAAGCTTACTTATGTAGGAGGTGACTAGCTCTGTTGCAAAGTGGATGTTACATAAGTGGGGAGGAGGTACCATAGAGCTAAATAATTGAACATGGGCACTTACTTTTTTTATATCTACTTATTCTCAAAGATGCATTATAAATAAACCTTAAAGACCTTGAGGGAGATTTACATAAGCTTCTTTTTCCGTAGTTAGATTTTATCCCCTTCATCGGAAGTTTAAACTTTAAACGGGGATTTTCTCGGATGAAAGTTAAGATCGAATGAAACGAACTTTAGAACAAATCGAAGAATTCTACTATACGGAACTACTTACTTATACATACTACTTCTACACCAAGGGAATCCAATGCCACATAACTTAACTGATCCTACAAAAATCGTCGTGATTTTTGCGGGATCTACGATAATGGGTATTACGAAAAAAAAGTCGGAAGAAAATAGGAAGAAAATAAAAAGATTTCATAATATGTATCATTTAAATTCCGCTGGTCGGATCGGATTCAGTTACGGATGTATTTTTGTTTCGATTATTATCGGATAGATTTTTCGGTTACGGAGCTCAAAATGTGATAATATCTAAGCAGTTGTATCAAGTGATCATTGTCCTAAACAAAAACATCCAGAGGCTATATCCAAAAATAAAATGATCAACTATAAATTTATTTTGGTTAGTCAATAAGAATAAAATACTTATTTAAATCCGTTATCCGTTATCGTGTCAGTCATTTAAATTTAATATGTATAATATTATATTAATTCTATTTCTGTATGCATTTTGAACATTTATGAAGTGAATTTATGCTAAGGCAAGGGATTTGCCGTGATTCCACGTAATTGAGCATGAAAAAAGGATAAATTCCGATTTCTTTTCAGTCCAACAAACACCGCGGGATTGATGTCCTTGATCCCCAAGCTTACGGGATTCAGATTTCGATGCGGGATTAGATACCTACTCTAAGTTTTCAGGACACGATATGCACCTGCTGAGTTCTAGTGATCGTTCTAAATCTTCGGCACGGTACGTTTGAATATACCACCCTTTACAATAAAAATAATTTTGTTTTCGGACTGAAAAGAGTCTACGTAGAGATACGTAGACTCTTTTCAGTCCGAAAACAAAAACGGTTTCAGCTAAAGCATCCGCCGCTCGCCATATGTTGCCAAATATGAAAGCAAAGAATTAAATGAATAAAATTAAAAGCGCTCTGAAAAAATGTTCAGCGAATGTAAAACATTTTGAGAATATATCTAGTTGTTTTGTTTTGAAAGAACAATATTAAAAATAAAAAATCTGCTTCACAAAAAAAACATCAGATGACAAAATCAGATTTAACGGCTCCAACTATGTAGATGTCGTAGAGGATAAGGAAAGGAAGAGAACGAAACAGAGGAACGACCACAGCTTCTTTAGGTGTAAAACATCTACGTCAACTAAAATACGTAAAAATCTAATTAGTAAATTCTTTTATTTCGGACAACACTGATCCATAATGTAATAGTGAATTCTATACTAGTTGTAATGTTCTAAAATTAAATTAAAACTAAGATCATTAAATAAAATTATTTATATTATAGAATATTGCAAGGGAATAAATAAAATCACAATAATTTAACTTGCCATTTCGCGAAGAAAACCTACTAGCTACTGTAGGACGTCGTATTTTTGGCAGCTCTTAACTAAGCAAACATCTCTGATGCAGAATCAAGGTAGACACAACATCATCCTAAAGATATGGCACACACAAACATAAATGACATACACTATATACTGAACACATAGGGTCTCCAGCGGTTTGGAGTGGCTCACCTATAGGTTCCCAGTGTTCTACACTAGGAACCTATAGGTGAGCCACTCCAACACCACCACTCCGCTTTGAATATGTCGACCTCCACTGTGGACGAAGGTCCGCCTGCGACGCAGTATTTGTTCAGTTCAGGGTGTTCTGGTCGTTCTATATCTATACTAATATTATAAAAAGGAAAGATTTGATGGTTTGTTTGTTTGTTTGTATGATTGTTTGTTTGAATTGAATAGGCTCCAAAACTACTGAACTAATTTGAATAATTCTATCACCATTAGAATCCAAAATTTACCGTGATGAACATAGGGTAAAGATTATTTTCAAAAAAGTTAAGGATCCACATGAAAAAATATATTTTTGCTGTCAGCTTCTTGAGTGTACTTCCAAGTGGTATTGATATAGATCATTTGAGGTACCTGTAGTTTGTTTGCAACAGTCTGCAGTAAGCTCAAGTGTTTCAACAGTAAACACTAGATCTAATTATGAAGAGAAGCATAATAATAAACAGTTGGTAAACTGAGCCTGTTACCAGCCGTATCGATAAGCAATTATTTACTGCTCAAATATAACCTATTGATTTCTATTGACCTCGAAAGGATCTTGTGACAGCTTATTTTCTTTGTGTCAATACCAGTGTCTTATTTCGAAAAATACCTATCTTTCTTTATATATTCTTTCTTACACAAATACTGGGTGAATATTTGATAAAGACAGTGATAATCAAATCTGAAATTATGAGAGTTACAAAAATTCGTGAGGAGTTATTCCCTCGATATTTTAAGAAAACAACAGAATATTTAAATTTTTTTCATCTTGAAGAGTTAGAGGGCTACTTAGATTTTTTATTATGTCATAATATCTTTAATATAAGTGAAATGTTAATTAATAGATGTTTTTATACCACCAAGGTGGAAGAATGTGACACTACGCTGATACTACGTGTGGCAGCAAATAGGTTAATTTTATGTTTTATGTATGTTAGATTATAATGGCTTATTCCCAGAGGTCCATGATTCTACTGTTTCGTATTTCCAAAGAGGTCTATGAAAAATATTTCTATTATATTAAATATCCAACAATATAAAAATATACTTGAGTTCCCAATAGGTCCATGAGATTTAACTATGTACCTTATTCTAGTATTGTTGTCACTGACTATAAGGTATATGTATTTTATATGTGCCGTTTTTTATGAACTTGAAGAATGTTTCCCGAAAATAATGATTTATTATTTATTCTATTTATTCAAGAGAGACGTTCGCCCTTGCCGTAGCTATGAGTGAACATATAAACGCATGATCCCCCCTGTCTTGTTACAAGGAAATAAATAACTCGTAGTTTCGCACAAAGGCGCCTGACGATCCTGCGACTTTCAAAGTTACCATATTGGCTTTTGTTCGTTCCATTCTGCCAAAATAATAAACCAAAACGTTTATTGATAAATCTTTTAGTAAAATAATCGTACATTTTATTACTGGCCATCACAGTAAAAGAGCCCTCATAAATTATGAATATTTAACTTATTAAATTATTTTTTTCCTCCTGTTATGCACATGTAGGAACATTTTATAACATTGTCTTTCTCTCCCAATAAGGTTTAAATAGTTTATTTTTTGATTGTTGTTTCCAACCTCTCTACGCCAAAACTGTAGACCCGATATTGCTGAATTAATTATACCCTGGCTTAAAATAACGTAAACTCGATAATAACTCGAATCTGGAATAACATGAGCTAGCTTAGAACCCGAAAACTCGTGCGAAGGGGGTAGAAGCAACAAGGTTAGTATCCAATCGCTGATATTATCTATCGGGTCTAAAACCCCAGACTTTATCGATTTCAGCAAGAAACTTCTAGAAAGTTTGACTTTCTTACAAAAGGAATAGATAGGTAGTTCAAAAATGGTTCATTTATTCGGGGAGATTGTCAGCAAAGTCCGTTTAGAAAAAAACTTTGAATAGCAGTGGGTGCATTTTTATACGATCTACACAACCAAACGACCTGATAAGTTAATATCCGACTGAACAATAATTATTGAAGATTGAGAATTTATTTTAGTTTTCTATCTCAGGATCCTCCATTATTATTTCAACGTGATTTTAGATCGATGAGATCGATGCACTGAAAATATGAACGCATTTCAGCGCCATGTTCCTTGCAGTTTGAAATTAGAAACAGCTGAAGCCTCAGCCGATTTAGCTGAAATTTGGCATAGGTAACTATTTATATAGTTCGGTGACAGTGCAATTTTATGGTACTGAGGATGGAGAGGCGGCCATATGAATTCCTAAACGACGTAGCCCTTTCGTTAAATAAAAGCTTGTTATTATATAGGATTTTTCTGGATATTTTTATCTATTCTTAGTACCTATACAATCAATCTAAAATGGTAAAGTTGCCCAATGCTTCATTTTCAACAAAACAGCTAACCAGTAGGTACTGCCAGTAATCAGGAGTTTTCTTGCAAGGTGTACACGTAGGTAGAACCTTAGAACTTTAGATAAATAAACTTTCAGAACGAACTCTTCGGCCCGACGAACGAATATCAAAAGCAGCAAAAAATCAGATTTCTTACCGATAAGACCAAAGAGTTTTATTCAAAAAACTAGGTACTATTTTTATGAGCAAAAAGGTCGAAAATCCAACCGAAAAGGGACCAAATCTCGGTCATGTTTTGATTGACCCAGTAATTTTGCAGTATAATGGACGAATCAACATAACTTACATATACATATTACGGATTCCTGGAGTTCCAATAATAACACGTTTGATCCGTCCCGGTTCCAGGTACAATATTAATTGGTAATTAAATCGATAGAATCCGTTTCGAACCAACAGGTATTTTTGAAATTCGATTGCGTTGGAATTAATCAATGAGGTTCGTAATGAAATTGCTACAATTTGAATTTTAGGTATATATGATAGAAAAAATGTGAGTTACTTTTTTTAGGCAAAAAGTCGTTTTAAGGGCACAACCATGGATTTATGAAAAGTACGGATAGAATCCTGTCAAATCAAACTTGAATCCTATCAATGGCGGAATGACATTGAGTGTCAGTGTATAGAGAGTTGCCAACAGAAGAAAAAATTACCCATATTTTTTATAAATATTCTTCCTAATAATTGTTCACTTATTAATATGAATATGTAAATTATAATGAAACATTTTAGGTACTGCTTTAGCCACGGTAATCGTGTTTATTAGACCTACTTTTTATAATTTTCACTTCCCATTTTGTACTTCCCGGGATTAAATAGTAACTACCCCTATTTGCTAATCGAAGAAATTTCAACAAAATCTGTTCAGGCCTCTGAGTGTGTGTGCAGAAGTAACAAACACATCCAAAGTCTCATTCCATGTCTAATTTTAGTTTGAATAAATTACTCTTTGTGCCTATTAACTGGCTGACAACATTTTCTGCCTGCGGCTTCGCATACGTTGTTCCTATGGAAATGCCTAACCAATATATAAAAAAAAATATAATTATTTAAATGTACATTTGCAGCCATATTTTATGATTGTTACTGGGAAGATCAATGAAATGTTATGTGAAAAAATATACATTATTCTCATATTCATTGTTTATTGATACATTACATTATAAATAAAAATTTATGTATGTATACCATAATGCCCGCATGCTTTTACATGAAAAATCTTCATGCACACTGCATGCTACACTAGATTTAGTGGGATTCAAATTATTTTAATTATGAGATTCTCTGATTATGCGAATTCAATTTAACTTCCAATTTTCGTCACCCGGAAATCTGAAAAAATATTGACTTTTAGTTATGCCCCACGGCTATCGTTAATCTCGTTATAACATCTGCGTAGCATGATCGTCACTTAAAGTATTATCCAAATGGGTTCAGCTATTTTGGAGGTTAGCTCAAATAAAAAACAAACATATTTCGAAATTCGTATTGTATAGATATTACAAACTGAAATTCAATATCCTAATTATATTTCGAATACTTAATACATATTATTTTATAGGTATAACCAGGATGATAAAGAAATGCCTATATACCTGATTCATAATTTAAAGTCAATAAAATATGAGAATTAAAACATTTTTAATATCCTCCCACACTTACTGGAAAATTTGCATGTTTACATGTTGGCAGCACTGGCTAGATTTTGTGCTTATAGTTTGATTTATATGTTGATAATAATTTTGCGTCAAATCGATAAAATAAGTTGGTGATATAAGAAATTTATCTACGAAATGTGATCCGGTGTTTTTTACTGACAAACCCATTGTGACTTTTGCAACATCTGACCACACAAGACGGCGTTTTCCGTTTATTTTGGTTTGTTTACAATAGAGTTCATCAGTTGGTGTCTATAGCCGTAATGGCGATGGCCAGCATACTATTTGATTGATTGGCATGCTTGCTTGATTGGAGTGCTTCATTTTATTTTGTTCTGATACTCCTTCCGAACTTACTTATAGTTTCATGGGCACAACAATTTTTTTTTCTGAACTAATAAAACTGAGAAAATAAATTTAAAGTTCAGTTGAAAGTTCTAGATTTTTAATCTCTTTCTATACAATGAAACAGTAGTCGCATTCATTCATACATATCTATACTAATATTATAAAGAGTGTTACGCACGGCTAATGTACGGAAAGCGCTGCACTTGCATCGACCTGGATACCGAGTGTTGTGCTGCGACAGCGGAACGTGCATTGACGTCAATCCGCGATGTCTTCATTTACTTAGATTATAAGAAAATTTGTTATTCTCGCTTCCCACTTCGAACGAGTCTCAACTCAACTTTGTACTTTTATGGCTAAATAAATTAGGTTAAAATAAATTAAGTCTTTTTTAAAAGCCACCCCGGAGCGTGACCTACATAATTGGCGCAGTCTACCGGATAATTTCTTCTAGAAGATATCTAGAACGAACCTATTAGTGTTGCGCTTCGGTTGAATCCGAACTTAGATTCAGTGCAGTGGTACCAGAAATAATATGCGGTAAGTTGAATCTTTCATCCTTACATGCTCCCTTATTAATAATCCTATCCTTATTATATGTATTTCGTGTGTGTTAGTTATAATTGATTTTTCAAAATTTTTCATCCGAAAAATTCTAAGACTAGGTTAGGTAAATTAGATAGAAATAGTAGGCTTAGAGCTATAGACGAAAATAGGCAGTTAGATTTAGAGGAAAACATGTCTGTCGAGGAAAACGCCGCGCGGATCATAGTCACAAAAATGGACATGATCTATAAGTCTTTAAGACTTGTGCCAGATTTTGACGGCAACCCCCACATTTTAACTAGATTTATTAATTTGTGTGACCAACTTGTGTTAACGTATTTTAGCACAGAGCCAGGTAGCGAGCTTCCAAATCAAGCTCTTATAAATGGCATTTTAAATAAAGTGTCGGGGTCCGCGGCTAGATTAATTAATTCGAACGGAATTCCAGATAACTGGCAAGGCATAAGAAGCGCGTTAGTTAATAATTTCGCAGATCATCGCGACGAGACCGCTTTATATAGTGATCTATCCTTAGAGACGCAAGGATCTAGTACACCGCAGGAATTTTACGAAAGGTGCCAAAATTTATTTAGCACCATAATGACGTATGTCTCGCTTCACGAGGGAATCGGTACGACAATTGAGGCAAAAAGGTCACTTTATAGCAAGCTGACCTTACAGGCCTACTTACGAGGCCTCAAGGACCCGTTAGGCTCCAGGATTCGCTGTATGCGTCCCGAATCTATGGAGAGGGCCCTGGAATTTGTCCAGGAAGAATTAAACACCCCCCAACTAACACTTAGGCGCTAAGAGCTATATTAGATGTATAAGAGCGCTAACCAGATCTTACAGTTATTAATAAGTGTTACTATTTGGAGTTAGAGCGCACTATAACTCCTCTATACCCCCGAATTGGGCACACTTTTATATCGCCTTGGGTTATTTAATGGCTGTACAACAGAGTTACAGATTTGGTTTAGAGGTATAATAGAGCTATTAGAGAGCTATAATAGCGAAAACTGAAACTACAAGAGATAAAAACGCGATAAATAAGCGGAAGTTAAGTCCTTTAGTGGTACAATAGATTAATATAGCGTTTATTAACTCTTTGGGTGCTTTGAGGGCTGCAAATAGGTGACTACTAACTCTTTAAGAGGAACAACAGAACTACAACGTCACTCACTATGTCTTTAGGTGGAATGAGGGTGGCAAATGGGTGATTATTAACGCTCTGAGCTCCAAAAGGTATCTATAAGAGCTATAAGGTTCTTAAATTTTAACATCACGATATTCTTTTTTTTATCAACAGAATAATTACTTCTAGTTTTGTGTGCGTAAAATGTTTAGATATTTATTAATCCAAAAGGGCGCCTCGTTTGTGAAACTGAAATGAAATCGTTTAGTTCCAACTTATTGACTACAGGAGAGGTTGATTTTTCACTGCGAACGTAAGTACATTGTGATTAAGTATATGTATTATTAACAAATTATTCAAGCGCCCGATGACTAATGTCTCTTTACTGAAAATAAACAATGTATTAGATATGGAGTAACATAAAAGTTTTCGAAGAATCGAATAAAACATTGTTTATTCCAGTTTAAAGTATCGTGCTAGTCGTAATTAATACACATAATGAAGCATAAGTAAAATACTTTATATAAATCATAGTTGCTTCTGTTTTTATAACCTTAGTCAGATCAATTCGCAACCTTTAAATGGTGGGCAAACAAATTTAGGGATCCGTAGTACTGTCTGTCCGTAGCTTTTTGAGTGACATTCATTACACTTCTATTTTACAGTAACGCGAAAGTAACGCATACTGCTACTTTAAAACCACTCAAAAATAAGAAAAAGGTCCTTTATATTATGTTTATGTTTAAAATTTATCAATTATTTAGAAATCAGATATAGATTTCTGTGTTAGGCTTATAAGTACTTATGATAGGATGCCGGCATAGGAGATTCAATTTTATGTATATATTTTATTCACTGTATCTTTTCTCTCTCCTCTCATTCATCTCCTTCATCCTCCTTCATCTCCTCTTTTCAGTGACGTCATGAAATAACTTGTATTTTAATTTCAGAATGCCGTACACAACAATTGTACAAACTATAGAAAAAGGAAAATATGTGCTGTGTACTGCATGCTCCATCGGATCCATGGAAACATAATAATAGTACTAAAATGGCCTAAATGCAATGCGTTAAAACTTGTAAAATTTACAAACACCTTACTACAACTTGATGGGCGACGAATAAAGTGTCAAGTAAAAATAAGAAATATTTCAACTTATGCAGAAGCTGAACGCGAATTAGATTTTTTGTTATAACGATATGAAAACGTGTAAAACTTGACAAAAAAAAAAACAAAGAGAAAGATGATGTTGATAAAGGACTTGATAAGTCGGAAGGCGGCCTCTGCAAAAGAGACCTACTAGTACAAGCTGTAGGTCTGATTGTGAATGATATGATACAAATTAATAACCTCTTGATCTTGACTATATTTTTATTGATTTATTACTATAAATCTTGATGATAAGCTGAATTTCATGAATCTTTATCAGATAATTTTTTTGCTTTATAGTTTTTAAATGACAAATATAAGGATTCAGTGTGATAAATAAATATATTTGAATATGATTCATTTAAAGAAAAACTAAGTTAATTTACTTTGTATAAAATAATAAAAGAAATGTGATTGAAATATTGTGTTTAATTTGATTTATTATTTAGAAAATTATGTACGGGACCCAGATTGACATTTTCGCAGAAAACTCCCGCTTGACTACTTCTAGTACCTACTATCACTTCGCCATTGCTCTGATATCAACAAGTGAACAAATAAGGGTTACAGAAGAGGTATTGAGATCTATTACTCTACCTAAACCTATACAGAAGTGACATTAGGCACTAGAAGTTCTATGATAGCGAAAAATGTTCCCACTGTTACAACTTTAAGTAATATAAGAGAGTATTGTACCTCTTTAGGTATTTGGTGCTATAATAACCATTGTATAAGTAATTATTGCTTTTGTACAACTTTTAGTTCTTGGCAAGAGTTCGTTAGCGCTTGCATAGCACTTTGGGGGGTTGTAGTCAGTGCTTACTTCTTATTTAGATTCTATGGTTGTAAGATTCACTTACAGCTATAAAACAAGATGCTTAGCCTGTATTATAGCGTTACAAATTGCTGCTGTATGTCTTTAACCTTTAAACTCATCTTGTTATTACCCTTAAAACTATGCTGTATAGCTCACAGTGGAATATTTTGTTAGACTACACTCTTATGTTGCCAAAAGTTGTTATTGCTGCTGCTATAGCACCTTTATATCACGTTAAGGTCTAAAATAAGCTCTAATTGACGCCAAATTGTTTGTTGGGCCTGTATATGCAGGAGCGCAGTGGTGGTACACCAAGTAAAAAGGAATGGCAACAACCCGTCCTTAAGACGCCCCAATTTAATTTGCCCCTAAATAATTTTGCCCCACGTCCTTCCGACGGCCCTGTGCTAGGACACATGCGACCTAGTTTTAACATGCCCGGTATGTCAAGGCCAGGTATGCCTACTCAAGGCTGGAGACCTAATCCAATGGCGCAATATAGACCACCACAAGGCCCTTCACGAACCCTTCAGATGTTCCGCGCCCCGCCGCAGAACTACAACCCTCAGAATAATGCGTTTAGGATGCCTCAGCCTCAGCCCCAACAGTCCTTTAAATTCGGCAACCCTCAGCGTCCGACCCCCATGAGTGGCGTTAGCCACTACGTAGAAAAGAGACTACCCCTGACAGGACATGACTGGCGTAAGCACGGGAATCCACCCCCTACCAATTATTTTAAAACGCGTGAATTAAATTTAAATGAGTTCGAAGACAGCTACGATAATAGTTACTATTGGGATTATAATTCGTGCTACGACTTCCCGATTTATCAGGAGGAATATTATTATCCGTGCGAACCCGAATACTACCCCGGGCCGTATTCCCATCAGGAGTCGCCCGTTGTTGAGGAAGTTAAGGAAGAAAAAGATGAAAATTTTCAAAAGGAGTCCTTGTCCGAAAAGCCAAAATAGAGGTCAACTTGCATATTCAAAGGCAGCTAGGGTACATTCAGATCGCTAATCCACCTTTAAAATTTTTAATTGACACAGGAGCGAACCAATCGTTTATCAGCCCTGACGCGGTAACGCGATACTTTAGCCACATTCCTTTGAATTATGATCCTTTCGAAGTGACGAATGTACATGCGACGAGTAAAAATAACTACTCTATTACGCTGCCTTGTTTCGAGGAATTTAATGACAATAATGATGTGACATTATACATATATAAATTCCATAACTACTTTGACGGTCTTATAGGTTTCGACTTATTAGATTTATGGGATTCTAACATCGATTTTAAAAATAGGTTATTAATAACCCGTAACACACAGATACCTATACATATGTACGATTCTAGGAACGTCAATTTATACGAGGAGATTATTCCAGCTAAATCTTCGAAGCTTGTCAGATTGCCGGTTAATTCACAGGATGGCGAGGTTATGGTGGAGAACCAGGCGATTTGCAATTGTTATATTTCAGATTGTGTGACAACGGTCCAGAACAACCGCGCGTGGGTGGAGATTACTAACCCCTCTACTAACGATGTTATTTTTTCTATGGATCGTCCTGTTGAAGCTGAAATATTTAATTTTGAATGTGACAGTACTGAAATTTTATCAGATCGCGCGAAGGATGTTTTATCTCGCCTTCGAACCGACCATCTTAATCCCGAAGAACTCGCTAATTTACGGCGGTTGTGCGCTAACTACGCGGATGTGTTTTATCTGGAGGGTGAACCCCTAACATTCACCAATCAGATCAAACATAAGATAAGAACAACTGATGAAATTCCAGTACATACTAAAAGCTACAGGTACCCTTACGTTCATCGACAAGAGGTCAGGGACCAGATTAATAAAATGCTTGACCAGAACATCATAAGACCTTCAGAGTCAGCTTGGAGCTCTCCGATTTGGATTGTACCTAAAAAGGCAGATGCTTCCGGTAAAGTCAAATGGCGTCTTGTCGTGGATTTTAGGAAAGTTAATGAGAAAACGATTGATGATAAATACCCCATTCCTAATATAACAGATGTCTTAGACAAATTAGGTAAATGCCAATATTTTACGACCTTAGACTTAGCGAGTGGATTTTACCAAGTAGAGATGGACCCCTCAGATGTTCATAAAACGGGATTTAACGTCGAAAACGGCCATTATGAATTTTTAAGGATGCCGATGGGTTTAAAAAATTCGCCCTCGACATTCCAGAGAGTAATGGACAACGTCCTTAGGGGTCTACAGAACGAAATTTGTTTAGTTTACCTGGATGACATCATTGTCTTCAGTACATCCCTTCAGGAACACATTATTAATCTAGATAAAGTATTTGCAAGGTTGAGATCATCTAATTTCAAAATACAGATGGATAAATCTGAATTTTTAAAGCTAGAAACTGAATTTTTAGGCCATGTCATTTGCAAAGATGGAGTAAAACCAAACCCCAATAAAATTAAAGCTATAAAAGATTATCCACTTCCTAAGACGACAACTGAAATCAAACGTTTTCTCGGACTTTTAGGTTATTACAGGAAATTTATTCCAGATTTTGCACGTCTCACGAAACCTCTAACACAATGCTTGAAAAAAGGTTCTAAAATTAATTTAGATCAAAAATACATCAACTGTTTCGAACACTGTAAGACTCTTTTGACGAACGACCCAATCTTGCAGTACCCTGATTTTAATCGCGAGTTTATTCTTACAACCGATGCCTCAAATGTAGCTATAGGCGCAGTTTTGTCACAAGGTACTAAAAGCTCGAATAAACCTATCGCATACGCGTCGCGAACTCTTAACTCTAGCGAACTAAATTACAGCACTATTGAGAAAGAGCTTTTGGCAATTGTATGGGCAACCAAGTACTTTCGCCCGTACCTCTATGGTAGGAAATTTCTAATTTTGACAGATCATAGGCCCTTGCAATGGCTAGTTAATCTCAAGGACCCTAGTTCACGTCTCACTAGGTGGCGCCTAAAGCTCAGCGAGTATGATTATAGAGTCGAATATATTCAAGGCAAAATCAACTCTAATGCCGACGCGCTATCGCGTATCGAGGTGAATAACGAAGAGCTTATGTCGATTGTAGTAAACCCATCCGAAACGAACCCCGCGTTAGACGAATCTAGGACCATAACCGCTACTGAACCCGGCGATGATTCTAGAACCGCTACCGTTCACACGGACAACGAAAGCCCCATCTTAGAGGTCCCTATTTCGGATGACCCCTTGAATAGGTTTACTAAGCAGTTAATCTTAAATGTTGTCGGTGACATTAAAGGAAAGCCTCAAGTCACTAAGCCCTTTGACACGCACACCCGAATATCAGTGCAAATATCCGAGTCGAACCTCGAGGAAGACGTAATAAACGCGATTAAGGAATATGTCCACCCTAAGATCAAAACAGGACTATTTATAAATCCTTACTTAGCTATGTATACTATTATACCTATAATACAGAAAACCTTCAAAAATTCGGCTATGAATCTTACGCTTACAAAAAAGGAAATAGAGAACGTTAGGGAATATTTAAGACAGCAGGAAATCATCAATAAATATCACGATGGTAAAACCAATCATCGCGGTATCAATGAATGTTACCTAGCGTTATCCCATAGATATTACTGGCCTAAGATGAGAGAACAAATCGCTAAGTTTATTAATGAATGCACTATCTGTGGCCAAGCGAAATATGATCGGTCACCGATTAAGCAACAGTTCCAAGTAGTACCGCCCGCTAGTAAACCATTCGAGCTAATTCACTTAGATTTATTAACTATTCAAAGTGAAAAGTTTTTGACCATAGTAGATTCATTTTCGAAATATGCGCAGGCTTACTACCTACGTGACGGTACAGCCGTAAGTGTAGTACAGGCCTTATTGAACTTTTGTACTCACCATGGTATTCCGATCACTATGGTTACAGACAACGGTACTGAATTCACAAACCAGCTTGTCGCGGAATTTGTTAAGATGCATAAAATCCAGCATCACCGAGTAGCTCCCCACACGCCTAACGAAAATGGAATTGTTGAAAGATTTCACTCTACGATATTAGAACATCTTCGTATCTTAAAATTAGGACAAAAATCTGAATCGGTAATTAATTTAATGCCCTATGCCCTTTTGGCTTATAATAGTAGTATTCATAGTTTTACTAAGTGCAAACCGATAGAAGTAGTTACAGGACATTACGACCCTCGGGATCCTTTTGACGTAGACCTTTCGGCGCATTTATTACAACAGTATATGACTAGCCATAAGGAAAAGATGACTAAAGCCTATAACGCGATTCATGACATGTGTACGACGACACGTAAAGATCTTACCGAACAACGAAATAAAGAACGGGAACCAGAGGCTGAATACTCTCCCGAACAACAGATTTTCGTGAAAAATCCGTTTGCTTCCCGACAGAAATTAGCTCCCCGTTTCACTCATGATGTCGTAATGGCAGACCTCCCTATTCATATTTATACTAAGAAAAAGCGAGGTCCGATAGCCAAATCTAGGCTAAAGCGTCTCCCTAAAAGCGCTCGCTTGTTACAGGATTCCCCTGACATTCCTCCTGCTGCTGGTTCCAGCTCAAACGCAGGAGATAAAACTTGAAAGTCTCGATGATGGACCTGGTATCTTACCATTTAAACTTGGCCCCGCTAGAATTATTACTCATTATCATTCCTTTCTACAATACGTGGACCTTACTGCATTGCGAAATAAGATTACTTCAGTCGAAAATCAAATTGATAATTTCAGCCCTCAGCTGCATAATAAAACTAACTTTTTATTCGAGCCTCATTTAATCTATTTAAAAAGTAAAATATCGAATGTACTAGATCAGTTGCAGACCTTCGAGATAAATCGTGTCAAGCGAGGACTCGTAGATGGTCTAGGATCCGTAATAAAAAGTATAACAGGCAACCTTGATTACACAGATGCGTTGCACTATAATCAGGTTATAAACCGTTTGGAAAATAATGAAAATAAATTGGCTATTGAATTAAATAATCATGTAAGCTTATCTAAAAATTGGACGTCACAGTATTCTAAAATTTTGGACAGTATTGTAGATAATCAGAATAAGATCCGTATTTTGATGAGTAAAATAGAGCAAGCCGAGGCTTCCCAGGACTATGATTTAGTGAAATATGCTCATTTCGCTCAAGTACTTATGGTACTCTCCGATAACGTAGACGCGATTTCCTTAGAATTAGTTAATCTCCAGAATGTCTTAGCTTTTATTAGAGCTTCCGCTACGCATCATTCGGTCCTTAATTTGTATACAATTCGCGAAATTATTCGTAAATTGAATATACTATATAGCAGTTCGCAGGTGTTAGATATAGATTTTAGGGAGTATTTCGATATAATTAGGTTAGGTTCTTACTATTTAGGAAATCAGATAGTTATAGTATATAAATTTCCCGTCGTGCTCCCATCCACTTACGACATGTATAAGCTATCCATTGTCCCCAACAAAAATCATGAAATCCTTACTCCTCCTTTCCCGTACCTAGCCATCCATGAGAAAGATTTCAACTACATAGAGGCAGAATGCCCGAAGACAAGTAAATGGTACCTCTGCGAGGAGAAAAGGAATCTGCAAAGTCAATCTTCAGATGACTGCATCCAGCATCTCATCTCTACTCAGCAGCCAAGCCGAAACTGCACACCCACTACCATGACCCTAGAAAAACCTGCATACGAAGAACTCGACGAGAAACATTACAGCATCAGCTTCCCGGTTTCTACGAAAGTACATCTCTCCTGTGGGCAAGATCTCTACAAGACGCTTCAAGGAAGTTATCTCGCTGTAATACCTCAAAATTGCTTCATGAAAACCGCCGAATTCACTATCTCGAACACTAAAGATCGCTTGAAAGGACAAGCACTGAAAATCATGGATGTACCTAACTTCAACTTCAGGACATCATCTTCAGCTCCAGAATTCAAATTAAACTCAATCAATTTGAATTATCTTCACGAAACTAACCAGAAAGTTCTACGCCAATCGCCATTGAATCTTGAAACGGACACCGGACACAGCCTATATCATACGACCATACCTATGTACGTCATCACTCTATTCGGTGCATGCACACTCGCGGGCCTACTCTACCGGCGCTACCGAGTAAAGACAATCAATTCACACGAAGTTTCTGGAGATAGCCAAGCTGAACTACAAGGAGTCTACACCATCCCTGTTCCTGTTACCAGAAGGGTTGATCCCAATCAACCCCCAGCTCAATTTACGACAAGCTTCAATAGTCGCTGTTCTTCGGGGGGAGGTGTTACGCACGGCTAATGTACGGAAAGCGCTGCACTTGCATCGACCTGGATACCGAGTGTTGTGCTGCGACAGCGGAACGTGCATTGACGTCAATCCGCGATGTCTTCATTTACTTAGATTATAAGAAAATTTGTTATTCTCGCTTCCCACTTCGAACGAGTCTCAACTCAACTTTGTACTTTTATGGCTAAATAAATTAGGTTAAAATAAATTAAGTCTTTTTTAAAAGCCACCCCGGAGCGTGACCTACATAATTAGAGAAAAGATTTGATTGTTTGTTTGTTTGTATGTTTGTTTGTTTGAATTGAATTGGCTCCGAAACTACTGGACCAATTTGAAAAATTCTTTCACCATTAGAATCCTTAATTTTCCGTGATGAACATAGGCTATATAATATTTTAAAAAAAGTTAGGGATCTGCAAAATTCAATAATTGAATTGTGCGCTGTATATTCAATCTCTTTTTCAATTATTGCGCGTCATAAAAGAAAAAGAGGTTGAATACATAGCGCACGGTGCTTGCTTTTTCTCTACGGCCAGTGTCAGTTATGGAGTGTCGAGTCAAAGTCAAAAACCCCATTGCTGTTAAAAAAAGTAAGGGATCCGTATGAAAACTGTGAAACCCATCGTGTTAGTGTGTATAATTTCTGAAATTTTTGTTTAATACCCGTGCGAAGCCGGGGCGGACCTCTAGTTATATTATATACGGCTGTGTCAAAACTGTCAGCCGATCAGACGTATAATGCGGCTTTGTCACACAGCCGACTAATGTTAATGACCACAGAGCAATATGGCCAGGTTTACGTAAAATTACAAGGGAAATTATAAAATGCTAAATTGAAATGCATTATTTTAGCACTTATCGATTGAACGATCTTTTTGGGGTTAAGTCAGAATTTGTCAAAAAGGGTGTAATTGCAATTGGATGGTCATCGATGTTTTAGGGGTTTAATAACCGCGTTTGGGTTGCATTATATTATATTTTATCATAATAAACGCAGACCATAATATAATGGTTGCATTATATTATGGTCTGCGTTTATTATGATCATTGATTACCTGGAAACTGGCTCCAAATTCTCGGAGGTATTTCCTAAACACTTTCCAAGTCTCACACCAAAATCGACGGCAAAGCTTAGCGAGTTGGTGTGAATAAAAGTCAATGACAGAATATTTATCATAATTTGATGGTAGGTATAATAAATTCAGTGATGTATAAATAATGCCATCTATGGCGCTCAATAGGGGAGGCCTATGTCCAGCAGTAGACTGATAGAAAGATCGCTGTAATACGATTGAAACGGCGGGAAATACGACGATACGAATAAGACTTTTCACGCCAAAACTATAAAATAGATCGGTTTGATTTTTTTTTACCCGGAAAAGCGCGCAGAAAGCGCAAATCCTACTTTAAAATAACATAACTAAGTACCACGTTATACCAATAACAGATGCAAACCCTCACCAGCTCGCCAGCTGTTCAGCGCTAACCTGACCCAGTGCGTCGAAAACAATAAAACTGTACGTCGGTCGTTTACGGCGCCGTTTGATTGATGGCCATCTGCACAGTGTTGAGCGGAGTAATGTAGGTTGGTTAGGCACGGGAAAGGTGTAGAAGCGAAGGTGTTAACACATAGATAGTAGAAAATATTTTATTACCACACAAAGAAAGAGAACATAACAAACAGACATGCTTAAAGAGAGGATAAAGGCGGGCCTCATCGCTAGCCACAAGCTTTTTTGAAGCAAAATACTTACATATCTACACATCTACACATATAATAAGAAAACGTATTTGAAAAAATCCGATTCAGTTTATTCATTTTAGTAAAGTAAAGTATATTGAAAAAATATACCTACAGAATTAGAGGTCAATGGCATCGATGACCCTGAATTTTTGCAGCGATAGCGCAGCAAAATCAAAATCAAAATCAAAGTGCTTTATTTCCGTTAGACCTTAAAGGACTCTTCACTAAACAAACTTGGACACGTCACAAAATACAAGTTAAATAAGAAATAAAATTGGAAATAGAGTGATCACTTTGATTAATTGTTCACTTCAATCTTTTTTAGGTAAAGTAAAGAAGCGTACAAGAAACCTTGTTAGATTGTTAGTTTTAGAGTTGGAGCATAACTCGTCCCAAACTTTTTTGTCGTCTAGATAATAATGTGTACTGCTATGAATATATGAATAGCTATGATACTACTGCACTGCTGCTTTGAGACGACTGATATTGCAGGACCAAAATAACTTTGATTGACATCTTGGAACTCCCTCCTACTTCTATCTAAGAAGCCATCTTCTTTACTTTACCACATTCTTAGATCTTCCATATCTTTCATCAAGGTACAAAAATTCGGTGATTATAAGAAAATCACTCTTTGCTCTTGATTTAGAACTGCTGTGCAAGAGGCAAGAAGTGCAACATCGAGTGTCTGGGCCGAACATCATAGAAAAACCAAATCTTTAAGACACGATGGATGACCCATCGGATTCTCAAGGATTTGGAGGAGGGTTTGTCCCAATGGAGGTGGATTGGGAATTCAACAGAGGGTCGCCCAAGAGCCAGATCGTCTTCCAGGTACCGCTAGAGCTGAGAAAGACTTACAAGAACTTTGTACCTTCGACTGAACTGAAATGGCTAGGGACAACCGGATCTGAACCTGAACTGGATCTTGATACAGATACGATCTCTGGTGTCGGAGATCAAGATCCAGTTCAGGTCACTGATCCTACTGGGCATGCTGATAGATATGTGAAACATGTTAAAAATTAGCGTTTTGGTCTCGCAGCATTCAGCTGAGCGTGTGGCTTTTCTGATAGGTACCGCAGGAACACGGCACTGATCATCACATATCCCGATTTACATACTATACTTATACTCTTTTAAGTCGTGTCTTATAAATTTATAATTTTTTACTCTAATTTTACTTTTTTTTACAAATTATTTGTATTATCAGAATAAATATGTTTTATTTCTGTCTTTTTATTCATGGACCATGAAAGTGCATTATCACCCGCTTTATATTATTCTTACTCTTATCTGTCGTGGAAATGGAAACTGCTTGATTATTCAGGGACCACGTGGGTGGCGCTGGAAGCGGCAAGGACTTTACGAGTTTTGGAGCGAATTGTTTACCTATTAATGCTGCGCGGATGAGCTTTTATCAGCTTTATAAATAAAGGTGTGATTTTAGAACGTGTACATAATTGATAAGCATGAAATTTACCGCGAGACAGGGAAAACGGCTGTTTGATCAATTTATCAGATTGTGGAATCAGTATAAGCGCTCAGAGTGTTATGAAGATATGGAGGTTTCATTTGAAAGAAGGAGGTTCTCATTTAAGGTAAAATTCTCCGCGCCATAATTTCAAGATTTCAATGTTTTTAGTTGAGTGATTGATGATCCTTTTCATATAGATATCTTCTTTAAGGACATGAACAAAGATGAAGTGAGCGTTCAATTTTTTTCAGGTGTTTTGCTTAGAATATTTACACGTCTAGGTTCTATGTGAGGAAAAAAACTGGCAAAAGCCAGTAATGGCAACTTTTAATTAAATATTAGGGTTCTGTCGTTCGCTTTTATCGGATTTTATGAGCCTTATAAGCAATATATCACTATTAGGGGTAGTGCTTAGTGCTTTTATAGGCTATAGTTCTGTTGTGAACTCTAAATGGGAGTTTTGACCTGACCTTACAGACTATTATATTATTTTTTTTACGAATGAATCTAATAAACGCGTTAAAGCTACTTTAATCCTAAGTTGTTGGATTTTTACAACATAAATTCACTTTAAACATGGCACTTTATTTACTGAACTTTTTTTAAAAACTTTAATACATTCGCTGCCTAGGCATTGCGATACGCAGAGACGCATCACTAGGGTTAAAGGCGGTCATGCCCGTCAGTCAAAAATAACATTAATTCAAGATGAGCTTCCTATTCCACAAAATTGCATACATTTTAAAACTGGAATGAACCAATAAACTATACTTTTTTATGTATAGTGTAATCAAAGCAAAAGTTATGGTCTGTAAATGTTGTCTTTAATTATGATATTTGGCAGGGAATGAACGGTATCTGGGGACCAACATAATAAAGAAAGATGTTAAAGGGGTGTGTTATAACATACTCGTAACAATAAAAATATCCATACTTACTGTAAAACATGGAATAAATAGGTAAATAAATAATCGTGGTAAATGCTACAATTTGCTGTGTGCATTATCTAGCCCCAAGCTAAAAGATGTTGGCTTTTCATGCGACAATATTTTGCTTTTTTACATTTTGTGCGTCAAAATTTTGAAGTTAACAACCAAATAAGTCGCAGTAGTTTGTGTTTTGGATACTAGATAACTAATATGCTTAATACTTTACAGTAGATGTATAGATAATACACATAACACGATATTTCTCATAAAACCAACAGAACACCTGGAACAAACATCTACAGATCGTACAAACATTAGTCCGACGGGGAATCGAGCCCACAACCCACTGTTGGACTATTACAGAGTTAAACTCAAAGACATTTACCACGTGACAACGTCTATAAAATATGTAACATATTCCTCAGCGATAAACTAAGTACTAAGTAACTAAGTTCTAGACCTAAAAGCATTCCCTAGGACGTTGTTAATAACCTAACATAAATAACTTGATGTCGGCCTAAATTCCTGAGCGACTTACCAGTTTGCCAACATCAGGCTCAACCCGTCGCTCGGTCTCTATTATATGTATAATTTGGGTCGGACCTGCTTGTTTTCGCATTTCGACCCTGTATTTCACGATTTGGGCTACGACTATCCCGGTTTATTACGATAGTCGTTTTCATAACTTATTCTGGCTAGCTTTTATCTTGCCAGTGTAACAGGAACAAAACTAGTTTTATCTTGTTTTTTTCGGTCCTGTTGTCAAACTTTATATCCTTATCATCTGTGCCGAAATGCAAACGCATTTATGGCTATATAGCAACGTGAACGCAATAATGTACTAAGCAAAGGGACTTTGTTATGCCTAGAATGTTAAAAGAGTGCAACCAAAGAGCATTTATATAACCCCAGCACGCCGTTTCATACAACATTGCTGAAGTTTACCTATAGTTATAATTTTAATTTTGTCAAGAGACCTACATAGACGAAAGTGTTATCAAACGACAGGTATCGGTTTTTACATCGAAATTTTGGCAGGTGATAACATTTTGAAAATGATTGAAAAATTTAATAAGTGCAGAAGTGTGCAGAGCAATCTATGTAAAATGTAGTAAACGTTTGTAGATATTTAACAGGGAATATTCAGAGAAGTCTGTAAATAGAATACTTTTTGAAAAATAATCAAAAATCTAGATTTCGCAAGTGGCTTTTTCATTGAGTGAGATCAAATCAAAGGTCTGTTTATTTCAAAACAGTTTTTGAGAATTGTCTACTTTACATACTTTTTATATAGGTACCTAGATCGAAAAGAGTCGAAAAAATTACCAGTAGTTTATAGTTTTAGTTTCCTACCTACCTACTCTCTAATCTCAGAAGTAACTGGTACCTTTGTATTTGTAATTATACATAATCGTTTTTATCGATTATGTATAATTACAAATAGTAAGGTTATAAATTTATAACAGAGGCATTCTTTAATAAAGTTATTACAGAGGGATTTAACGTTTTTAATAGGTATCACAGGCAACCCAAAGAACTGATTTAGGTCTGGGAAACGCCTAAGGTACTATCTCATCCGATAATTGAATTCGGTTCCATCGCATGCAGGCTGCAGCTCGCATTATAACAGAGTGGTTGTATCGCGTGGCTAATGGGATTAAATCCATCCAGATTATAGTCCAGTCTATTTATAGCGATATTTCATTACAACAATGCTGTTAGCGCTACTGCGGAAAGCTGGGTACTGGCCGTTCTTACGGGACGTAATTTACCATTATCATTGCAATTTACCATTGCAAGGTCATAAATGGACATAGATATCGACAATCATTTCTTTGCTACTCACACAGTAGGCATAAAACAGATTTAATGATTTGGAAAAACACCAACTTTTAACTTATAATAGAAGAAAACAGACAATAAAACACTAAATTTTAATACGAAGAAAACCAAGGCACATAATATCTATACTAATATATAAAGAGGAAAGTTTTGATTGTTTGAATTACATAGGCTCCGAAACTAATAGACCGATGAAAAATTATTTCACCATTAGAATATTTAGAAATTTTCCCATATGAAGGCTATAGAACATTTTCAAATAAGCATAAAAAACTCAATTTTAGTAAAATAACGAAGCCGGGCGAATAGCTCGTTTTTTTATAAAGGTTGCCTCCTGAGCCAAGCTGAACTTCGTTTTAGGCGAACGGTGTAATCGGGCCTTATTCCCGTGTTTTTTTATAACGATATATCACTATGAGAACGCAGTTCATAAGTGAATTTACTAGGACGAGAATAGTCCATTACTGAGAGTGGAATGGACGCTAACAGGCTGTTCACCGATGGATTAGATACTAACTTTATATAAATGTGGTGCCGGTATAGAATTTCACCACCCCGACTCTTCCCGTGGGTGTCGTAAGAGGCGACTAAGGGAAACACAGCGGGGGGCGGGCAGCAGCGCCTTCTGCAGAAGAACTACACCGAACTGCGATCCCCAACCCGCATGCCAAGCGTGGGGATTATGGGCAATAACCCCCAAATAATGATGTTCATTAGGCGTCCATCTATGGCGTTCATTAGGGGAGGCCTATGTCCAGCAGTGGACTATTATAGGCTGGTGATGTTGATGATGTTTATATAAATGTCAGCTAACCAGTGAACGGATAAAACATGGAAGCATTCCTTACGCTAGAAAATGCCCAAGCAATGTGTCCACAAAGTGGTGCTGTGATAGGTGCACTGCTGGACTGATGTGGGCATCTGGAAGTCATAATGTTTATCCACTGCCAAACCTACATTCAAAAAATAATAGCGGTGGACAATTCACACAGCATCATCTAGATGACTGGATATATTTAATACTATAATATGTATATTACATAGATGGATATTTTTTATTATAAATAGAAGACGACCAGAACACCCTGCACAAATATCTAAATAACGTACAATTATTTGTCCCGAAGCGGGAATCGAGCCCGCAACCTTCATCACAGGAGGACATTCGCCCACAGCGGTCGTCAAGATAAGCCTTTTATATGTATCTTATGTGTATTTTACATTAAGGTGAAGATTTGAAGCCTCTAGCCCCAACAAGGGATGATACAAGGGTAGTTCAAACAGCGTACAGACGCTCCTCTATAGTCTATAGCGTCCCCGTAGAAGGAAAATTAAATAACTGACAAAACCAAAATCGCGAGAAAAACGCGATTTACCGATTTTTTGCGAGAAAAATGCCGATAACTTTTTTTGGCAAATAATGTTGCTGTGCACTTTTTGATATTTTAAAGATTATAACTTTACCTAGGTTTTAATTAAACAAACAAAAAATTAAGGTAATTGGTTTAGAAGAAAAAAAAACAAAAGCAACTATGTATTTTTCCCTCGCCAGAGTTTTGATTGTTTATGTCAGTTATTTAATTGTGTATGCTAGTTATTCATTTTTCCAACGACAATATTCTTCGCTGAAACTTTAAAAGCATACGGTAAATGCCCTTATTTAATTTTCCTTCATCAATGAAATCATAAACTGCCTTCTTTGTTTACTTTATAATTCGTAAAACCATCCTATTCATTTGAATAAAATGCAAAAGAAAACCAAATTATTCATACTTTGTAATTTTTTTTTGTTAAGAGATAACATAGGAATAAAAAAATCCTCTGAAACGGCTACATTTCACTGTCAGACTTATAAAATCAATGGTAACGTTAGGTACTAGGTACTTATCAAACTTACTACTATTTCACATAAAATCAAGAAAATAAACAACTTTAGAACACAAAAACTATTAAATTATTTAAAAACAATGCACTTGTATTCATAAACTTTAATTAACAAACCTTAAAATAATCAACTCTGATTCAGTCTCATCTTTATAAAATAACTTCAAATCAAATTGAACTTGAGATCGATTCAATGGCTTTAAGTTCAGTCCTACTAACTATGTAGCTTAATTACTTCAGTCTTACTTACTTAAATTAAAATTGAGATCGGCTCATTAGCTTAATTAAAAATTACGAACAACTTTTCATTGAAAAGACAGTAAACTAGAAAATAACATCTAATTCTATTATTCCTGCCTATAAGTAGGTAATCCTATTGAACTAGCTTTGTTTTGTTGTTGCACCTATGCATTTACTATTCATTAGTGGTTTCTATTCTATTCAGAATCATTTCCAGATTGGAAATCGTCAATTATTGTATTTGACGAAGGCAAGTTTCATACCAACCGTGTAATTCATAGGGTACTATGTTTTATTTTGCATAGATTAAGTAGGTCTTTTTTCCGTGATTGGAAGATGATTTCCATAAGCCATAGTCAGTACCTGTTGGGCAATGTTATGTTGGGTATTTTCGACGTTTTTTGCCCTCCTGGTCATACGTCCTGAAGAACAAGCTATGGCTACTTTCTAGGTACTTCTGCTCGACTACACTCAAATTTGGGTTGGTCTGAAGGAGATGTAAAAAATAGGCAGACATGTTTTGGTTTCGGTTTTGGCCTGAGCAAGTATCCAAATACATAGAGTGACATTCGACACTTATTCTGGGATGGTTTTGACCCATGTATTAACGGCTGAAGCTATTTCTGTGCTGCCTCTTTTCCCATTCACCTCGGTCCATATCAAACAATGCGTGTTGTTCCTTGGAGGCTTAAATTCATACACAGATAAGTTGTAGAGATTTAGCTTCCTAGAGTAATACATGAGGCTGTCAGCGGTAGATGGAATTTTCAGCAAGCTCTGCAGGTACCTATACCTAGTAGCAGGCCATAATTATTATTGGTAGGTAGGTACCTAGGTACTAATAATAATTATGGCTTACCACAAAAATATTACCTATACGAAATTAAAATAAATAAATAATAATGCTGAACATCCACTTAATAAATAAATAAAATACTCGGAACACCTGGAACAAATATTAGGTCCTTACATATGAAATTGGCGTTTTTCGTACTGGCCACTTTAATCACAAATTTCTCCTCTTTGGAAGCGGATCCATCGCAAACCACGTCCGAGTTAGCTGCAGGCTGCGGTGTTAGTGATAAAACTGTTTTAATTCACTTGAAGCAAATTGGGAAGATTAAAAAGCTTGAAAGGTGGGTACCTCACGAATTGACTGAAGCAAACCGGCAAACGCGCGTCGACTGCTGCGTTACATTACTAAACCGGCACAATAATGAAGGTATTTTAAACCGAATCATTACCTGTGTTGAAAAATGGGTTCTTTACGATAATCGGAAGCGCTCAGCGCAATGGTTGGATCCTGGCCAGCCAGCCAAATCCTGCCCCAAGCGAAAATTAACCCCAAAAAAGTTACTTGTAAGCGTTTGGTGGACTAGTGCCGGTATTGTTCATTACAGTTTTCTCAAATCTGGCCAGACTATTACGGCTGATGTCTATTGTCAGCAATTGCAAACCATGATGGAAAAGCTAGCGGCTAAACAACCTAGGCTGGTCAATCGCTCCACGCCACTGCTGCTTCACGACAACGCTAGACCACACACTGCGCAACAGACGGCTACTAAATTAGAAGAGCTTCAATTGGAAAGTCTAAGACATCCTCCGTACTCCCCGGACCTTGCTCCAACAGATTACCATTTTTTTCGAAATTTGGGTAACTTCTTGCAAGGGAAAAAATTCAACTCCGATGGGGCAGTCCAAATCGCCTTCAAAGATTTTATTGATTCCCGTCCGACTGGTTTTTTTAGTAAAGGGATCAATGAACTACCTATAAGATGGCAAAAGTGCATAGAAAATAATGGTTCATACTTTGATTAATTAAATATATTATATTAAAAAATATTCGACTTTTTGTTCCTCCCATACAAAACGCCAATTTCATATGTAAGGACCTAATATTTGCAGTTCGTACAAACATTTTTCCCAAGGCGGGAATCGAACCCAATACCTCCTGTGTTGCAGTCATGATTAAATTTAAAAATGCTTGTTATCATAACAAGTAAGATCCTACCTAGGTATCACAATAGAAAATAACCTACCACCACCTACCGAATAATTCATAACTAATGGTAAATTCAAACTCCAACCGCCTTACTTACTACTCAGATTATAAGTTACTTATTATGGAAACTGCAAAAAAATCAATTACTTTTGATCTGTGCTTCGTCCGATTCAACAAAAGTTAAACAAAATACTTTATCTTGTTCTGCTTGTCCTAAACTTGTAAAAAACCAGAGAGCTCTAGTAGACAAATTTAAATAAATGATTTTATTTAATTTGTACTTTATTATTAAACCACAATCATAACACACGAAAATTCAATAACTTACCTTATTTAATTTTACCTATTTCATTTGCTCCTGATGAACCATAAATTTGTCGAGGGAAAACTAAATAAGTGATGTTATGGCCTTTACGCTGTCGCAAAGTGATCAATGATTTCACTTATCTATTTATGGCTGCGTTATTTAATTTTGCTTCGCTACTTTTTTGTGTATTCTGAGAAGATATTTTTCCATCTGTTCCGACTTGCAAGTTTCAATGACAGATAACTTTTTGATAAATTAAGATAGCGAAACGTTAGTAAGACAGAAAGATGCAGCTTGAATTAGACTTTATAGAAATGCAATAAAGTCGATTTCGCAAAATGTGTCAATTATTTAATTTTCCACCTACGGGGACGATTAGGTAAGCTTATAAATCGACGTCTGGAGGGCTCGAGTTGATTAATATTCGTCAGGCGCAACGGAGCAATTGACTGAACAATCTCGAACAATCTCGATAGATCTCGATTCATAAGCAAATGAATTGAATCGCGGATGCTTGCAGACTGATTGCTTATTCAGATCAGTTTTGGAGCTTTTGTTGGAGCTTCTGAGAGTTTCAGATGTGTTATTTAAGTACCTAATGAGTTTTATGAAACTGTTGCGATAAAACTTAATTCAGGTGTGAACCTACCTATATAGTTTTTAAATAATCAAACATATTACGGAAGACTGTAGGTAGCTAAACCTGTGGTAGATATGAAAATTAATAGTTATTTTGTATTTACCTACTCCTAAAATTTCAATTGTTATTCAAAGCACTATCAAAATTCTTAATAAAATATTGACTTTAGGTTTAGGTGTGTTTAGGTTTCCGCTACCGAAGGGTGAAAATGGAACCTTATTACTAAACCTCCGCTGTCTGTCTGTCCGTCCGTTCGTCTGTCAGACATCTCTATCTAGTGAACCGTAATAGATAGACAGTTGAAACTTACACAGAATGTGAAATTCAGTTGTTGCTATCAACAAGTAATAAAAATGAAATAAATATAGAAATTTAAAGGGAGTCAACAAACAACGGTTATGTTTGCTCTACTTTTATCAAAACTCTTGAACCGTAATACCTAGGTGGGCAGTGGAGAATTTGATAATGTATGTATAAATATAATAAAAAACAAGAGAAATAAAATAATACGAATAATGTAGAGGACCAACGAGCAACCAACTTGACTACCGATCAGTGTGATACCGTTGCGGGTAGTGCGGGGACCACGTCATATTACCTTTTTTTATATTTTATGTTTACTTTTGCGAATGTACGGTGGTACAAAACCCTCCGTGTCCGAGTTGACTCTTACTTAGCCGACTTTTTAACAACCGATGCATGGGTGCACGTTTGCATAACTTTTACAAACAAGGGTCACCAAAAAGTCTTATAAGATAAGATAAGCCTAGTCCCATTAGATGAGCCATTCTTCAATATGATCCAGTATCGCGGGTCCTCAAGAGTACCTTATATTGTTCTGTGGGCCCCAGCCCGGCAGAGGCCCTGGGCCTCTCTAATTACTTTTATCTGAGTCAGATAATCGCACAGCGATTTTTGCCTTTGTTCATTATAGGGTTGGCAAGTTGTAAGATGATATGGACGTTAGAAAAAAAACATTTATCCTCTTATTCAGTCTGCTAACTTAAAGCATTGCTATATAGCTCTGTCTTCTTCTATTGACATAAGTCGGAGTGAGAAATCACTACTTAGCAACTGTTTTAAACGGACCATTATGAATAAGGTGTTAGAAAATAAAAAGGAAAAATCCTTTGTTGACACATTTTTTTTTTAATTTACGCGATCTGAACCCATAATTATCAGTACTATTTTAACGGGTATTTATCGAGTTTAATTACCTATTTTTCCCGTTTCAACAGGTTTACACACTGTCGTGGTCACGGGTTGAATGACCTTTGTTTCTATTGAAAATTCCATACCATGCATGCAGTAATACTTATTTGATGAGTTCCGATCGATTCCTCATGAATTCCATTTTTATTATTCTATCTGAGTATTCCATCTGCACACGAGTAAAAGAAACCTTTAGTTTTGTTTCGATACAGAAGTTCTGTTCTAGGGTAAAATAGCAACACAAAATAATTAGGACTCTTCATTCTTCAAGTCGGTGTATGAAAAGACATCATCATCACCATATTAGCTAAAAGATATATTAGGTAAATAAAGATCACAAAATAAAAAAAAATGCTGGACAATCCACACAGCATCATCTAGCCCCAAGCTAAGCAGACCTTGTGTTATGGTTACTAGTACTAGATGACTAATATAATTAATGCAATACTCTTACTCCATATTATTTTATCATACCTTTGTCCTAAGGCGGGAATCGAAAGCACAACCTCCTAGGCTACACGCGGACTTTCGCCCACCGCGCCACAGAGGTCATCGAAAACTTATTTTTGTGTAGTCAATTTATTACGAAATCCGACTATGTGTAGATATAGCTTACCCTAATAAAAAGGCGAAATAAGGGCGGTATTCATAGAAACTACGTAGGCACCCCTATCAATCAATTGCTCGTAACGCGAGAGGCGAGACAACCCTATCATTTTCCTTAAGGTTGTTCTTTTCAAGTAGGATTTGCGGAGAAAATTAATTTTCCCTAGATTTATCTCGTAAAAGAACTTTTACTATAAAAGGTTTTCTTGGTAAATAAAGGTCCTGGGTTTTGTGTTAATATCATAAGTTGGTTATGGTGTTCTAATAAACCTTTACAATAATCTGTAGTTTGCTAATGTGAATCTGACTGTACAAAATCTCTAGATCTCTTTGTGGTGCGAAACGACAAGGAATTTTGGGTTGAAACGCTGACATTTTTTGGTATACAACGGCAAAAATGAATTTGAGGTGAAAACCTGTGGAAATGTGTGTGAAAATCACCGCTACACCGTCCGTAAAGACTACTTCACGTTTTAAATTCTTACATGAGTTATGTCATACATAATAGTGAAAAAATAATGGATATATACAAAGGCGAGTTTATCCCTAAATGAGTTTTTTTTACAGCAAATCAATAAAGACAATTCATGAAATGACTTTATTGAGTTATTTTTTGAGACTTTTTGTAATCATATTATCTACTGCCAGCTAAAATAATGTTGAACAATCCACATAGCATCATGTAGCCCCAAGGTAAGCAGAACTTGTGTTATGGGTACTAGATGACTGATATACATAATACTATATTACATATTCTCTATATACCGTAGCGGTAATAGCGGTCCTCTATTGCCTATTTAGCTATTTACCTAAAATTTCAAAAATTAAAAGCTTTTACTCACACAATACAAGTTTGATTACATTATTTAAGTTTTCATACGGATCCCTAACTTTTTCCAAATAATCTAAAGCCATTCATCAGAGATAGTGTTAAATTCTACCTCTAATGGGTGAAGGAATTTTACGAATCGGTTCAGTAAATTTCGAAGCTTATTCAATCCACACAAACAAACCATCAAATATTTCCTTTTTATAATATTCAGGTACTTACCTATAGATTGAAAATGACCAGAACGGAACCAATATCTACAGATAAAATCATTTATTCAGGTCATAAAATATTTTCTTGAAATACCCGCCGATGTATAAAATAATTACAACTTGTTATAGATTGTCTTTAAGCTATACTTTCGGTTCTAAGCTGTACTATTTGTGGGAGGTAAAATAAGAGTCAGTAATTACACAGAATTACGTTACTCCGCTATATTTCGCGAAGAACCGACAACCGCTGGGGTAACTGTGTTCTTGAGTGGAGACCGCGACTCGGTAAACGTAGTGTACGCCCTCCTGCCAGGTGTAATAAGTACATGTAAATTTATATTTATATTTGAGCGAGTTAAAAGTATCGCGGATGGATTGTAATTTCCTTGGTTAATAAAGGTTTTACCTATTTAGTTAATAAAATAGATCCATATTCATGGGTATTTGACCACACTTTTCGTTTCGCATTTGAAGGGACATTTAAGCAGAATGTCCTATTCAAAGAACGCCCTAAAAGCAAAACGACTGACTTCTACCTAGTAGCAAATGGGTCAAAATGACATTTTGAGATTAGGCAGTTAAGAAAACATGAAAAAAGATTTCGTATATAATATGTCATAGATAACCAGCATCGCGGCAGCACTTGTGTACGTACCAATACGTTATACTCCTAATAAATCTTTTGGTATACAAATATCTTTGAATCTTCCTTGAAAGATTTCACCCCAGACTGAAGAATCCGTTTTCAATACGATAGAATGGTAAGGTACAATCGGATCACCAAGTGCCCGTAACACTGGGTTTATATATATTTTACAACGCTGTTATCTCGGATTGGCTCCATCCTGTATTTGCATACGTATCAGGAAGAAAACGAATATACAGAGTGATTATTATAAGGTAAATTTTCAGAGTATTAAATCTATAATTTTCTCTCAGGTACAATAACTAGTATCTAATACTAATATTATAAAGAGGATAGATTTTATTGTTTGTTTGAATTGAATAGGCTCCGAAATTAGAATCCTACATTACGAGTATGACGAACATAGGCTATAGAATATTTTCAAAAAAGTTACGTATGAACTTCAATAATGTAACCAAATGTGAAAGTGTCTGTAAAAAATTATAACTTTTGCTAGATAACAGTGCGAAGCCTGGGCGGAATGCTAGTATGTACATAAAACAACGTAGTGACATAATTTTTAAGACGACATCTGTGACATTTTATTTATATGTATAAACTAATATACATCATTTAGTCGCGAGTCACTTTCACAATAAGAATCTCGAAGAAATCCTTACCAGTAAAGCCCGGTTTTAAGCTTCTAGCAATAAAATAACAACTTTAAGCACTAAACTGGTTTAATAGCACTTTCAGTAGGAGATAACGGGATTACGTAGAAAATTAAAACTATTACTGCGCTGTAAACTAAAGTTAAATCCCAGTTAATCCAGAATTTTGTATGTTAATTTTAGGTGCAAGTACCTAAGAGGTAGATGTTATTTTATAATATATGTATGTTGAAAGTTATTTGTTACTATACCTAGTGCGTAAGCGCTCGTAATCGCGGTGATCTCTAGGAAAGTTCGGTTACGCATAGCAAAAAGCTTTATTGTAAGCTTTTTGCCAACGCAATGCCTCTCGTCAATCGATTTTAAATCAATGGATTTTTTTTTTGAAGAGGTTTGGATAAACTTCTATGTTTCCCCTGAAGGTGGAGCCTGTAGTCACCCACCCTGTACCTTTACATAGATAGATATTTTTAAAAGAACGACTAGAATACTTGCTACAGATCAAGCACAAACAAAATAAGCTCTTAGTAACAAGCAAAATTTTATACTAATTATTAAGAAATAAGGAATAACTTTATGGTTTCCTTCAGTTTAATCAAGCGAAATTTTATATGAATTATTAAGAAATAAGGAATAACTTTAGTGTTTCCCTTTATTTTTTGTCCACAAGTGGAATAGTGATAAATTCGAAATCGAGTATTTAACAATGAATATGGTCTACATCACTTCATAATTATTATTATTATTATAATTTTTCTTAATAACGGTTGCGTAAAAAAGCAACATTATGGAATATTTTCATTTCAATAAGTGCCTATATTATATTTAATGTAATGAAAACTTAGAAATAAGATTAGACTCTACCATTTATAAAGTCTCGTTTTCCAATAAGTCCTTTTCAGTTTTGGATTAATTTAAACTAGACCCGTCAACTCATTAGTCCAAATAAATTCGCTTATTAATATTTAGGTCACGTCGCGTAGTCTAGAGCAAATGGACGCTCAATTTATTTGGGCTTCTTCTTTCTCGCCAAAATACACGTACATATATTATAGGTATATCCAAAAGATAACTGCGATTATTGAAAGCCATCTTGATTTTGCTTCACTTTAATTTTAAAATTTACTTTAATGTAGGAAAGCGGCCAGATGAAATGCGGGCGCATACAACCTCAACTCTGTGCGAAAAGGTTAGACATATGATTTTGCGTTCATAAGAGCGGGACAGGGCATTGCAACGCAAGTCCAAAAATCACCAAAAATCAAGTTTTAGCTTATTATCTCAGCCTATTAATTAGGACATTATTTGAAAAAACCGAAACATATAACATTTTTATTATACTTAATTCTATTACCACGCTTATTGTCAAGATCTGAACTTCTGTATTTATTGAGAAATTTAGGTTTTAGTAAAAATTTAGAGGTAACTTTGCGATTTTTTTCTTTTGAGAAAATTTTATGGAATCGTGTTTTCGAAACATATGTATGATCGATAGATTAAGTCCTGAACCAAATAACAATTTCAAAGTTAAATATTCAGTAGTTTAGACGATATGTACATCCGGCGGAGTTGAAAATTAGCAGTTTGAGGTAGTATGACATTTATTTTGAAACACAGATATGTTTTAGGTAGGTAAAAATGCATAAAATAATAATATAGCTGGGCAATCTACCCAGCATCACCTAACCCGAAACTAAGCTGAGCTTGTGTTATGGATACTAAATTACTGATACATATGCTTAATACAATATACATACAGAGGTATTTTCTATGATACATAGAAGACGACGAGAACACCCTCAACTTGCTGTACCCACTACGTCACTACGTACGTAAGATTGAACGGGGCAGCACTCACTACGGCTAGGTATGTATTTTTTAAAGGCAATGTATTCCTACGCTTCAACAACAAAACTCCAAGTGAGTTGCAAAATTATCTATAAATAAATTCAAACGGATTGTCAAAAGGCTTACTATATCCGATTATCTATCTACTCGGCAAAAAGTTTGGGATGAGTTTTGCTCCAACTCGAAAACGAACAAGCTAATAAGGTAAAGGTTTTTTGTTCGCTTCTTTACTTTACCTTAAAGGATTGAAGTTAACAATGAATCAAAGTGATCCAGTATTGCTTATGTAATTTGTATTTTGTGACGTTTCCAAGAGTCCTGCAAGATCTAAAGGAAATAAAGCATTTATTTTGATTTTGAACTAATATGTGCAGAAGGTACATACTTTTTTCCCACCAAATACATATATTATGTGCGGAATCAAACCTCCTGTGTCGCAGTCGGATCTTCGCCCACCGCGCCAAAAGAAAATTGTTGTAACTTAATAATTTCGCCGACTTAGATATACACTCGAGAGCAATGAATCCGGGTCACTCAAAGAAAAAAAAAATCTCGGAAAGTAAGAATGCTAGGTTAATGCAACTAAGGGTTACTTTCCGAGATTTTTTTTTTCTTTGAGTGACCCGGATTCATTGCTTGAATCCGGTGAGCGAAGCAATTTCTACGAGTTTCTGCTGCAGTCAAGTCAATATAATACACTCGAGAGCAATGAATCCGGGTCACTCAAAGAAAAAAAAAATCTCGGAAAGTAACCCTTAGTTGCATTAACCTAGCATTCTTACTTTCCGAGATTTTTTTTTTTCTTTGAGTGACCCGGATTCAAGCAATGAATGGATTCATCGCTCTCGAGTGTATTATATTGACTTGACTGCAGCAGAAACTCGTAGAAATTGCTTCGCTCACCTCACCTTATACTGCTTCTCAATAATTGGTTTCTCAAATTACTTTTATTAATTTATTTTCTTATTCATTGGGTTTAAATTCCCTAATTTTATCAATACTAATATTATAAAGAGATTTGATTATTTGTTTGAATTGAATATGCTAGGAAACAACTGGACCGATTTGAAAAATTCTTTCACCATTAGAAGCCTTAATTTTCCGTGATTAACATAGTCTATATTTTCAAGAAAGTTTGGGATCCGCATGAACAATTAAATTTTTTAAATACCCGTGCGAAGCCGGAGCGGGCCGCTAGTAATATATACATCTATAGTATTCCTTCATCTCCAGTGTATCCCAAAGTTCCCTGTAAGAGATCGCTCGTAACATTTCACCACCTTTTATATTTCCTGTCAACATCAACAACAACAACATCACCAGCCTATAATAGTCCACTGCTGGACATAAGCCTCCCCTAATGAGCGCCATAGATGGCATCATTATTTGGGGGTTATTGCCCATAATCCCCACGCTGGGCATGCGGGTTGGAGATCGCAGTTCGGTGTAGTTGTTCTGCAGAAGGCGCTGCTGCCCGCCCCCCGCTGTGTTTCCCTTAGTCGCCTCTTACGACACCCACGGGAAGAGTTGGGGTGGTGAAATTCTATGCCGGCACCACACGGCATTTCCTGTACTATAAGCATAATCTGCAATATTCTCTTTCTTTGTGTGGTATAATAATGTACGTATTTCTGTCGAAGTTGACACATTTTTCTAAGAGAGGGAGGGGCTAAGTTTGTTTTATTAAAAGGTTCTGAAGCCGCGAACTGTAGCTGACTTCTTATGTGTGTTTAACTTGTTTTGTTTGTGTGTGTGTGTGTGTTTTATATGGGGTAAAATGAGGGTAAGTCAGGAAACATAATCGTGTAGATTTCGTGTGGTCGTATAGTGTAATCTTAATAATATTAGTGGAAAGCCCGAAGGCTTGACAATAGACTCAACGATGTGACCTACATAATCTCGACAAACAGTATCTCAATGCATGAAATCTCGACGAATCCCGACAAACATTATCTCGATGCATGGAATCTCGACGAATCCCGACAAACATTATGTGATAAATAGTATGAATATCGATTATTAGTATTATCGATGCTGATTAGCGATATTCTTGTAAATAAATTTTATTCTTTATTTGTTTTTCTGTATTCATATTAGATTTGTTTTGTTATCGTACCTGAACCACCTTCCTATATTCTTCTATTATATGCTTTTGTTTGCCTGGAAGAAATCGCTTTTTGGTTTGATTTGTTTTAGTCCTAAGTTTTTGAGAATAAAGCATTATTTAGTATGTCCTTACGGCAATGTCAGCCTTTAATTTTAAAATTCGCTGTCTTCCTTTTATTCCTGATACTGTGTTGTTAAGCAAAAAATTATCCTTGTGATAAAGCCTTTCGATCGGTATGATAAAGCTACAGGGTTATTATTTTTCTCAGGTAACGGGTTCGATTCCCGGTTCACCCATGTAACTATTCAAAAATCTATGAATGCAGTTTAAATTGTTTTTTAAATTAAGATAATGTCTTCTTTCAGTAAAATGTTCTATCTACAAAATTTAAGGTACTTTCCCTCCATGTGGCATAGCTGTGGGACGCCCTGTTATATAATTCTTCCTAGTGATAGTGAATTTATTCGAGTTTTGACGAGCGGGATTTATCGGCAAAGCAAGATAATAGCAGGACTTTGGTTGCTTTGCTAGGGAATCTTTTTAATCTCTAGGGGGGCAGCTGCCCTTCCCCCTGCCCCCCTGGCGACGCTTATGCCTATGTCTATCTTAATTTATGTCTGTGCTGTTCTTGTGGAGCTCAATAAATTTATCTTTATCTTTATCAATATCTCACCTGATTTCTTGGCACTATTCCCTTTTCCATTCTTGTTCTTCCTCGGGTAGAGGTTGATCTTGCTCTGCCCACAACCCATAGCTACTTCTCCATCATCACTATTTTATAACCTACACAATCTAGAATACATAAGTCTAGGGATCTTTTTTCGGTCCTATTTGCTATTCACTTCCATTCATGGTTTTTGCTCTTTTTGATCTATTTGGTGACTCGGTGTGTAGGGCGGAGTCCATGTTTCTTGTTCTGAAACAGAAAGAAAACATATTATTTTGCTACTTTCTAACTTTAACTAGAGACTGCAAACTACACTCCGACCTAATTAGTTAGGTTAGGACAGAGGCCTTAGTATGGGCTGTGCATAAGCTTACGATATACGTTTTCGAGAACCATTGACTTTAATTTGACCATTGAAGAAAAAGACAGAAATACAGTAGACGCTAACGAGGTGTAGCCTAAAAATGCGACAAATACGTCTCATTTTCCGGTTTGTATCGTATGTGAATCATTAATTTCTATGAATGTTTCAGTTAGTTTTATTTTTGCACAAGCAGCGCTTGTGTTATGGGTACTAGATGATTGATATAGATAATATCTGCAGATCGCACAGTCATTATTTACCTATTCCATAACTCTCTTTTATTTTGATAGTAAGGTAGCTTAGTTTATTACTAAAAATATAAACGTTTACTTGAAATGTTTATTCCTTTTACTTCGCGGTTTGTTAAATTGAGTTACCGAAATTAGGTCAGTTTACTTCCTACTATGTATATTGAAACTAAATAAACAAACAGCATTTCAAACAATAATATTACTTGTGAGAAAACTTTCATAACCATCTTTTCCATTTTTGTTGTACCTGTGCAATTGCGATCTCAGTGATTTAATTTAGTATATTGCATAAAACTGTATAAAAAAAACAATAAAATAATAGAAACAACTGAGCTTACTGCAGTACTCTTGCAAACAATCTACAGGTAGCTCAACTGATCCATATCAATCAGAAACGTGTCCAAGACTAGCTGCAATGCCTCGCTGTATGGCAATGCTGTGCCATACAGCGAGGCTGTGCGTATACTAAAGTTTATTTTGAAAGATAGTTATTTATTTTTTAACAAGTATTTTTTAATAATGTTATATACGCCTGTATTAAGCGTATATATTAAAACCTGTTTAAATAAGTATATCTATTAGAATACTTCATGTACACGCTGCTAGCGCTCTTCTAAATAAATAAACTCGTTAAAACAAACAAAACCTCATTACAGTAAAACAAACATACAAATAAAACAGTGTTGACACTTCATGAGCACTTTTTTTCCAGTAATAAATATACCTACTGAACACAGGTGTTTCCCTTCAGCACCATTGTTTACAACAAAGCAAACACCATCAACGTGGTTTGTTTTGGTAACATTCTATTTGGTTTATGTTGTATTAAGAATATTTATCGAACTTTATTCCAGTCACCTGGCAACACTGAAGTTATACAGAGGGTGAAATAACACGTCCTCTTTCTGAAAAAAAAAATGCTGGATAATCCACACAGCATAATCTCCAAGCTAAGCAGAGCTTGTGTTATGATTGATATTCGTATAGGTACATAATGATAAAAAAATATTATTACATAAGCTATATTATACATATTCCCCGCCACGGTTTCGGACGATTTAATAAAAATTAATTTTTCATGCGGATCCCTAACTTATTAAATTAAGTATTCTATAGCCTATGTTCATCACGGAAAATTTAGGATTCTACTGGTGAAATAATTTTTCAAATAGGTCCAGTAGTTTCGGAGCCTATTTAATTCAAACACACAATCAAATATTTCCTCTTTATAATATTAGTAGGTATAGATATAGATTAGTATAAATAAGAAATAAAGAATGAACCTGGGGCCCAATTACACTATCTCCTCGCAATGACAATTATATCACCTATCAATTGTCTCCACCTTCAAACCTTTTGGTATTCCACTATTACAATATTTGACCATTGAACCATTGAGCTTATTTTCGTATTCTACTATTCAAAGTATCTCCAATCGCATGCACATCCTCGCATTTTTAAACGTTAGTGGAATTGGGCCCCTGCTGTTATGTTTTATTTTCCACTGCATTTCCATCACTTCACAGAGCGACTGCGATAAAATATTGGTCGACAATATTTTATGACCCTGGTACCATTGGAGTAAATTGCAGAAGTTATATTTTTATTACTTTTCATTCATACCTTCGAAACTTGAAAGGGTTAATTTTTACGCCACGACCGCTGTGAACAATTATACACCTAATCTAGTTCAAAAATCTAGCATTAGCGACTGTATTTCGAAAATTCTAGAATTATTCCATTTATTACCGAGCTTAGACGTGCACAAAGAACGCAGTTGTGTTGGCACCGGAAACCTTAAGGGTCCTAGCGTGAGCCCTTGGCGGCGTCTAAGTGGTACAAGAGCTCTTGGAACCCCTAGCCCTTCGTACCCCTATCGAAGGGAAGTATGGATCCCATCTGGGGCTGCTAATAAAAGTATATGGAATATATATTTTATTATTCAATTAAAATGGTTAAAACTAAATTACATTCTTACATACATTAGTGATATTGATATAGAATGTCATTAAATAGGTTCTTAATTATTAATTCTTTATTGCACAGTAAAATATTATACAAAACAAAACATTAAAATGTAAAAGAAATGGCAAAGGCGAGCTTAACCCTAAAAAGAGTTCTCTTCCAGCAAACTTTTTTGGGAAAGTTAAAGTTACAAACGCGGGTACGTGTGCAAAAAAGGGAATACATGATTGTATTTTAACCATAGATTAATATGCACCGTGAAAAATTATATTAAATACTGTGAACGCTAACAAAATAGTACCCATAACACCAAGCTCTTAGCTTGGGGCAGATGATACTGTTTGGATTGTCCAGCACTATTTATTTATTTATAGCCTCCCTTTTACCGCGTCCCGCTACCTTCTCCGCTGTACCGCGGAGGTCGTCATAAAAAATGATTCAATTTTATTAATAAAAGTCACTGAACTATAAAACATTAGATTTAGATCTGCGTGGTTAATTACGTTGCCCTTAACAATAAACGATGACTCATTTTATACCACCTAAATTTCCACGTACAAGTTGTATAAAAACAGGCTATCTTTACAGCGTCGTTATCGCCGTAATTTCGAGTGCTATTCGATATACAACCATCGTTACGATCGTTGTTGATGGGTGGGCCATGAATGTGATAATGGCGCGTTTATTTGTGACTTCGGGTAGATTCGGCTTGTCGGACGTGGCCGAAGACGTTCGCGCTCGTAAGGTGGATTTAACTTGTTGGACCAGCGCGAAGAATTTTCCAACGTCATCGTCGAGTGGATTCGGCTTCTAGACCGTTTTCTTTGATTTATTTCAGCAGAATGTCGTCCTAATGATTGCATAGCGACGACATTTTGCTGAAATTTCATTTTACTGATATTTTATTCTGGCAAAGACCCCGGCCTCAGCTTCCGGCTTGTCGGGCATGTTCAAAGATTTTTGGAGGCGTTTGAAATACAAAGTTTCCTTGTATGTATAACATGTAGCAGTGCGAAGCTGGGGCGGGTTGCTAGTAATAAAGAAAACTAAAGCTAAGGAAAGCACAGATAATCTAATAATAATTGAGTAGAAAAACTTATAACTATAACTCAGGGTAAAATGCAACTTCATAAGTTAAGAAATAAATGTAAAATCATTTACATAGGCCAAGGATTATACTTGGCCTATTGACATCCACGAAAGATGATGTACTTTGCATGAGTTAAAAAAAACAGCCGCACACTTGTGTGTGGCTGAAATGATAAGACCTATTCGGACCTATAGATGAGGTCCAGCATAATGTATAGCTAAGCTATAAGTACCTAAGGTAACCTACGGTCATCGAATAAACGGATCGGCCGTTCATCGGAATTTATGTGAATACATGATTGCGGTGCGGTACTAAAGGTCCAGCTACACGGGTAGGTATTAAACAAAATGTATAATTTTTTACACACGTTTGGTTTGATTGTTGAAGTTTTCAAACGGAACCCTAACTTTTTGTAAAATACTCTACAGTCTTAGTTAATCAGGGATAATATAGGATTCTAACGGTGAAATATTTTTTCAAATCGCTCCTATAGGTTTGGAGCCTATTAAATTCAAACAAACAATCAAATCTTCTTTCCTCTTTATAATATGAGTATAGATATAGATGTAGACCTCCTGAGCTCCTCACTAGTATTACAAGTATGTATGTCTGGTATGTTTGCGGAGAGCATAGCTCGCTGCATAATATCCACAACCAGGTCACCTTCGTACCTATGGAGCCTATAGGTATAGTTGTATGCCTGTGTGGTGTAGTGTTCTTAATCTGTTACTAATCTGTACCGTTGTTTCCGGGAAACAAAAGTCCATTCCAAAACACGCAGTACATTTTAGATTTAGAGTGAGCCTTCCTTTTTTCCCTTCGTACTCGATGTGTCCCATATATCCTTTTGATAACTAAGTTTAGCCATATTCTGTAAGAATTATCTTTTGCAATAGAAAATAAATATTCATTCAATTATTAATAATTACTGAAACAATAATGGCTGGATGGCATCTTGCAAAACATCTTGGTTTTTTTAATCTCTGCCAATTTTCGCTCCATCTTTGAAACTTTATGAAAAATCGAGGACAGGAAATCGAGTTCAGAATATCATTATGTTCAGAAAATATATTATATTAATATCACATACGAGTTTTTAGGAAAATTGATTATTTTTAAAACAACATCAAAACTCGATAAATCGGACGTCGAACACCTCAGTTGACTGTTTTATCAGATATCAAATTTATTGGCTATTTGTATACGGGGTGAGTCGGTCACCAACTAAGATAACACGTGTTCCAGCGCACCCTGTACACGACCGCCCTGTATCTTAGTTCCGGCCACAGGAAGGTCAGGCGGGGTATCAGATAGGACACGATGTACATATGTATATAGAAAACCTACACAGATTATAGATACAACATAATTTAAATGAATGTTACGTATGTATTTAGATTAATATAATACCTACCTAGGTACCCTAAAATACTCTTACTGAAAGGCGAGACTGTCTAGTTAAACCTAACATAGGCTTTAAGGCACTTCTAACCGAAACTTAATGTAAACTTTTTTATTACCTACTTCAATGAATAAATAAAAAAAATACCAGTGTGTTTGCTTATGTATTAAGTGCATAATTGAGATTTAAGCCAGGGCTTTTTCTATATGTATTAAGTGCATAATTGAGATTTAAGCCAGGGCTTTTTCTATAGATACTTATGTAGTTCCTATTTATGATTCCTCTTCCTCTTTGTCGTATTTTTCATTGCTGAAGATCGTGCTCGACCTGGAAAGCTTTCACGGAGACGCTGATGAACCGCTTCCAGACTACTCTGTCTTCGGCCTGTCTCAGGGCTGCAGGCAAAGTGGGTCCCGTTATTGCCTTAATTTGGTCTACATCTTACCAAGTAGTACCAGTTTTTCTAGGTTCTCTGGTAACCTTCGGGCGATATCGCCGAAAAACTGAGGACTCGCTTTTATGACTTCTTTATGATATTTATGATTACAAATAGGTAAAATTTGGATGTAATGAATCAACTTGAAATTCAAATCATTTATTCGCAGAAATGTAGGTACGGCGACACGGATGAATTTCCCAAATATTATACGTACGGAATACCAAAATGATTTGTAATTTGAGCATAATTTCACCATGATTTGCTATTATTTGTATTAAAATTGTATTTAGGTTCCTACAACAAAATTATTTCAGAATACTTTACTGAAAATAAATTAAAACAAATCGGATTTTTTTAAAGAAAACCCGTTTTCTTGTTTTTATTATTATTATTACATAGTAATTTCTGAAATTATATAGTAATTTCAGATATTTGTTCAGGGTGTTCTGGTCGTTTTCTATGTATAATAGAAAATATCTATCTATGTAATATATTATATTAAGTATGTCAGTTATCTAGTACCCATATCACAAGCTCGGCTTAGCTTAGGGCTAGATGATGTTGTGTGCAGCATTATTTATTTATTTATATTGTGTGCTCAGCTGGGTACAACAGGGTTTTTTTTAAAAGGGGATAGACAAGTCCGGAACCACGAGAGAAAAGTCGTGAAACGAGTCATACTCGGATCAGATACTGTTGCTGCTAAGGATCAATATTTACGAGGAAATATATTACTAAATATGAGCTTAGAGCAATCGAATTCGACCTTAATGTCGCACACGACATCAATCTCGCACACGACATTAATGTCGCACACGACATCATTTCATTTATCACAAACAACAATTTACAATTGTGTCGGAATTTTACTAAAACTAAAATATATTTCACAAAAAAAAATTACAAACATGTACCTACCTACTTAAGACTTAACCTACGACTAATAATATCATATAAATAATTCTAGTATGTCCGTATTCAATTGTTTTGTCAAAATAATTAATTAATAATTGTAAATTTTCACATCAATGTTGTAAAACCTAAATGTCGCACACTTGTATTATACTCCCAAAATCGGGCACAACATCGGAATGGCGGCAAGAATTGCTGGTATTTTCAAGCGAGCTACACAGGATTACGTATAATCTTCCGCCGCGTGCCAACGTAATTACACGATGTAATTATATTACACACCCTTTTGAAGTGGGTTGGAATAATAAACAAGACAAGTGCGAGTCGGATTCGCGCTATGAGTTCCGTTCCTTTAATAAATAATGCCGGACAATCCACACAGCATCATCTAGCCTCAAGCTTAGCAGAGCATGTGTTATGGGTACTAGATAAATAAATAAATAATGCCGGACAATCCACACAGCGTCATCTAGCCTCAAGCTTAGCAGAGCATGTGTTATGGGTACTAGATAAATAAATAAATAATGCCGGACAATCCACACAGCATCATCTAGCCTCAAGCTTAGCAGAGCATGTGTTATGGGTACTAGATAAATAAATAAATAATGCCGGACAATCCACACAGCATCATCTAGCCTCAAGCTTAGCAGAGCATGTGTTATGGGTACTAGATAAATAAATAAATAATGCCGGACAATCCACACAGCATCATCTAGCCTCAAGCTTAGCAGAGCATGTGTTATGGGTACTAGATAAATAAATAAATAATGCCGGACAATCCACACAGCATCATCTAGCCTCAAGCTTAGCAGAGCATGTGTTATGGGTACTAGATAAATAAATAAATAATGCCGGACAATCCACACAGCGTCATCTAGCCTCAAGCTTAGCAGAGCATGTGTTATGGGTACTAGATAAATAAATAAATAATGCCGGACAATCCACACAGCATCATCTAGCCTCAAGCTTAGCAGAGCATGTGTTATGGGTACTAGATAAATAAATAAATAATGCCGGACAATCCACACAGCATCATCTAGCCTCAAGCTTAGCAGAGCATGTGTTATGGGTACTAGATAAATAAATAAATAATGCCGGACAATCCACACAGCATCATCTAGCCTCAAGCTTAGCAGAGCATGTGTTATGGGTACTAGATAAATAAATAAATAATGCCGGACAATCCACACAGCGTCATCTAGCCTCAAGCTTAGCAGAGCATGTGTTATGGGTACTAGATAAATAAATAAATAATGCCGGACAATCCACACAGCATCATCTAGCCTCAAGCTTAGCAGAGCATGTGTTATGGGTACTAGATAAATAAATAAATAATGCCGGACAATCCACACAGCGTCATCTAGCCTCAAGCTTAGCAGAGCATGTGTTATGGGTACTAGATAAATAAATAAATAATGCCGGACAATCCACACAGCGTCATCTAGCCTCAAGCTTAGCAGAGCATGTGTTATGGGTACTAGATAAATAAATAAATAATGCCGGACAATCCACAAAGCATCATCTAGCCTCAAGCTTAGCAGAGCATGTGTTATGGGTACTAGATAAATAAATAAATAATGCCGGACAATCCACAAAGCATCATCTAGCCTCAAGCTTAGCAGAGCATGTGTTATGGGTACTAGATAAATAAATAAATAATGCCGGACAATCCACACAGCGTCATCTAGCCTCAAGCTTAGCAGAGCTTGTGTTATGGGTACTAGATAAATAAATAAATAATGCCGGACAATCCACACAGCATCATCTAGCCTCAAGCTAAGCAGAGCTTGTGTTATGGGTACTAGATAAATAAATAAGATGCAGATCGTACAAATATTTGTCCCAAGGCGGGAATCGAACCCGCAACCTCCTGCGTCGCAGGCGGACCTTCGCTCACCGCGCCACAGAGGTCGTCATGATTCGTACCATATATGGATGCTTTTTTGTGTAATCTGAAACCCGTTGGTAGATTACAATTATTAAAATGTTTTACAACACTATGGGCTAGCTAACTTTTCTTACAACTTTTACACATTTATTAGTATGAAATAGCTCTACCAATTGGTTACGAAAGACTTCTTTCGGAAATAATATCTTGTTGGAGAAATACTTATATGGAAACAAACATAAAATAGCTTGTATGTGTTCTAAACACGAAATCTATACTAATATTATAAAGAGGATAGATTTGACTGTATGTTTGAATTGAATAGGCTCCGAAATTACGAGACCAATTTGAAAGCTTCTTTCACCATTAGAATCCTACATTAGATACCCTAACAAACCTCAAATACTAAATACTAAAAGAATGCCAAATAAATTCACAACAAATAACACAACAACAAATTTGGGTTAACTAAATTTTAATAATGGCGGAAAAGGTACGAAATAAACAGTTCAGTCGAGTGGACGTATTCACAGATCAACAATTCATACCGCCATCTATTTTATTGCGACACGTTGTAAAATACTTTACCTACTTATAACTTTGAACCTTATGCCGCAACGATAAGAGCTGCTACGAGGCAAGCACATGGGCGTACTCAGGTATTGGTCCAGAGGGGCGCGTCAAACATTATTTGATGGGTGCCGCCCCGTCCCTCCCTACTACATTTTATTAACAATTACCTATAAGTAACAAAACTATTATCAAAACTTACAATGTGAAATATAACAAAATAATGTGTCATGTCACGCACTATATTTTAATAAGATTTGAAAAAATCTGTGATTTTCAGATGCGTTACTCAAGCATAAATCTATGACTGAGCATAGTTTGTTAGTGTGTGCGTTCGCCAACTACATAGCCAAACACTTCGGGAGGTGGCTGGGGTTTCGATAGGCTCTTTACTTTACTATAGTTACCATAAACCATCAAATTCTACCATCAAGCAAAACCGTGAAACATTTGTGTTTTGTTACTTTGTAGTGTTTTGTACCCAAATGGTGAAACCGGGATTAATAAAAAAGCTAAATCCTTAGCCTCTGCTATCTGTCCGTCCATGTATTCCTCCAGCAGCGAGCCGTATCTTATGAACCATAAAATATAGACAGTTTAGATTTGTGATATCATAATAAAACCTAACGTGTGAAATCTATTTTTAATTGTAATTTTTTTTGTTAAATACTCGTGCTAAGCCGGTGCTGACCGCTAGTTTTGAATGATTTTGAATGATTTTTAGGAGGGTCAGATGACCTCAAAGTACCTGGGCCCCACCAAGAGTTAATATAATATATTATCTAACGCTAGTAATCCGCCAAAAATGTACCTATGTGGTTTTGTTTTATTTTCTTGCGGCACATAGGTAACCTATCAAAAATATATTTATCGATTTTTTTATATTTTTATATTAGGTATACCTAAGACTAGGCTATAGCCTATTCCAATGTGGAGAAGGGGGCAGCCATCTCACTCTGCCCCTACCCTGAATACAATCTTGCTCTAGCGAGACTATAACACACTAGCAAGAGTAGGAATAACCTGAAAAAAATGTTATCTTGAACCTTATTACTCACAAAATAAAGTTACCTTCTCTATCAGCCAGAAATCCGCAAGAAAACGACATAATCTGAACACGATGTTTCTCAAATTATTTTTATCTTTATGCTACCAGCGCATAAAGTTCAACATTGTCTGAGGAACATCATAAGGATCGTCTGGCATAAGTTGTAAGTGTCCTAAGGGGGTTATATAAAGGTAGTCGCAGATCTACACCGCTCCATTTCAGTACGCACAAAAAAGAGGATAACGTTTATATATTTTGGTGCAGCTCGCAGGCGGTCGCTTGAAGCTAGAGGAAAGCCTTTTTGTCGCATAACACCAATATAGGCTTAAACTATTATTATCATTAATATTAACTAGTATTAAGATTTACTTAGCAGGCGGAACTCTCAGTAGCTGTAGCCTTAAAATGGCTTTTTTTCAAACATCAGGTAATAAACCTCTTATATTAATATTTAGTATATTACTAACCATTCCTAAGTTTTAATAATAATTGATTTTTAAAAAAACAATGGATCATCATCATCATCATTATCACCAGCCTATAATAGTCCACTGCTGGACATAGGCCTCCCCTAGAGCGCCATAGATGGCGTTACCATTTGGGGGTTATTGCCCATAATCCCCACGCTGGGCATGCAAAAAAATGGATATTATATCTGAAATAAAAAATAAATAAATACCAATTTAAATAATGCTTACTTTCAAGTTATGCGGCAATTGAGTTGGGTTGGATGGATGAGCGCATACCTTAAGGATTTAGTAGTAGGAGAATATTTTATGTAACGTGAGGTTTTCGGGTGAAATTATAGGCCTAAAGTTCTTAGGGATACTGTTAATTTTAAGTTCACGGGTATGTTATTAATTAGGTGAAAACAGTAGCTGAGGGTGGTTCGATTCCTATACAAACAGTCGGACGGCATACACTTAAAAGTCGGATTTCTTTTATTCAATACTCTCGACACGCGTCGGCTTCGCACGGGTGCGTTTTATACATATAATAATAATAATGCCAGAAAATTCACACAGCATCATCTAGCTCCAAGTTAAGCAGAGCTTGTGTTATGGGTAATTAAATTAATAATTACATAATACAATACATTTACAGATACATAATTTTACTATATGTCTAAGTTAATATCAAATATTTGCACTTATTTTAAGACCTACGTTAACCTATATTTAAGCAAATAAATATTTCATTTCATTTCATAGAAAACGACCAGAACACCCTGTTCAAACATCTGCAGATCGTAAAAATATCAAATATTTTCCCGAGGCGGGAATAGAACCCACAACCTCCTGCGTCTCAGACTGACCATCGCCCACCGCACCACTGAGGTCGTATAAACCTTCCTCTTAAATCACTCTATCTATTTAAAAAACCGCATCAAATGTAGTTGTTTTGTAAGTGAATATTCGATAACGGTTTTTTTATAGTAGACTAGCGGCCCGCCCCGGCTTCGCACGGGTATTAAACAAAAATTTCAGAAATTATACACACTAAAACGATGGGTTTCACAGTTTTCATACGGATCTTTACTTTTTTAACAGCATTGGGGTTTTTGACATTGACTCGACATTCCAAAACTGACACTAGCCGTACAGAAAAAGCAAGCACCGTGCGCTATACTTACAACCTCTTTTTCTATTCTGACGCGCCATAATAAAAAAAGAGGTTAAATATACAGCCCACGGTTCAATTATTGATTTTTTCATGCGGATCCCTAACTTTTTTGAAAATATTATATAGCCTATGTTCATCACGGAAAACTAAGGATTCTAATGGTGAAAGAATTTTTTTACTCGGTCCAGTAGTTTCGGAGCCTATTCAATTCAAACAAACAAACAAACAAACAATCAAATCTTTCCTCTTTATAATATTAGTATAGACGACGCACCTTGGCCCATAAATTCTTTCGGCTTGTAGAATGGAATAAGGGGTATTTAGTACTCACGATAACACAAACAATACTGTACAATCATCATCACCAGCCTATAATAGTCCACTGCTGGACATAGGCCTCCCCTAATGAGCGCCATAGATGGCATCATTATTTGGGGGTTATTGCCCATAATCCCCACGCTGGGCATGCGGGTTGGGGATCGCAGTTCGGTGTAGTTGTTCTGCAGAAGGCGCTGCTGCCCGCCCCCCGGTGTGTTTCCCTTAGTCGCCTCTTACGACACCCACGGGAAGAGTTGGGGTGGTGAAATTCTATGCCGGCACCACACGGCCACGGCCACAATGCCGGCCACGTGTGCTTCACTGTACAATACTTAATATTAATTATATGCGAATATACCTTGCCGTGGCAGTTGTGGCGAAAGTATAGACCCCTCCTACCTAACCCATGGACCTCGTAAGAGTGAACTAAGGGGGGACTAGACAAATTATTACTCTGTAATGGAGACCTCAAATACTTTTAAAATCTATGTACTAGGAATTACTCTTTTTTAAGATTCAAATTAAATTGATGAATAATCAATCAATTAATCGAATGCGGAAAAAAATAATAATTCCAAAATATATATTTAGAAAGTATAGATACTTTTTGAAAACCTAGATCTAGAGCTATGAATATTTAAACTTACGCGATCTGAACACATAATTAGTACTATTCTATGACTGGGATATCATCCCGTGACCACGACAGTGTGTAAACCTTTTGAAACGTCGGGAAAAATAGGTTTATAATCACAGCTACGAAGACCACAGAAGCCATTTCAAATCCATTTTATCCGATAAACTAAACTGTGGATGAACAGGTATCTGTTTTACTAAAGACCGGATATCTGTTTTACTAAACTCCGCTAGACTAGGTATCGGTTTAAGTTCGACTAATCGGATTACAACTAAAACCCTGTTTGTCTTAGGTACATCGACTATTCAAAAACCGATTGCAGAACCACAACTTAGGTAGAGCAACGAAAGTCTTTCAACACGAATTATTGATTTTATTAATCTTTTACGGGACTAGCCCATCGTTTCATTAAATAAATAAATAATGCTGGACAATTGACACAGCATTATCTAGCCCCAAGCTAAGCAGAGCTTGTGTTATGGGTACTAGATAACTGATATACATAATAATATACGAGTACATATAATTATAGATATTTTTTATTATACACAGAAAACGACCAGAACACCCTGAACAAATAATTGTAGATCGTACAAATATTTGTCCAGAGGCGGGAATCGAACCCGCAACCTCCTGCGTTGCAGGTGTACCTTCGCCCACCGCTCTACAGAGGTCGTCAATTTTTCATTGTTTGTGACTTGTCACTTTAACCCTAACTATGTATTATATGGTTTTATTAATGACCCTTAGTTTCAAAGTTTTTCCCATCTTGTACTTGACTAAGGTTGCCTAAAGTAAATGATTTATTATAGTGTCACAGAATCATCACGTAGAATCCTTAGATGAAAGAATCTTCAGATAGTGCGTGCGGAGCTATTTGCACGGAGATATTGATATAGACACACACATTTTTCTGTCCTTCTGTAGAACAGTTGCTCGTGCCAACTCTCCACATTCTCGCACCCTTGAGAACTGAACAGATTTCTCACCAAATCAGAAAATAAAGAGTAATGGAATGTCTGAGGTTCTGCGAGAGCGATGAATGAAAAGATGCATGCTTGTTTTCTATAAATAATATTCTTATCATTGTTATTTTTTGTATTATTTACTAACGATAAATAATCGCTGTTTATTTATATACTTACGTAACTAATATTATTGGTTGTACATAACCGTGTTAGTTACTAAATAAATAAATAAAAATATAATTATAATGGCTACAAACTTGTCGTGACCATAACTTACTGCATGGTAAGTTTTGTTTTATAACATATTTATTTTATTTGTATTTTTATTTATGAAAAAAACCTTACCATGCCATAGTTTAGCAGAAAGCCCCTGTCTAATAGCTATCTCTGAGATTGGTATTGGAAAATCGTCACTAAAGCAAATGGTCTATTAATGGATGATTATAATTTAACAGGTGAATGGATGAGTGACCGATTAGATAACGAATACTCATAGACATTATCTAGGTCTGTTTTCATCAAACGTCTCTTAACCGCTGTTAGGAGCATTTGGTTGGGTAAAAAATTTAACGTATGAAGTTTAATTTAAATAATGAGAGACTACCTAAAATATTATAAAATTATATTTTTATTCAGACATTGTGCTTGATAAAATCACATTTTTTTGTTTATCTTGTTAGCTAAAGAATTATTTTTAAAAATCTGAAATATTTTATTCTGTAACGTGTAATGGAAAATTAAGATATTGTAAAGTTTTTTTAGAAATTGTAAAGTTAAAGATTCTTGTTAAATTTATAGGGTGCATGATGATTCAAGTTTCATGATTAAATAGTTTAGCCTGGAAGATATTGTTTCTAAGCGATAATACCGCCCATTAATTACTTCTGTCTTATGTTATTATGACTTTTCTATTTTTTTAAGTGTGCATTAAAGTGTTTTGTGTAGATTACACTAAACTTAGTTTACTTCTGGTTTTGGGTTTAGTTAAATCGACTCTCGCCTGATTGACACATAATAGCAATATAATGGAGGTATCGACAGTTATCGTTATATCTATAAGTGTAATATAATTCGATGTATTCACAACACTGACTTCTAATTTCGAAATATTTTTACTGTTTTAGTTTTTCGTAATAAATAGATAACTTTATCAAAATATAAGTCAAATATATGTATCTAGCTGGTAGTCCCAAAACAAAATATCTCCGAGGCATTACCCCCCTAGAGACCCTTCACTACAAAATCAAAAGAAAAATCATCAAAATCTGACACCAACGGCGATGATATCGAGTAGCCTACATACATAAAAACAAGTACGACAAGTGCGAGTGTAACTCGCGCGCCGAGGGTTTTGAACTTGTGTCGTTTAGGTAGGTAAGTACGTATATGACGACCTGTTGGCGCGGTGGGCTTACAACGCAGGAGGTTGCGGTTTGATTTCTGCCTCGGGACTAATATTTGTAGGATATTCAGATTATTTGTTCGGGTGTTCTTGTCCTTTTCTGTACACATCATCAAATGTGATACTTATACTTTATTAAGTATCAAAACTATCGTAGTAATACTAATAACACAAGCTCTGCTTAGCTTGTGGGTAAATGATACTGTGTGGATTATATAGGATACAAATCTCTTCTCAAAAATTTTGAGAACAACGGTTTTGGTGCGCTGTGGAACTACTATAACAGTTACTACAGAGATAGTGGGTAGGTAAGTGGGCTGGTACCTACAATTTTTTTTCGACTTTTTTCAACCTATTTCACTAAGTATGAAACTTAGACGATTTTCAAAACCTGTTTTGAATTGTCGAAATCCATACCTTTGATTTGATATTACTCTTAATGAAACAGCCCCCATTGTATGAAAATTAGTTTTTTGACCATATTTCAAAAAGTATTATATTTACAGATTTCTCTATATTTTTCCTGTAAAATATAGATCTATATCTACAAACGCTTAGTACATTTTACATCAATCACTCTGCAATCTTCGGAGATAAGGGGGGGGGAATGGTCAATTTTTCAACCTTTTTCAAAATATTTCGAAAAGTATAAAACTTATCGAAATTTCAGAACCTGTTTTGGAATGTGCAAATTGATACCTTTTATTTGATACCCCACTTGGGGGGGTAGTCTCCCCTTTAGAAAATTATCCCCCCCCTTTTTGACCATATTTCAAAAAGTATTACTTCTACAGACTTCTCTATATTTTTCCTGTAAAATATAGATTCATATCTACAAACACTTGGTACATATCACATCGATCGCTCTGCAATCTTCGGAGATAGAGGGGGGGTACCGGTCAATTTTTCGACCTTTTTCAAAATATATCAAAAAGTGTCAAATCTATCGAAATTTCAAAAACTATATTGGAATGTACAAACCAATACCTTTCATTTGATACCCAACTTGATGGGGTAGTCACCCCTTCAGAAATTTTTCCCGCCCTTTTTTGACCATATTTCAAAAAGTATTATTTTTACAGACTTCTCTATATTTTTCCTGTAAAATATAGATCCATATCTACAAACACTTGCTACATATCATGTCGATCACTCTGCAATCTTCGGAGATAGGGGGGGGGGAATGGTCATTTTTTTGACCTTTTTCAAAATATTTTAAAAAGTATAAAATCTATCAAAATTTCAAAATCTATTTTGAAATCTACAAACGAGTACCTTTCATTTGATACCAATTTTGACTTTGTACGGCCCATTTAAAATTTTGATTTCAAAATTTGTATGGAAAATCTTCATTTTGATTTTTCATTTATTTTTATTTATTTTTCTATAAATATGTGCGGGCGCACAAAATGTATTATTATTTCAAATTTCAAGTCAATAGCTGCAGTAGTTTCTGAGATATTAAGGATTCAAAACACAAAACAGACCCAAAGCGATTTCATAAGGGTTTTGCAACCGATGGCAAAACCCTAAAAACGTACAGCCTAATTGAGAACCACCTTTTCCTTTTTTCGGTTGAAACTTAAGAAAATAGAAAAGTTTTGTGTGACTTACGATTAAATAAGTCAACCCTGAGTAACTTTTGACACTCGCAGAAGATCTAATTGACCGCATAAAGTTATCCACAAGCATAGCTTCTAAGTATCCCACATCGTCACCATTCTGACAAATCCCACAATCTGAAAGATCACAAAAAATAAAACTCGTAACCGCGCACAATAAGCGCGGATATGCGTTCCGAATCAAAAGTACCCAACTACCTCCCTTCGCCCCTCGTATCGACCGAGGGGTGCCAAACAAACTTACTTAGGGCACCTTAAGGGCGCCGAAGATGTGTTACATAGCTAAATGTTACGTCTTAACATTATCATATCAGTTTCCTAAGATAGGGACAAATGTATCCGAAAATCCCTTTGTTACCTTTACGTAATATTCTAGTGTGGTAATACAAATGGAATTTCTGCAAATAAATAGGTTTATTTTATGTTATGTCTATGCAAATTAATATATCTTATGTTATCTTATTTATGAGAGACTATAGCTAGAGTGGTTTTACATAAGTGAACCTGCTACAGGAAGAGTTTAATGGAGTCTTGTGGGCTATTTTTGGACAGTATTTTGACCAATATGTCTAGAAAATAAACCTACGAATCGTCACACTAATTATTATATATATGCGAAAGTTTGGATGGATCTATATAGATGAATACATATTTTATAGTAGGTAAGCTACGTAAGTAGATTCTTTTAACTTTTCGCAAGCTTACACTACATAAAGTAGAAATGTAGGTACTTTTTACTTTGAAAGGAAGCGGTTAAAAGTATCAACTATAAGTACAATCTTCGTAAGAGGTACTTTTATTCGCTTGCGATCTACTTTGATCGAGTCTATCAAAACATTTTATGCGGGAAGGAAGCTCGGTCCACCTAAAACTAAAACCTTCTTTCATAATTCAATACTATTTCTAGCATTTGGTTTCAACGTGGTTTAAATCCATTCCTAGACGTCAAAAAGCAGGTCTCCCAGAAAATTGAGTTTTCAGATGCGGCGAGATAAAGTCTGCCTCTGGTAATTCTTTTAACATCACGAACAAATGACAGGGACGGATTCAGGACGCAAACCAGGTTCAAAACTACGTCTCTGACGGAGGGGTACAAATGGAAGCGACGTCAACGACGAGGTGACATTTAAGCCTCACATTAATTTCTTACCGTAGTCCTAGCTAGATTAAGTACATATAACAATCAGTTCTTAATTTCAATCTTTTGGCTTGATTTGTTTTGCTTTCACATTTCTTATGCAAGGGACATAACAGTTTATTATTCCATTACCTGTAATTACATATATTTTTCCTTTTTCGACTAGGTACCCTGTATCCAAGACATAAGATAAAAAACAAAATCAAACCTGGAACAGATATCTACAGACCGTACACACATTTGTCCTGAGGCGTGACACAGAGGTCGTTGTAATGACCCCCCTTTTTTACCACTCAGTCGTCCTGAGTCCGTCCACCTCTAGAATCAATAAATCGACTGGCCTTTCGACGATGCTGGCTAGATATCAGTTATCTATATATAGTATCTATGTACTATCAATCAGGGAGGCTGGGAGCGGTTGACTTGTCGCATCGACTTGTCTTGAAATAGTTCGCTAACTTTCTGTTAGTGAAGAACAATTTACTATAATATTGAGCCCCACTTTTATGTTGGCACAAACATCTCATAGGATCATTGAAATAGTAGATGTTAATAGATAAGGTCACCAAAGAACTTGTTTCAAATTAGGAACTTCCGTTCTGAGACGTCGTCTTTGTAGAGAAACGCGCGATCCGGTACCTATCCGAAACTTTTACTTCGTTGTTCGAAGTGGATTTGCTCTGATTTGGCATCAAAAACTTAAGGTTCAAATGAACGTTCTATTTTCAAATAAATATTTGATCATTCTACCTACGCGCTGTATCATACATCATTTAAAAATAGAAGGAAGGCTCAACATTCGGTCAACCATTCCGACTAAGCCTATGACCCAATCCTAATTCAATATTTTGCTTTCATTTGTTTCTTGTGTGTGGTATTCGAAATTTTTGTGTGATAATTTGAACACCTAAGTACATACTTCTTATTCTACCTTTGAACTTACTAAATGATTGAAAATAGTCCAAATTATAGCAATATTAATTGAAAAAGCAGCGATCTTTCAAGCTTACGCTCAAGTTACGCTGTGTGCTAAAATCAGCCTTATTGCTCGTTGCGAGTCGCCTTTTTTCCTTGTGGCTTCACGAACGTTACTTCACCAGCCTATAAAGTCCACTGCTGGACATAGGCCTCCCCTAATGAGCGCCAAAGATGGCATTATCATTTGGTGGTTAATACCCATAATCCCCACGCTGGGCATGCGGCTTGGGGATCGCAGTTCGGTGGAGTTGTTCTGTGGAGGGCGCTGCTGCCCGCCCCCCGGTATGTTTTCCTTAGTCGCCTCTTACGACACCCACGGGAAGAGATGGGGTGGTGAAATTCTATGCCGACACCACACGGCTAATTACACGGCATTACGCCCCATAACACAGGTTAAAACCACGGCTTTAAAGTCATGTCAAAACGCCTGAGTAATTTAACAGACACCAGACCCATCTGTTGACCTTAAACATGGCTCGGCGCTAAACTTCCAAATTAATTAGTTATGTTGTCAAGCGAAAACAACAGAAAACTTTATGAGTTCGCAAACTCAGTGCAATATATAATTTCTTGGCAATTTGAAATTTGTGAGATTAAGTAACAAATGCGTCTAATGCGAGTTTAAATGCGTCAGGAGGAAATTGGATTCTGGAAGGTACTTGGCCTTATTTGTAAGGATTTTAAGTTATTTACTCGCACTTGACCGTATTTTTTGCTGTAAAATGTTTGTCAAACTCATCTAGCTTAGAAGATTTTGGTGAGGTTTTACTTTGCCATAAACATAAGGAACGTAAAAAAACATGATCGCGCAATCACGTATTTTTTTTGTTTTGTTGGTTACTGTAATGTTTAGTTGGTACTCTAACACGATCATTTTGATCGTATTTTGTCTTAAGAATATTTAAAGTTTAATTTCTAAAGTAAAAGGTTTTAAATACGACATAAAATTTTCCAAATACCTACTTAATTTGAATGATACCACTTTGTTAATCCATAATAACAACAGAAATAAAAAGAAATGGGTAGGAAGTACAAAGGCTCAACAAATGAAATCTGCATAAAACGAAACGTACTCGTATCATAGGGTTTCCAGGTTAGAATAAGCATACGCCGATTTATGCAGTATTTGCTAACGATATTTTTGTTCAAAACTCTGTTGACAATTTTGACAACAGTGTCTATGTCACGTATTTACGTGTTTACTCATTGCTTTATTTATTGTGTTAGGACTGGCAGTTTAAGTAAAGTAGGCTAGTTTAGCTAATTTAAGTAACTAAGAGTTCGAATTGGAAATGTGAGGTCCAACCTCAACAACCCACTTAAAAGGAATGAGTTCTTACAGCTTTAACCACTATTCTAGGGAAGCCAGTTGCAACGTAATTGAAGTAATAAGACCACTGAAAATAGGTTCTAACAAAGACAAAAGCAGCAAACAGACACAATCAGAACATAATACTTATGTTATCTGTGCCAGTAGTATGAAAAGTTAGCGTCTAGTTTTTCCGATGAAATTGGTCATACGAAATTATGTTTGATTATATGAACTCTATGGTCACCCCAGAGACGTTAGCTACGAACCTTATTGGTAAAAATGTCATAAAACCAAAGAGGTTTGTAGTTAAACCTGTGACATTCACAAATTATTCGTTAAACTACAGTATAACGTTATTTTTAATATCACTTTCGACTCACGACAACCCGGCTCGGTTGAGGGTTCGATTTTGGCCTCGGGAGAAATTTCTGTTATGCTTTGGTCGTTTTCTTAGTATAATAAAAAATATATCATAATATATCTCATATATCTTGTTCTAATTGGGTTATTTAACTGTATATTTCTTTGCTAACAAATGTTTTACTCTATGTATTATATTGTTTTAGTATATAAGTCGTTAAGTACCAATAACACCCAGCGCTTGAACCTACGTCATGTTAAATTCAACCATAATGTCACCCTTTCTGACACTTCTGAAAGAACTCGTTGGAGGATTTCAGATTTCGTTCGTCCATTGAATTTAGAATGTCTTACCTAAGATAGTTTAAGTATAGTTTAATGCTAGGGTTTATGTAGTCTTTATTTTATTTTTTTTGTTTTATCTGTGTATGTAAATTATTTGTAAAATATATATTAGATTATTGTGTACGTGCGAACCTGTTATGTTGATTTTTGCTTTGTTTTATGTATTCGTAGGTCATGTAAATTCTTTTAGTCGTGTTTGTCCACTTGTTTTGTTTTATAACGTTGCATCACTCCATGTCCGGGCTCCACCTGAAAACCAGCGTAGCATAAGGCCTAGCCGAATGCTGCAAATGCTAAGGTGGGGGACCCTTTTTTACCCAACTTTAAATATTTTTTTTAATCTTTCTTACTTCCGTTTTTGTGTCCTTATTTAGTTTTTATATACTGTGTTATCTTTTATAGGTATATGGATAAAAATAAATGTATTTTCTTTCTTTCTTTCTTTCCATAACAAAAGCTCTGCTTAGCTTGCGACAAGATGATGCTGTGCGGACTGCACAGCATTATTTATTTATTCACTTTAAAAACCTATACCATTCATTCAAAAATAAACTTCTATTCCCTGACCCGTCATTAAACGCACCAACAAATAATTACTACGCATCAAGAAAGGACTCAACATCCAGCCTCATTACCCGGTTTAATTATAACTGGACCGGCTCAACCAAAGAGCACTTTTCACTTAACATTTGCTCAGGAAGTGGAATAACAGACACGACTTTTGGTCGTCACCGTCGTCGTTAAGCAAGTTTTTGAAGTGACAACATCTGCCTCTGTTTTCCTCGACCGTTTTTGTGTTTAGTCATCAATTAAGTGAGTTTTAAGTTTTCTTCTTTAATATTTTTTTACCTTTCTATATGTAATTTCTATTTGTATAAATTTTATAATGCATTCTAATTGTGTAAAATATTAGCAAACTCCTACGCACGTCTACGATATCTGTTACGTCTCGTGAACCGTAGACCCGCGTAGCACTGCTACGAAAACGTATAGGTACTTGATAATAATGAAAAGCGACTAAGAGTCGCGCTATAAACTTGTTTCGTAGTTAAATGCGTGAAAGGGGGAATGCTACTAGCCACACTTTGCGAGCTTTCAGCTCTGTATTAAATAATTCCTTTGAGCAGGAGCAAGGTATGGCTGTAATTTCCAACTGTAGTCGCAGAATATTCATAGTTTCTGGACCAAGGGATAACTAAATTGCAATAAAACTGCAATAAAACTAACTAACTAACTACGTACATAATAATAATTAAACAAAATACACTTTTGTATCATGCCGCCTATTGTACGTTTTTATTTAATTTACATATAAGATTATGTAACTGTTTATTTATAGAAAAAATTACAATTAAGTGTTTATTCATTCATTCATTCATTCATGTCGCTTTTGGTTATCTTTATTAACGAACGCGCCAATACTCCTTCTTGTATCTTACCTAGTAGATAACAAGGACAATATTCTTTTACATCTATTAATATTTGTTAATTCTATTCTATGCAACCTTATCTGTCGTAATTTTATTGCGAAAGCAGACCCAGACTACTCTGAAACTCCAAACATTGCAGATCTAGTGGCAACATCGTGCATAGTAAAATCCACTGGTGTCGATGGTATCCAATCCGATTATCAAGTTACACACATTCGCAGTGGCAGCAGCAACACCAGTTTAGTTTTGCTTTTAGCGTACTCAAAATGGACTTGACATTTTCAGGGAAACAATTTTGTAATTGTTTTTAAAATACAACCGGGAAACGTTTGCAGGGTGGAGCTTACTGTGGCTTTACTGCATTGGTAGGTACTTTAATAAAACATAGTTATTATTGTTAATTAACAAGGAAAATTACAATACTTAACAGAATAAAACAATATGGTAGAGTACAATTTGTGCAGGTACAATTTATGATGACGTCACTGACATTTTCAGGAATCCAATAGGAGCCGAGCTGGCATCACTGGGGCTATTGGACTAAAAGCAACAGCCGTGTGTTAAACAACGCAATTACTGAAAAACTCCTTAAGGCGCATACAGCACCTAAACTAGTTTAGGAAGAGATACAAAGTTGCCCTTGGTGGCTACCAAAATCTATTTTCGTATCTCTTCCTAAACTAAATAGAATAAAACTATTACAGAGGCATTAAAAAAAAGCTTATGATAGGTATCACAAACTGGACGATGGATTTTTGAAAATTCCTTTGTTAAACAGAATAATAACATAAAGTAGGTGGTGGCGCTAGTTTAGGTGCTGTATGCGCCTTAATACACGTTACTTTCAAAATATTATGTCGACGACGAAAGTCAACTTCGGAGGGTTTTGAGGTTGGGCAATTTTTTTTAACGGGAGCGGCCAGATCAGTTGGCGTGTTTTATAAATAACTAGCGACTCGCCCCGGCTTCGCACAAGTAGTTAATAAAAAAAATTAAAAATTTGGTTAGGTTCCAAAATTGAAGTTTTTTTATACGTACCTATCCCTAACTTTTTAAAATATTATCTATAGCCTTTCTTGATCAGGGATAATGTAGGAATTTAATGGTGAAAGAAGACAAGTGCAAGACATTCGTCTTCTAGGTAAATAAAAACTCGACCTGTGGTGCACCATTTTTAACTTATAATGGACAATAATAATGCAAATAATTAAATAATATATAATATGAATCCTTTGCGTTCTAAACTACGTGGTATTATAAAATTCGCGAAGTAGAGATGTGAAAATCGTCTGCGCTATTTTCTTAAAGGTTGTTTTACTTTCTTGAAATCAAATCTAAAACCAAAATCACCCTTTATAATTCGATCTTGCCCTTGCTATGCTACGATTGGGTGTCAGTCTTTTGTAATAATAATCTACTATAAATTTTTTCTGTCTGTCTGACCTTTGCAAGCCTAAGCAAATGAAGAAATTTAAGTAAAATTTAATTAGAGGTAGAATGTTTATCCTGGGGGAGGACGTAGTTAGATAATTAAATTTAAATCCGGAATAGAAATTCTCAGGCATCGCTGCGCGCTGAAGCAAGAAAAAGAAGCTATCTACAAAAATATTAACAACCTCTCTGCTGTATTTGTTTTATTTTTTACTAACTGCAAAAAAACGATACCCTAACATTAAAGTGACTTCCTTGTGGTTGATTTTTAAACACAATTAAAGTATCTTGTCGGTTTGAGATGAATATTTTTATCTACTTGGATTCCAACAGTCTGACTTTTTTTGTTCGTATCTCTCGGCTTGAGAGGCATTAGGCCGGATATCAGTACGCCCAAAATGACTTTTTTGCATAATTGTACTTAGTTTTTCTTTCTCTTTCATACAAACTTACAATTACATTTCTATCTCTTTTCCTTAAAAAATTAGGCATCTTAAAGATGCCAATTACTTCAATAGATTCTATTGAAGTAAGTGGCACTGATTCTAAGATTGACCATGTTATATACTTATAGCACAGACTGAAAAATACTAAAACTCACTCAATGATCGCGATACATCTGTCAAAGGCGAACTTGTAAAATTGCATAGTAGTACCTACATAAGTAATTCCAGTTTGTCATACTTTGACATCTATTTCTTTCGATTCAACATTTTCTTATTAGGTAGTTACCTATATAAAGTAATTTTATTTTTGAATTGTTGGAAAATAAGCTGGAAAATTACCAAACTAGAAGTATACCTAAGAAGCTAAATAAATGTAGGTACTTAGCTAAGGGCTGTTTATAAATTGCATTTGTTAAGCAAGACAGCAAAGTTGATGTTTGGTGCGAATCCTTGTAATGAAGCCTAAGCAAGCGAAGGAATCTAGGATTGAACCACGAGCGAAGCGAGCGGGTAAAATATAGAATACTGAGCGTAGCGAGGGTTTCAAAGGTGACTCTGTGCTGGCGAGCGAAACAAAAATGTTCACCTCACTAAAGTGAGAAAAACGCTAGATGTAGAATAGTTTAAAACAAAGTCTACAGCGATGTCGAAACCCTAAAGAGAAAGAGTTTACAGAACAACGTTAATGTAGAGAGGCTTTTAAGTAGACATAATAAAGTCCACATTAACATTGAACAGTGAAACTGGGGCAGAAACTCAGTCTTTACCGAAACAATGGCCATAAGCTCCCGAAACAAAATAAATCATCAGAATGAGTTCGAGATAACAAATTTCTACTCTACCGTAGAGTACTCCCTTACTCCTGATTAATGGCCGTGTTGTTACTTGATCATCTAAACTTAGTTAAAGAGTACATATTTTTAGGAAACACAGACCATTACGAGAATTTAACAAAAACTGATAAAGGTGAAATCAGTAACTACGAGTATTAAGACAGACGCAAAATCTTCAAAACCACAATTGCACATCAGACGCGCCTCTGAAAAGGTTTCATATCGATTTCAAAGCGGAATAAAATGGAATAAAAAACTAAAAATCTAAAATTCTTTTGATCTTCTGCGATTTACTCCGATGATGTCGTAAAATATTGTCTATGGTTTTTGAAACGTCTTTGTTTACAACAAAATACTGATGTAGGTAAGGTTATACTTATGTATTTCGGAAGGAGTATCAGAACAAAATAAAATGAAGCACTCCAATCAAGCAAGCATGCCAATCAATCAAATAGTATGCTGGCCATCGCCATTACGGCTATAGACACCAACTGATGAACTCTATTGTAAACAAACCAAAATAAACGGAAAACGCCGTCTTGTGTGGTCAGATGTTGCAAAAGTCACAATGGGTTTGTCAGTAAAAAACACCGGATCACATTTCGTAGATAAATTTCTTATATCACCAACTTATTTTATCGATTTGACGCAAAATTATTATCAACATATAAATCAAACTACAAGCACAAAATCTCGCCAGTGCTGCCAACATGTAAACATGTAAATTTTCCAGTAAGTGTGGGAGGATATTAAAAATGTTTTAATTCTCATATTTTATTGACTTTAAATTATGAATCAGGTATATAGGCATTTCTTTATCATCCTGGTTATACCTATAAAATAATATGTATTAAGTATTCGAAATATAATTAGGATATTGAATTTCAGTTTGTAATATCTATACAATACGAATTTCGAAATATGTTTGTTTTTTATTTGAGCTAACCTCCAAAATAGCTGAACCCATTTGGATAATACTTTAAGTGACGATCATGCTACGCAGATGTTATAACGAGATTAACGATAGCCGTGGGGCATAACTAAAAGTCAATATTTTTTCAGATTTCCGGGTGACGAAAATTGGAAGTTAAATTGAATTCGCATAATCAGAGAATCTCATAATTAAAATAATTTGAATCCCACTAAATCTAGTGTAGCATGCAGTGTGCATGAAGACTTTTCATGTAAAAGCATGCGGGCATTATGGTATACATACATAAATTTTTATTTATAATTTAATGTATCAATAAACAATGAATATGAGAATAATGTATATTTTTTCACATAACATTTCATTGATCTTCCCAGTAACAATCATAAAATATGGCTGCAAACGTACATTTAAATAATTATATTTTTTTTTTATACATTGGTTAGGCATTTCCATAGGAACAACGTATGCGAAGCCGCAGGCAGAAAATGTTGTCAGCCAGTTAATAGGCACAAAGAGTAATTTATTCAAACTAAAATTAGACATGGAATGAGACTTTGGATGTGTTTGTTACTTCTCTAAAGCAGTACCTAAAATGTTTCATTATAATTTACATATTCATATTAATAAGTGAACAATTATTAGGAAGAATATTTATAAAAAATATGGGTAATTTTTTCTTCTGTTGGCAACTCTCTATACACTGACACTCAATGTCATTCCGCCATTGATAGGATTCAAGTTTGATTTGACAGGATTCTATCCGTACTTTTCATAAATCCATGGTATAAGTATGTATAATTCTGGAACTGAGTTGTCTTAGTTTACAGAATAGAAATTTACTGGAATCATTCCGTTTTCACTTTCGTTGCCCTTTATGGCTTTATTTCCTTTGACCGTACATGACTCTTGGATAAGTGACAAAATTCGCGAACGTCGCAAGCAAACAATAGGAGGTACCATGGAGGTACCTACCAGTGAACGGATAAAACATGGTAGCATTGCTTGCGCTAGAAAATGACCCAACGCAAAGTGTGCTGTGATAATGACATGTGTGCGTAGAAAATGACATAAGCGACCTACACGATAAACATAAAGAATAGGTTCATGCATAAAGAGAATAAAGTCTACTTTTAACTGTGCTTCCCGAGATTTAACAAATTATTGCAAAATCAGCGACGTAGTTTTGACAAGTTGGTTTGTTTGCAATGTTGAGTCAAGTTGCGGCGTATTTTTGTTGAAGGACTGCTTCCATATTTTATCTGTTCACTGGTACCATCGTATTTTACGATACTTAATACCCCGGATTAATATAGCAAGGTTACCTAGATAACTCAATAAATCATAGATAACCTCAATCTTAAGATAATATTTACGAAAGCTCACCTGTACGTTATAAAACTCCAAATATTTTCATTACGTACACAATTTATAGTTTTCAGCGGTTGGCTATTTTGTATGTGTTGATAGAAATGAAGGTAATGGTGCTATTATAATTAATAACTAGCATACGGCCGTAACTTTGCATGCGTATCTAGAGAGATATTAGCGTTTGTCAAATTTTATTACAACAACAATATATATATATATATAAAGAAGTCATGAAGAGTACTGGTATTATTTATTTAAAAGTAATTATATTTCTTGGGCAATAAAGATTTTTCAGATTTATAATAGTTCATTTGCGTTTAGGATAACACATGACGTAATGTTTTAGGTAGGTATATTACCTATATTTGTTAGTTGTGTGATTTTTAAGAGAGTATTTTTTTTCTATAAACCCCGCACTAAAAAAACACGCAAAATATATTCAGCCTTTTGGCCACGAGAGTTTCACAAAAAGTTAGGTGCTTTCGCATTTATTATTAAAAAGTATAGTATTGATGAACATTTTTGGCATAAAGCCATGGAGGGAATCTTTATACTTAGCACCCTACTGTACCTATGAAAGTAAGAAGGTTAAAAATCGTCGTTCTACCTAGAAAGCAATCATACACCTTGGAAATAGTCATCATTATAATAAATAATAATAAATAAATAATGCCGGACAATCCACACAGCATCATCTAGCCCTAAAATAAGCAGAGCTTGTGCTATGGGTACTAGATAACTGATATACATAATACAATATTATTACATATAAAGATATTTTTTAATATAAATAGAAAACGACCAGAACAACCTGTACAAATATCTACAGATCGTACAAAATATAGTCCCGATGCGGGAATCGAATCCGCAACCTCCTGAATCGCAGGCGGACCTCCGCCTTCTGAGCCACAGACATCCTCAAAAGTCATCATTATCAGCTTCACACGTCGACTGTTGGACAACCGCTCTCCATACGATGCCGCAAGATCCATTGATTCTTCGTGCCAACTTTGTCGGGCCATTGAGAGGACGGTCCCGCGACCCTGGGTCTGGTGTTACATTGCTGACCGTGGTCAGAACTCGAGTACCTTTACTCCCCAGAAGGTTAGTTCTGGAAGCTATATTATAGCTTCGAGGACTAACGGATTCCCATATCTTTTATATCTTTTTGCAAATGTCTGTATCACTTATTAAGACAAATTATAGTACTGGATGACATCAAATTATCGACATAACTAGCGGTCCGTTTAACAAAAATATAATTTTTCAAACGCATCCCTAACTTTTTTGAAAATATTATATTGCCTATGTTCATAACGAAAAATTTAGGATTCTAATGGTAAAATATTTTTTCAAATCGGTCCAGTAGTTTCGGAGCCTATTCATTTCAAACAAACAATCAAATCTTTCCTTATTATTTATAATATTTTTAATATAAGTATAGGATATAGATGAAGAAATGTAGGACATTTTAAGCGGGCTTATTTTATGTACTTGCTTTGCTTTTTCTTAAATTATTTTCGAATTTTATTATTAATTATGATAAGACTTGACTACTAATACAAGGTTTGGGGTGCCGTAATTATAATTGTACATTTGGACACGTTACCAAAACCAAATTAGGTAAGCAAAGCTAAGAAGTAAAGTTCACTTTGAGTTTTTGATCTTTCATTCGCAATCTTCTTAAAGTAAGGAAAGGAAGTTAACAAGAGACTTTTTACGTGTTAGTCCGAATTTTATCACATAGAGACATAATTATAAATACTGGATAGTTTCAGCAAATACGACTTAATAACAATATATTACACCCGGAACAAACCTGCAGAACAAACATAATTTGTCCAACATCTGCGTTGCATTTAAATTCAATTCTATTGATTTGATTATAAGAACTATTATCACACCTTTATCCTATTGAGTCTTTTGAACAATAACCAATAGATGCCACCTTTTCTTTCACCATTTAACACGTGTTCCGTACAATGTTCAAAGAGGCCCTTTCATTGCATTTTAAATTCATTCACATTTCTAAAGGCCTTTCAATTAGCCAACATCAGTAATTCATCTCAATAGATTCTATACAATAGCGATACGTGGACGTAGTCAGGACTTTATGTATGGGGGCAGTTGTAAGTTGTCAATTTTGTAGAATAGGTACCTATGACAATTTTTTTAAGTATCATCAAAGTGAAGCATTCTCGTGGTTGGTAGCCCAAAAGACGACTTAATAACAGATTATTATTTAAGTCTGATAGACAGGTCAGCCATATTTAAGACATAATATATTTAAGTTCGTAGTAACTTGTTTTGTCGAGAACGATCTGCCTACACCAACGTCGATAAGCAAGCAAGGCGACAACTATCGAAGCCTTAGATTGCAGCAAAATATTATATTAAAGATTTTTTACTTATTCTACCTACTTTATGTTGTCATTCAATAGTCAGTCCAGTCATAAAGATCGGTATCTACAAAGCATCACAAGAAAGAAACACATTCTTTTGCAGTGCAGGAACGGCGTTACTGCATGAATTAACTTTGATTTCTAACGTACGACCTTGGATATGGCTGCAGATCGCTCAGTATAAAAGACTAGAGATAGCCCCCTACACCCCAGTCCTTATTACGACCACAGAGTTCAGGCTACAGTTACAACTCAAAGCCTTTGTGATACTACGAGCCACCGGTAAATTACAGATGTGCTGTGTGATTTGACAGTCGCTGTTGCATGTGTGCATGTATGTATTCTTGTGTTTTCTACTTATTCAAGAAACTTCTTTTAATAATTAATTCCTAGCTAAGCTCCTCAACTATATCCCCAACCACCATCTTAAACCTTTCGGAAATTATTTAATTTCCTGCGTGCGAGGGCATACGCACTTGATCAATAAAAAACCTTAAAATATTATAACTCACAGTTACTTGACTAAAGTAAGTACTTGTTGAACTTCATTAAGTAGTTTGCAACAACCCCTTGGCAGCGACATCTTGAAAACCTGAACGATCGATTCCTGCGGCATTGAGTAGGGGTGCATTTCCTTGAAACTACACCTGGACTGAGTGCACACCTGCGCTTTCCTTATCAAATAATACCATTACATCTAGTTTCAAACTTAAAATTTTATAATTTTTTTTAGGAATTTAGGAATCAGCACGGTTTTTTTATGGACAACAAAATTTTATAAATTTCCTAGAATTTCTGATTTAATTTCCTAGTAGATCTAAATAAATTTTCTTATTTCTAAAATTTTAAGTTTGATACTACTTTTTAAGGACAACACGGATTGAAATAAATTATATTTTTTTTACTGCCCCCTCCTCCTCTGGGCAGTAAATGCGTCAAAGGTTACCTACATTGCCTTACCTACCCAAAGAAACCCCAACATTACTTACCCAATAATTATGTTTGACAATTTTCCTCGATCGCAGACTTAATGGAATCATGATAAATCAGCAAAAGTTCATAATTTTTCGATTTCTCGACCTACACAATTCAAGTTAGGAAACCTTGGGCAAAGGTATAACGAAACGAACAAATTAATTGGACTGTATACTAACTAATAAGCTAATGGGATTAGCCTATTCAAGCCTATGGCCCGCGGCTTCGTGGCACCTATTTTACAGCCTACGATACGACAAAAATCTTGTAAAATCCTCTGAAACATTCATACGTACCTACAGGGCATTTTGAGCACGAGCCTAAAAATGACAATATCAAAGAAATTATATACAAATGAACCTCCGTGGAAACCTTGAAACCCCTGGAAAACACCATAAGTGAGAAAGTGGTTGTGACTCTTAAGAACAAATTTGAATAAAATTATCATATCTATAGGTTTAATTAAAATATGAGAATTCAAACTAAATCAAATAAGAATTGACACTAAAGTTTGAAAGGCCTTAACCTAGCACATGGGTAAAGTAGGGCTGCGGATTATGATGACAAACTCAAACATGAGTTTGCTACATAAACAAAATCAAATCAAAATCAAAGTGCTTTATTTCCTTTAGACCTTGCAGGACTCTTGGACACGTCACACGTCTTGCCTTGAACACGTGACAAGACACAAAATACAAATTACATTAAGTAATACTGGGAAATCATCGTGTCGGATCGTGTAAAGCGGACACAAAATGTTAGTAATTATGCAAAGGCTAGCTGTGTCTAATTAGATTAAGTACATGGCGCTGAAAATTAACTTGTCTGACCCTGTCTTACCATTTTTGGGTAATCGACCATTTTATCAAACACTAGCGGCCTAGGTAATTTTTTTAAAATAATCTTTAGCCTGTGTTCATCTCGGAAAGTTAAGGATTCTAAAGGTGAAAGAATTTTTCAAATCGGTCCAATAGTTTCGGCGCCTATTAAATCCAAACAAACAGACAATCAAATCTTTCCTCTTTATAAATATTAGTAATTAGTAAAGTAAAGACAAAAAGAGTTACATAGTTGCGAAACCAATATCCTTCCTTTAAATATGTTTCATCTGCGAAAAAGCGAAAACCAATAAATACAAAGAGGTTTAAAGCAGACAGCACGAAGATTGGTTGTAAATAATTTATCGATAAGTACTCTACGTAACATAACTCCTAAAAACATTCCAACTCAGAAGCTCCTTATTCAAGTCGGTTGTCGGGAAAAGCTTTTCCCCATGAGCCTATAGGTGGTAACTGATGAGACTAAAAAGTCTCATCAGTCTGATCATCGGACTACTGATACTAGGGGGTCCATGATTGTGGCGAATAGTGTTTACTTACAGGCCTATAGGAATGGAAAACGCTGCCTGCTTCTGTTTTTAATAACTACCGAATAACTACCGACTAACTACCTGGGTCTCTTCAAGACTAAAGTGTCTTCTAGAGTCTAGAGGACACCTATTCACTATCTATCTAGAATCTAGCTAGAACTTCTTGAAGCACCGTCGGCCACGTCTTCACTTTCCATCAGGTGAGATCGTGGCCAGACGGAGGTCTAGTTATAAAAAAAACTTAGAACCTCCTCTCTCATCTCAATTTGGTTCGAAAAAGCTTTGATACCCCTTTTGAAATTAAACTTATCTCAGCATGTTTAATTTCTTTAAGGTCTCATTATTTTTATCATGTGCACCTACCTACATTATAATTTATAGTAAATGACATGACCAATTGTTCTGTATGAAATTATAGTAAAAACGAATGTTTTTTTTTTTATGTGTTATTTGGTGAGTAGAACTTTACACAGTAAAACAAAAAAGTTAGGGATCCTTAAGAAAACTTCAATAATATGTACATTATTGAAGTTTTCCCAACCTGTATGTGTGGTAATTTCTATTTTTTTATTATGTTACATCGGTTATGTAACATAATTTCAACTTATGAGTATAAGTAGAAGTTCCCGTTTCAACTTACATTTCGAACGCTCAACTGGGGTCTGAGTTTTACTACGGCTTTGGATGACCTACACTACATTACGTTTCATATTCGCAACAATGCTAGCTTTTCCTGCATTCAACGCAACTTATTTGTATGTTTGCTTCAGAATTCAGATTATAGGCACCCACGATACTCAAATCAAGAATAATATTCAATCGAGCAACACAAAGGGGCTTTTCTAAGGAGTGCGATGGATGTTATAAGACCCCTTTGAGCTTAGAATCCTACACATTTCTTACCTACAGAAATGTGTACATAGGGGTACATTCTGACGAGAGATCCATTTATACTACCTTGAGAGGACCTCTGAGGTGCGGTGGGAGAGCCCGCGCAGGGTTGCGGGTTCGATTCCCGCCTCGGGACAAATGTTTGTACGGTCTGCAGGTGAGATCCCGGGTGTTTTGATCGTTTTCTACGTTTATTAGAAATTATCTTTCTATGTAATGTAATGTATATCAATAATGCATCTAGTACCCATTACACAAGCTCTGCTTAGCTTGGCGCTAGATGATGCTGTGTGGATTGTCTAACATTATTTATTCTTATTGCTTCGTTGAACAAAGGAAATTGCAAAATCCTAGACATTAGTAGGGTAAAATTGGGGCATCTGGATCAACAGTTTTCAAGTATTCAGTTTTCACACTTCGTGAAAACTGAATACTTGAAAACTGTTGATCCAGATGCCCCAATTTCACCATTGATCTATTCAAGTTTTCACCATTGATCTATTCAAGTTTTCACCATTTATCTATTCAAGTTTTCACCATTGATCTATTCAAGTTTTCACATAGGTACCTATGGATAGTTAAAACCAAATAGTTGCGTGAAAACTGATTACCGAAAATTTTAGATCCTGATACCCTACTCTAACCATTGGTCTATTCAAGTTTTCAAGAAAACTTCTTGACGCAAATGTCGTTAATTTTCACCCGTAGGTAATCAGTTTTCATACGATGGCTATCTGAATACTTGAAAACATAAAAATACTGAATACTATCATATCGTTTCTAATATATGAACAACCGTTCAAGTTTTCATCTATAAATGTTTAATTCTAATTTAATCAACATAATTTCTTTGAGTTATTAAATTTCCTAACTCTCCTTATATTCAAAATATTTGTTTAAGGCTTAAGCATCGAGGGTAAAGTACCTATACATATACTCAAATCAATAAAACAATACAAAGCTTAAAACATTTTATTTTGATCACACCATTTTCTTAAACATAGTACATTCTTTAGAGCACAAATTTTATGATGACAAGCACAGCAATAAACATCTTCTAAGTCTCCATAAGTTTTATACAAGCCTGGAAGACTGGGACAATTCATATCTTCTAAATCATAAACACACACATTAGCTGCCGTATTCAAGATATCTTTTATCCAATTAACTTTTTCTTTTCCTTTCGTAAAAATTCTATGTGTTCCTTTTAAAAGGTTTCCAATGATTTGTTTATGATCTTTATAATGAATAAAGCCTTCATTCCAAAATATACCTCTATTTTTTTCTATCCAACCGATATGCCTTCTTTCTGATTTACTTAAGCTATAAAATGGAGATGGTGGTTTGAATAATAAAATCACTGCATGTTGTCTCCCAAACTGTACAGCAATTTCTTTTAGGATAAATTTATTTTCATCTGTTTTGAAACCTTGCACATCTACAATGATGCTCATGATATTTTTCGAACAATATTACTGAGCGGTTTATATTCTATCAATCTTTCATTAAAAATAAGGCAATATGCTGATGTATTGTCAGGGATGTCGGATGTGGTTTCAATTTCTATGCGAACGTCAACAGGTCCAGTCTTAATAGTATCGTTTTGTCGTGAACAATCGATGACAAACAACGGTGCTTTTTCTTTAAATTGTTCTAGGTCAAACAATGGATCAATCGAGCGGTTGTAATAAGACTGACGGAATTTTGTGTACATTTCGTATAATATACAATATTTGTTGTCTTCAAATTTCAAATTCAGTGCCTCATAAGGAAAGTATTGTGAATTCAGATATAGCGTGACATTAGTCAATTTACAATGATCAAATTGTGAACAGTCTGCTGATTTAATATTTCTTTTCTTTGTTTGTAGACAAAAGATAATGTAGCGAGGTTTTTCTAATTGTGATGATGTTTTCACCGACCATGAATGCTTTTTTGTTTTAGGTAATAAAGGGTATTCATATAAATCCCAATTTCTAAAGGCCATTTGAATAGCCTTATCTTTTTCTAAATGTCTGAGAAGAGACAACCTTTCTCTATCTGATACCTTAACTTGAGGTACACGCCATTTTATTCTCTGTATATCTATTTTAATATCTTCTTTTTCTAAAAGTTTAACGCTATTTATGTTGCTATTAGCTCTATTTAGGATTAACTCATGTTTACAATTCATTATGATTTTATTATAATCCTCTGCAAATCCTAGAACTTTACTAAGAGGGATGTTGGCACTGAAATAACCATTGTTTTTAAATCCATCTAATTTCCACCCCCACATAGCGGATGCTTTACATTCACCTGGATTCATAGATACGTATGATTTAATAGTAGATGTTATACCAACATTCTTTGATCGATCAATTTCAATCCCATTCATTTCATAGCGAATATCTTGAAACAAAAACATGAAAGGGTTGTTGGTGAACTCTACAAGTTTTTGAATAGGGAGCTTATCTTCTCCAATTATAGTCGCCTGTCCTTCCACATAAATAAAACTGGCTGATGGTAGTAAGTAAACATCTTGTTGGTGTATGGGGATTCTTATTTCATCGTTTTCTCTAAAACTGTTGTTATAAGGGCTGTAAGTATGAATCTCATAACCTTCGATTGAATTATCAATCTGAGGCAAATCCAAAATCTGAAGAATACTCATAGTTTTAATCCAAGAGCTTTCAGAAATAGTTTGTTATTTTTAGTTATTTTTTTTCTTTTCACAACCTTAATACGTCTTTCTACTCGAACACCTTGAAGTTTATTGTCAGAGTTTGCCGAATTGCAAGGGATTTTATAAAAAACAATCATTTTGATTTTCTTAAATGAAGACGCAGCTGTATAAGTTGTTTTCTAAAATCTATGAGTCTGTCGTTTTCATCCACTATCCTCACAGTAAGCGAAGATAAGTTGTCTTTATTGACTGGAAAGTATATGATATTATTCGGAACTTCAATGTATTGATATCCTGGTGGTGTGTTTGGTACAAATTCGTGAATTATGTGAGAAGGGAAGCCGTTAATATACGAGCCATTTATAAGATCACATTCGATTCGTATCATAGACAGTGATGGAATGTTAACCAAACTCTCCGACTCATGCCATTTATTTGCTTCTAGTATTCGTTTCCCGAAACCTAAAAGCTGACCTATGCTATTATCTTTTTCAAAATGAACAGTCTTTGAACAAAACAAAGAACACATTAGAGTATTATTATTGGGTGTCAGCTTGATGCTAGATTCAATTAAATTCCTTGATAAATAATCTTGAATGTCATACAAATCATAAGTCCCGATAGGTATTTCAAGCTGTTTGAAATCATCATCATAAATAAACAAATTGTTTGACCTATTTATGTTAGGCACAGAATTTGTGGTTGAAAAGTATAACAGTGCACATTCATATTGCTCGGTTAATTGTAAAGAAGGATGAAAATATGATTCGAGTACAGATTCATTTCCTGTGATGGTAATGGTTGTAGACATGATTGAACACTGAAGTTTTTATCATAATTGATATAATTTTATAGCTAATAACTACCTAGGTATCTTTATTTCCAAAATTCTTTTAAAAATTTTAAACATAGATGTCCACAGTTAAATGGATGATCTTGCTGGATATTGGAATAGTTGTAATTAATGCTATTTCCAAGGTATTGTATTAATTCAATAGGAGGTCTTAAATTTCCATAACTATCAAAATATTCTACATAATCTCTAAATTTTGCATAGGCCACCCAATGCGTACCTGAATTTATAGAGCTATCTAAATTCATAATACCACACTCTTTTTTATTTGGATGCTTTGGTAACTGATCTCTCATAAATACTCCTCGAAAATAAGGAATGCTATGAGAATGGTTGACAATGTCGATGTTAGTTAGAGCTCGATTGGGTAGCTTACTTTTTTTTTTTGTGATATATGTAATCTAAAGCCATCTCTATGCGGCTCAAGATTTAGACCTTTTCCAATACTCATAGCTTCTATTTTTTCATTATGTCTCTTTTGCTCAGCTAGACGATTTTTAGCTTCCTTACATTCATTAATTGCTTTAACGATTCCGGAAACACCACCACTCAAGCTACCTGCAGCTGATAATCCCGCGAAAATTGCTATCAAAGGTAATACTCCACCATGCTTTGGTACAGGAATGATGCGTGGAAGTTTTATACCTAGTTCTGATGACATTTCTTTTGCCGCAGCAATGGCTAACTTAATCGCCATTTTTTTACATTTTGGTTTAAGTTTCTTTAATGTATTTTTAGCATGAGAAATCACATGTTTTAAATGTTTCTTTAAACCAGAGCCTTTACTTAGGGTCATAGCCGTTGTTTTCTTATTCCCAGAACCAGAGGCCACTTTCATAAGCATAGCTTTATTCACTAAATGGGCTGCCATTTTTTCTTGTAAGCTTGCATCTGAAGCATTAATACGTGTTCTAGCCATCTTCATTAGTTTAATATCGGCTGAGTGACGATCGCTTAAAGATGATGACGCGTTGTAGGCTAAATCGTGGTCTTTACAATATTCGTCTAACTGGTTTATACCTCTTTCGTTTCTTTGAAGTCTTTTTATAAGCTTAGTTCCTGGTCCACAGTAATTATATCCCGGTAAATGAACTTCGAAAGGTAAATGATTTATTAAACAATTAATAAGACTGCTTCCTTTCATTGCCTGTATTAGACTGAACTTAAAATAGAGGCACGCTTATTTAAATTACTTTTTCATATCATTCATAAAACATTTGCATTCTTAATCCAAGAGTTTTCACTGGTTGGGAAACCTAACCATTTCACATACATTTTGTTTTTTGATCTTTTTAACACCTTTTCGATAAGATAAATGTCTGGATAGTTAGTTTTCTGCAATTCTTGTACATAAAAAGATCCTAAAATTGGTTCATGCTTCATATCTTCTAATAAATATGTAGCTGGGTCGGTGTTTTGTGTTTTTCTAATTTTGAATATTTCAGTCGACCAATTAGGCATGTATCCTTTCTGAAAAGTACTTTTGTACTTACTGATTCGCACAAAATCACCAACTTTTAGTTTATGATTATTTTTCCTTGTTGATGAGTTTAATTTTGCAATTCTTTCAATTATCTTTGTTTTATTATAATCACTTACTTCTAGAGGCTTACATCCGATTGTCTTATGATATGAATCATTGTATGATGTAATAATTTTATCTAAAGTACCATCAATCCATACATAGTTACCATTTATACCAAACTGTTTAAATAACTTTGTCTTTATCGTTCTAATAAATCTTTCGGCTATTGAAGCTTTCTTAGTGGAAAAGGTAGAATAATGATTGATGTGATATGTTTGAGTAAGTTGTTTTATTTTATTGTTATAAAATTCTGTTCCCAAATCAGTCTGCAAGTTTTTGGGTATGCCATTTGATTTAAATAAACTATGAAACGCGGTAAATACTTCATCTTTAGTTTTACGTTTTAAAGGAAACGCCCAACCGTATTTTGAAAATGTATCAATCACTACTAAAACGTAATTGTATCCATTATTAAATTTTGATATTGCTTGTAAGTCGATTAAATCAGCTTGCCATAGATCATTTATATCCTTCAAAACAACATGTCGTCTAGGAAAGTTTACTCTTGCAGCTCTGTAAATTTCATTTACGACGTCGACCTTGCTCATTTTTGTGAATGATTTCTGTATTATTAATTTTCATGACAATTTCGTTGTTAAGTTGTTCTAAAGTTTTAATTTTACTCATAACCTTCTCTATTAAACTATCTACATAGTCTTTTGTACAGCAATCATCGGCATGAATAGGAATCTTCAAATTTTGTATACTTTTGTTTTGTGCACTTAGATTACCATCACTTGAATATTTAAGCAAACATTCATGTTTTTCATTTTTTTTCTTAAACAGATGATGACCAAACTTATCAACATTCATGTTTGAAAATCACTTTAATACTGAGGATACATTCTAAACTTTTACTCTTTTATAATACCAGCTTCTTTCAATTCCTCGATTATTGATAAAATTTCATTGTCATGATTATTGTTACCTGAATCTCTCGATGCTATTAACATTTTTAATCTTTCAATAAGTTCATTAGGATCATCCCAAAAAATGAATTCAGTATTTGGTTTATATTTCTTTAAAGTAGGTAGTCCAGTCCCTAACTTAGACTCTTTTAATAATAACGAATCATTGTCATTGGAACTTTCTATGAACAGAGGTCTTATAATCTCTCGATACTTAATACTTTTATCACCTTTTATCTGCCCGCATGGATCATAATTCCTTTTATGTGCATTAGTATCGGTTAGAATGTATCTATAAGCGATTTGATCATTAGGCGTAACTAATGACAAATTAGGTGTTTTACGAAGCAATAGCTCTCGAAGACCAGGAGTCACAACATAATTTTTATCATTAATATTTATAATTTGTTTTGATGTGCTGGTGGTAGGATCATTTATTACTTTAAGATTTACTTTTCTATTACCAATAAAAAAACCAGAACATTCTTTCCTAACTCCGAACGGTATATTAAGAGAACCTTCAAAAATTTCTTCAATGTCTTCTTTATTAAGTGATCTTTCCGCAGGTATAATGTTGGTAGAATCCATATCACCCTTGATATTTTTAATAATATTGTTTTCACTGTCTTCTACAAAAGATACTTCATTATCATTTAAATCTTGATAATCTGAACTACAAGTGGAGGAGTTAAAAATACCTTCGTCCATGTTTCTATTTTTATCACCGTTATTATTTTTGGTGTTGTATCCAGAATATGTATGGGTTTTCATTGGTTCAGTTATGGGTTTAAAAACTTTATTCAGAGTTAAAGTAAGTTTATCATCATCATCTTGAATTTGCTTAAGCTTACTTTTAATGGCACTGACCGACTTAATCAACTGTTCTTTAATATTTGACTCCATGACATAAAAATATATTTAAAAGTAGGGACATTCAAATACACAACTTTTGTCTTATAAAGTATTTGTAAAACTAACTCTTCATCATACATTATATGACCTTATATACACTGTTCTCAATATTCATTTAATCAAGATTGATAAAAATATCAAAACCCTTTCTATATCTACCACAGCTTAATGGACAATCTTTATTTATTATTAAAAAGTTATAAGATTCTTTCCAAATCAGAGAACACATTTTTTTAAACTTGCACCATTCCATGTCTCCATTGATATGTTCCAAATACATATGTCTTAAATTCATATCATCTTGTTTAAAAACAATAATTAGATTCGCATTATCACGTATTAATTGTTTTGGTACTTTTGAATAGGTTTGAGTAAGATAGAAGCAATCTAGCAACTGATGTCTCCCCATTGCAAAATAATTCCGAATATTGGTCTGATTCTCACAAGTAACATCATCAAATATTATAACAGAATTTTTATTGGCTTTATTCGGGTGTATTATTTCTTCATTCGAATTAAAACAAAAGAAACTTATACCTGGAACTCTTTTCAATACTTCTTTTAGAAATAAGTATTTTGGCTGAAATGCTGTTTTAGAATATAGATATATATTTTTAAACTTAAGACCATTCCTATCTAGTAGTAAACTAATCATGACATTCGTTTTACCACAGTTAGATGGCCCACAAATAATACATCGAATTGAATTAGGTAGTAGTTTACTATGCTTTATAGTACGCTCATAGTCTTCTATACTTAGGTCTTTTACTTCAAGAGAAAGATTTTGCTTTATTAGCTTCATTGTTATTGTAATTGATTGTTATTCAGGGAACAGGTACCTCTATTTATTAAACTGATTTTGTAACTGGTGCAGATCATTAACTGAGTATGTTCGGTTTAAACAGCCTATTATATTCGTTATGTTACTCACTATAGGTACAAATCATATAATGATTGAATTATTCATGGTAGTTACTTATTTAAACTTGAATATAATAAATAAGCATTAGAATCTGATCAATCGGTGGAGGGTTACTTAACTGACAAAACAATTATTATTATTTTTCTCATTTATTAAATACATAAATTTGCTAACAGATTCAAGACCTATTCTAAGAAGTAGAGTACATTTACTTTAAGCTTATTCTATTATAAAGCTATTTAAAATATTGTGTCACAATGACCCCATGGTAGTGTGTGTATTTTATCATTCTGTATCTGTCTTTTATCATCATTACCGCTAAGAAGTTTTTTATCTACTTGTTGAGTAAATAATACATGCTTAATAGATTTTATAAGTTTCATTCTACATCTAGTATTAATATTACTATACAGTGTATCATGATAATCATCAATATTTAATCGAGTGGTAACTGTCTTAGTTATTCCTTTTGCTTTTTTAATCTCAGATTTCATGCTATTAATACAATAGAGTTTGGCTCTTAAACCAATAAATTCTTTTATTATATCACCACCCATTTCATCTTTGAATAGTCCTGGAATTTTTTCATTTACTCTAGGAATATCATAAACGTTTTCTGATATGAAATTGCTCGTATCAAATTGTTCTATATTACATAACATATCTTTATAAAAATCTTCTGTGTATATTAAATACAACAAGCTATCAGTATCAGTGTAACAGAGTTCTGCCTGACCTTTCGAAGGATATATCTTTTTAATAAAATTATAATGAAATCGATACATATGTTGTTTAGCGTATTCCAAAACAGAGAATCCAATGTAAATAGGTCTATCTAATATAACTTTTTCTTTGTTTAATTGAATAGCAGCAAAGTTTTCGGAGAAAACTTGAATACTATTTAAATTTGGTTTCGATACCAACTTTTCAGCTGTAAGGTGTTTATTGGTTGAGTTTTGAGTGTCGTTCCATTTTGTTACTAATTTAACATCAACTTGTTTCCTCTTGTTTTCTATTGTCTTACCAAAAATAGAATTATTAAGTAATTTAAAAAAGTCTTTTTCAAATTTTGTTTTCGATGACTGACGGAGAGTGGTGTTAAGATCTATGTATTGTTTCAAATAATTATCTTGTCTAAATCCTATAATTCGATGAATTTTTAGCAAGACCAGACCTTGTTTCAAGCATTCTTTTAAATGAACGTAATGTATTACGTATTTGAATTTATCATGCAGATTTGCAATCAATTTTTCAGATTTGCTTCCTGGCGGAATATATTTCTCAGGTGCGAAAGGTAGATCCTCATGTAATTCATGCAAATGATCTGGATACGCTAGATCAACCTCTAAAATGTAACCGAAATCATTATTATCAGAAATATTCATCACATCAAAACATTTAATTTCTTGGCTGGATAAAAATCTAAAATCAGATATGGGATACATTTTTGTCATCGCATAACCATAGAGATTGTTGCAGTCTAAATACACTAAATAAGAAGATGGTTCGGATTTGTCATATTGTGGCATATATTTATTTGATGCTACTGCATGCCGTAGCGAGCATTGTGCTAAACCTCCTCGTATCCCGTTTTCTAGCATTTGATACATTTCTAAATCACTTATTAATTCCAGTTTAACTTTAGTGTGAAAAAGCATTGCATCCCAGCTAAGGCTAGGTGATGTTATATAATAAGCAGGATCAAGCTTATAATAAAATAAACTTGTAATCCTAAAATTTTCAAATACATCACACAACAGCAACACATCCGTTTTCAAATAAAGATCTGTATATTCTCCCAAATTGTTTATGTTAAAGTGATTCCACACCTCATTTGCATGTTTGTACTCACTTTCATAGGTAATTGTGTTTCCTCAAACTTTGACCAGTCATTCATGTAATCATATGGATAAATACCTTTTTTTCGTATTAAATCAAATTGTTTACCGTTAAAATTATTTGATAAATGCTGGAAGTCACTATCTGATAAACTTTTACTTAATAAATCAAGACTCGTGTTTAAGAATTGAAATGAATCAATGAATTTTATCTGAATTACTCCTTCCTTACATTCAATTTCTTTAGAAATAGATAAATACTTTTCTTTCGTTTTAGGAATTATTTTAATATTTCCTTTATGTTTGGCTAACTCTTCAATAAATAAATGTGAATCATACCCGCATAGATTGTGAAACACCACTGGTATGAATGAGCATTGCTTATAAATCAAGTTGCAATAAGAATGAGCCGCGCCTCTGAACTCAGATGTTATATGATCATGATCTCGCACTTTGTCATCAAGTAAGACCTCTTTACATATGTGACACACGGTAGCGTTACGATATTCTCTTTCCTGGGCTGGTGTTAATAAAGCCATTGCCTTTTTATCTGACAAAATAGTTTGAATTTTTTGAACATCTTGAATTAGACGTTTTACAAACACTCGAACACAATCTTGACCTCTGTAAGAAACATACTTGTTCAAGTTTTGATCATGTGAACAACAAATATAATATCCAAAGCATGAAGGTTGATGTACTTTGAGCGACATTGTGTTTTTAGTATTTATGTCCTCAGTGTTTTGTAAAAGGCATTCAAAATCAGCATAAATAATAAAATTTATCTTCTGCTGTCTATCATAGTTTTTAAATTGTATAATCGATGACTTTTCAGGCAGAACACTTTTAACACCATTACAATTATGAGACTTGTATTTATTCTTAGTACAAAAAAATTGTAAGCATGCTTCGCATAAAAAACAATGTCCCTTATGATGAGTGATTTGACGTCGTACCAATCGTATTAAATCTGTTATTAAACAATAATGACCTTTCCCTTCGTTTTCTATGTAAAGCAAATTAAAATGATCAATCTTTCTTTTTTTGGTAAAATACAGTGGTCCAGTTACAGAACTTTTTTTATCTAAGCCATAAACATTAACACTGATATCAGGATTGTTCATTTCAAATAAGCGAATATCAGAAACAGTAGGAGGGAACATCATTCCCTTAACATTTAAAATGTTCGCAAAATGTGGATAAGACTTCAATCTACATACATTATTTTTTACAGGGAACAGCCCTGCCATTATGCTCCATATAAAACAAAGATTATCGTTATTTCGTATATTGATACAACTTTTAGTATTTCTTATAGACTGGGGTAAATCAATGAATGTACCACCTTTCATAGGACAATACTTATTAATGTTTATCTCTAAATGACTCATTCTCAAATAACTCCAGCCAGACTCACAATGTTCAAATTCTGATAGTCTCTCTATAAAATAATGCGTCAAGTTAGATAGAACTTCATTTAACTCAGTGCTTTGATATATTATTTGATATTTCATGTTAAACGACTTCAATTGTTCCTCATTTGACTTAGGTAAAGTAAAATAAGCATACAGTTCAAAGTTTACTTTTAAACATTGATGTTTCGATAATGACTTTGTAATCAATTTAATGATATCATTTTCATAACTGCTCAGGATCGCCTCTATTGTGAGGTACTCGACATCCTGAGCAGGATTTAAGCGATATGTAACGATTCTGTTTTTAAAAGCTGATGCAATTATGTCAATATTACTGAATTCAGTCTTTATCAAACAGTTTGATTTGTGTAAATTTGTTCTCAAATGATATCTGTATTTATTCTCTGGTATCTCAATTCGACATTTCTCACATTCAATCATTTCAGCTACTTCATCAGGATACGACATAGCTGTGAAAACAAAAAACATGATAATACAATATTATTCTTTATTAATATTATCATACTTACAATATAAACATGAAATACTTAAATGCTATCAACTATTATATTCTTACAAATGTACCTAAATGTAATCAAAGAGTAGCAGTCGGAGTAGCCAGGTCCAATGAATTATAAAACAGGCTCATCTTACATCAAGTTCAAGGTACCTTCACCCATTCAATAAATCAGCGCGACAATCTTTGAACTCTTTTTTCGTCGCCCTGATAAATTGTGTTAAATGGCCCCATGCTGGTGTATTATCATCTGTGCGATTTTTTATTGTAATGACAGCATGGCGCCATCTATTCATGGGTTGGATATTTTTAATTTCATCGCAATTATATACCTTGAGCTCGATATAGTGTGAGCCTGTTTTTTGTGCATTCATTTGACGGGCAACCCCTCCGTTTGCTACTCTTTTTGAGTAATACGATAAAATATCAACACCTTTCTTTGCGGATAGCATCATTGTTTCATCATCGTCATCGCTGTCGGATCCGAACATGTCCCGCGCCGACGTCTTAGTTGATGTGCCTGGGCGCGGCTCTGCACGATATTTCTTCGACGCGACCATTGATGGTGGTGGTGGTGGTGGTGGCGGCGACGGCAGTGGTGCAGATGCAGAGTTCAGTGATTGTAGCGATGGCGGTGGTGATGGTGTATACTCTTTACGATGTTTGTGTGCGGGTTCTGCAGGAATTAATGGTCGTATAAAACAAGGCTCTCTGATGAATGCGAAATAGTCTTGTGGTAATTTTCTTGTTGCATTTATAAAATTTTGGAGGTGGGCCCATGCCTCTGTGTCATTGTTCGTTCGATTTCTTATTACTGTTTCACTTCTTAATAGCTTTTTCTCATGTACATAAGTAATCTCGGCAACTTTATAAGTTTTTAAAACTATAAAATATTCACCTCCAGTACTTGTTCGCATGAATCGACAGTAGGCCTTTCGTGAACATCTAATTGTGAATATCGATTTTTCAATATTATTACCATTTTTTCTTGTACGACGATGGTCCTCCTCCTCCTCGCTGTCCGTCCCGAAAAGCTCGTACGTCGTGTAACTCCGATGCGGAGCTACGGCAGGAAGCTTCCTCTTCTTTGAAGCCTGTTGATGGCGAGGGTGTTCCACAGCTTTCCTTGAGCTCCCCACAATCTCTTCATCCGATGGGATACGAGCTGCTGAGTTCTTGGACCTGTGAACATGAAAGAAAATTTATTTATTAATCAATATTGTAAGGAATCACACGTTAAAATCTATGCTGAATATTAAGTCAGCTCATTTGAATAGATATAAGTATTTGAATGAATTGAGTACAGTCAATAATATCGATTGGTACTTACATTTTTTCAGATTTTATTTTTTCTTCCGCTTTAAACAAATGACTTCGAAAATCCAGGGACAACTGTTCCAGAATGAAGCGTCTTATCGGCTTAAATACTCGTTCCATATTCTAAATATGGTAAGTTTAGGATTCGGATTATTGCAACGCCGGCACTGTATCAAGATCATAGTTCACATTCATCCCATTAAGCAATTGACTAATCGATTTATTTTTCTTTCCTCACCGTGTAAAATCTTTTAGTTATTTTTTATATATCTTTATTCCATTCAATACCTACTTTCAAACAACTGTTACAACATAAACTATCATGATAAGTAAACTTTATAACAAACGAAAAGGTATAAATTACATAAAATAGTTTAGATAAGTAATTAACATTTCAATCCACTTCAAACATACGGTCAGTACAAACATCATAGTGTAAATATACTTATCAATAACATACATATAGGTAAGTATAGTAACATTATTTCGTTTAATCATGCCTTAGAACATATGAATTTGCTAGGTTATTTTTTTAAAAGCTTCACATACCACATAGGCATTAAGTACCTACCAATTTAAGTAAATAAGTCGGTAAGTACATAACTGACTATTCGTTTTATGCTTATTTTAAAGTTGTCTTACTATACCGATTGATACTATGTCAATGTAATATTAGCATCATATCAGTTGGAACTGTGTCGAGCTAAAATTCTAAAGGTAAGGTTTCAGAGTAAGTTCCGAAGTGTGTTGTTTTCTAATATCAACGATTGAAAAAAATTTGGAATGTTCTGAATTTTATATAAAGTCATTAAAGTTTCCAGAAATTCAAAGCCAATTTTATGTATTTTGATTTACATAGCATTAAAAAACGTGAAGTAAATAAAAGCTGAACGATATAATGAGGCTTAATTTGACATAACAGTGCATTTTTATTGAGGTATATAATATGAACTACCTTAGTTTTCTACCAAATTGTTACGATCACTTTTTATTGATTATTACTTATAGATCACGCAAACTGTAAAACTGACGCTAAATACAAACCTAGTGATTGAAGCTTTTCTTTTATTTATGTGGGAAGAATTTCCCTCCACACATTAATTTGAAATAAACAAGCTAAAGTTAGTTAAATAAGTTAGTTATAACATCATTGGTATGTTGCTATGTTGGTATAGGTACCAATTTACCTGCTCTTTCTATAGCCTTAGAATAAGTAAGGACTCACATGGCATAGTGGTCAATGATCTAACTTGTTTTAATACATTGCTTCTTTTGTTTTGATTTAAAATATACTTAGCAAAAACACGCAATGTAAATTAAAGTTCGTTAGTCAACAAAGAATTGAGTTAAATTGAACTTTAAGAACACGATATGTGTCTATAAAAACGATGAATATAGAGTGACATTTGAGACACATGCTCCGCTACCTAGCTCTCGCAAACATGTCGGTAAGTACCTAACTTTTCGAAACCTAGAATTGAATACTTACCAAGTTCAAATACATTAAGTAGTTTACTAACATGATCACTCATTCATGTAACTAATATGACATAATGTTCTTTTTTTTTTGCAGTATTCCAATTGGATTTTGTCCCCACCAATAACTCCTGATTACCAGCAAATGGCCAATCTTTGTGAAAACCAAAATAATGGTGAAGACAGCAGCACACATAATGAATTTCGCAACATTGAGGCGAAGAGATTAACCTCTAGTTTGAAGACAACAGTTCGTGGGCAAAAAGTAATTCGAATCGAGATTTATAGCGCTGATCAATTTACATCAACAGATGATTCAACTTGCAAGTGTCATGCTGAAATATGTGCTCAACATGTTGTGAGCAACTTGTATTCGGATCAAATATACCCTCGCATAAGAGAAATACTCAAATCAATGGATAACAAAATATACATTAATTTGTAACTATCTATGTGTTGTTGAAATGATGAGTTTTCTAATTTGCTTATGACTTATAATAATTATCTCAATTTTATTTAGACTTGTATAAAGCTTGATGAAATCTTAAAGATGTCGTGTTTGTCATGATAAGATTTGCGCCCTGGCGAATGTGCTCTTAGTTTAAGAATATGGTTAGGGGACAAAATAAAATTATTATAAACTTTATTATGATTGTTTCATTGAATAGATACCTTATCAACATTTTAAGCAACAGGAAAAGCTAGAAAATTGAACTGATAGTAACTTGAATAGTTCAATCAAAGATTATTGTAGGTAGGTAGGGTAGTAAGTATTTTATTAAAATATAAACTTAATAAATTAATTCAGAATGTAAACGAGTGAAAACTTGAATAGACCAATGGTTAGAGTAGGGTATCCGGATCTAAAATTGTAGGTACTTAATCAGTTTTCACGCAACTATTTGGTTTTAACTATCCATAGGTACCTATGTGAAAACTTGAATAGATCAATGGTGAAAACTTGAATAGATCAATGGTGAAAACTTGAATAGATCAATGGTGAAAACTTGAATAGATAAATGGTGAAAACTTGAATAGATCAATGGTGAAAACTTGAATAGATCAATGGTGAAATTGGGGCATCTGGATCAACAGTTTTCAAGTATTCAGTTTTCACGAAGTGTGAAAACTGAATACTTGAAAACTGTTGATCCAGATGCCCCAATTTTACCCTACTGACATTTATTACCAACAGAAATATGTACATTTGGGTACTTCTGCCGAGAGATTCAAATACAACCTTATTTATACCTAAGGTAGGTCTGTCCAATTACGCCTATAAGCTAATTACGCCTAAGCTCTGAAATCCTAGTTAAATGTATCATAAAGACAAATCTTATAGCGAATGCGTAAGGGTGATTATGTCCCTTACCGGTTGCGAACCTCCCCCGTGACCCCGCACATACCGCGATCTTGTAGTGGAGCGACAATCGGCGCGAGTGGCCGTTGTGCAATTCTTGTCAGCGAACAACGAATAGTTTTCGGTAAGATTTTATTATTTTCGTACGTGTTTCCCTAAAATTTTTCTTTCACTATTTAAAATACCTATTTGTTTATCCATATTCAGCTTGTTAATAATATTATTTATGACTAGTTTTAATTTTTAGTAACATTTCTTGGAATTGGGAACGACAGGTAATTACGCCTAGGCGTATTTACACGCGCCAAACGCTATCGTAGGCGGATTTACCTAACACATAGGCGTAATTAACATTGTTGATGTTGTTAAAATTGTTGTACATTTGAAAAAAGAAAAAACTCAAGAAACCAAAGCAAATAACAAAAATAGAAAAAGGAAGGAAGGAGATGAAAACGGGAAAGATGATAATACCAAAAAGAAAAGGAGATCAGAAGAAGAACAACAGTATAACAGGACAAAAAAGAGTAAGAAAGAAAAGATAATGACAGAAGAACGCAAAATAGGAAGAAAGACGAATAAAGTACAAAAAAGGTAAAGAGAATAAAAGAGAAAACCGGTACTGCTACGCTTGCCACGAGGATGATAAATTGTCAAAAATGGTACCACGAGGAATGCGTAGGGCTGACCAAGAACGACTTGGAAGTGTTTAATTGTCCTGGTGGATGTGACTAATATAATAATAGGTGTCTTCTAGGGGCATATTGCTGTTCGCCGTTAGTCATAGATGTCATTAAACATTAGATATTTCATGGGCGTAATTACCCCGACTGGGTTAAATAACGCCTGCCTTAAAAAAAATATGTTAATATTTTTTATTCAAAATATATATATTCTAAGATAGTTTTATTGATCTTCTGTCATGTACCATGATTAAATTATACGTGTTAATGTTAATATCTTAGTTATTTAAAATGTTACTAATACTTAGATAAAACTGCGAAATAAAGTATTTGAAAAATTTATTGACTGATTACTGAAAGTACTGTCATAACTGATTTGGTTTGTGATTTATAAAAAATTAGATTAAGATAAAATAAGAAAAGATTTAAGAAAGAGTCTAGTAGGCGAAATTAAACCGAAGTAGGTTAATTCTGCCAAACGCACCATGTTAAAGTTTAAATTTTATTGTGTTTGTTTTGAAAATAATCCTCATTTTTTTATGTTTCTTTAATTAAGCATTAAACAAACTTTTGAAACACATGCCCTTTTATTTATTATCTTCATAATTACGAAGACAACTGAGCTTAAACCTTAGATAGGCGGAATTCGACCGACATACCTTACATAGACGGTTTATTCAACTAACACTAGATTTAGCCAGTGATTTAGCCTGCAATTTCGCTCACGTAAGTACCTACCTACAAGAAAAGATCAGCACTCAGGTTTAATCCAGTCACAGATAACATAATCCAGTCTTAAGATTCGACCAAAAGTTGCGGAGATTGCGAATTTACTTCACTTTTTTATACCTACCTATTGTTTCTTGTTGTTCCGTTTTTGTTGAAAACTAATAGTACACAAAACTAAAGGATGCACCATATTTTTATACTTTTTTCACTCTCGTGTTATTGGACTTCCATCACCAAAAAGGTTTAGGCTGGTTTTAGGCTGGTTTTAGAGTCACGCTGACCGTCGGCGCTGACAGGCCAATATGTATGATTACTTATGAAGCGTTTTAGAATAACACCGACGACTCAGCGCTGAGCACTGTCAGCGCTGTGCCATACGAGCGCGTACGCGCCACGCGTCGGCGCCGCTGAGCACGCGGCGCCGACGCGCTTCCGAACTCCGTTATCGTTACAGTGTTACATCAAACGCACGCGCCCGCGCCGTCGGGGACAGACGAGCGCAACAATGAATCGCGATATTTATACTGAATAACAATATGAAGACAAATAATATGTGTCTGAATAATAATAATAAATGTCAAGGTACTAAATAAAAGTGTCAATTTAATTAAAATAAAACGTAAACAACTTGGTTTTTTTCTTACCTTAAAGTAACCATCAAACGTTCAGCTGGTGATATAGGTAAACGCCTGTAACTGCAACGTAGTAACTTATCATGTAGCTTTGCCAGTAACTCGTCGAAAGTTCGTGATGACATGCGAAAGTAGTTAAAGAATTTGATTTCGTCATCTCTTAACTGATTGAACAATGTAACAAATGCCCCCACTAGCAATCTTTGAGAAATAAGTGGAAGAACTTGTCTTTTTCTTCGTTGTTGTTAAAGTCTTTTCTTTTTCCATAAAAAATACACGGCAGCAATTCGAACACTCATTTGATTGTGCATGTCTGTATTCCACGACGTTCAGCACGATACTAAAACGAGTTGCCGCAGACAGCTACGCGCTGAGAGCTACGCGCGTAGGCCTCAGCGCCGACGGTCAGCGTGACTCTAAAACCAGCCTTAATATTACATGTGTAGTGTAGTTCGTCTCTATTTATTTATAAGATAGCTAGACTGTAGACTACCTAGCTTTTCAAGAAGATGAATTCATATTTCCATCAATTTGCAGCAATATATGAATTGCTTCGACATGGGTGTAACTTCGGATCGTTGCACTCCGTATCGTTACTACCGAAGTTTAGTAAAAATATAATAAAATTGCAGGAATGAGGTTAATACCCTACTCTACCTCATGATCATCATCATCATCATCAACAGCCTATGATCGTCCACTGCTGGACCTAGGCCTCCCCTCACTACTACTACTACTACTCTACCTATTTTGTACTAAATTGATAAAGCCGGCCAAGCTCGTGTCGTGCCACGCTGTAGGGTACAAACTTATTACGGTAGTAGGTACCTACATGTTTTACACAACTAAATTATTTAGGTCATTTTCAGTGGATATTGTACAAATATACCTTTTTACCCAAAAAAGAGCAAGTTTTCAAGATGATCGATAGTGTATCTTAAATGCTTTTATTCTTTATGTATCTCTCTAATTCTTAAATCTCTCATTACTGCATTATTTTTATGCATATTTTAGACCATTTTCTCCGTTCTTACATTTGTGAAGAAGTCTATGAAGATAGTCTATTATTTTCAAATAGGAACCGTATTTGTATTAATCTTTTCAAATATGCATATTATTGTAGTCTAGATTCTCTATTACCTAATTACCAAATATAAAGGTAAAGGTATAATAAAAAAGCTATTATTTTCAAAAAGGAAACCATTAATGCTTACTAAAGTTTGTTGAATGAATACTTCATAAACATTTACAAGAAAAAAACAGTTATAATTTTCATCAGGGAAAATTTAGGATTCTAAAGGTGAAAGAATTTTTCAAATCGTCCAGTAGTTTCGGAGCCTATTTAATTCAAACAAACGTAATCAAATCTTTCCTCTTTATAATATTAGTATAGATATCGATGTATACGAATGAGAGGTACAGATTATCCTAAAGAAAAGCCTTCAACTCCTTTATTTTACTAAAAAGGGTTATTTCAGTTACGACATAGACAAACTAGGTTCTATTATTTCCCTTCTACGGTGTTAAAAATGACTGGGGAGCCACCATCGTGTCGTAGACATAAGAAAACACGGCCCTCGGGCGCCTAGGGTACATAACTAAGTTAGAACACAATGGAGAATCTTGTACCCCTTAGATTTTCAGTTCCAGTAAAAAAAAACAAAAAAGTTTATCTCAAAAAATGTTTTTGGTGTAACGAGATTTATTATTTTCGCGCTGAAAGTTATGGTCTATATATATCCGGGGACTGTTAAGGTATATTTAATACTAGCGGTCCGTCCCGGCTTAGCACGGATATTGAACAAAAATGTAATTTTACTTACGGAGCCCTATTTTTTTTTAAAACATTCTATAGCCTAATTAAGTTCATCACGGATCGGATTGTAATGGAAATAATTTTTCATATCGTTCCAGTAGTTTCAGATCCTATTCTATTCAAACAAACAAACAATCAAATCTTACCTCGGTATAATCTAAGTATACCTACATTCATCCTCTCGTAATTCAAATCCTTGTCAAAAGAACTCACCATAAACGCCGATGCAGCAACCAATCCAATTCCACACACAGTGAGCATTATCACAGCCATATCTTGGCATCACTTAGCACTAGCACCTCACACAAAACCAAACCATATTCCTCAGATTTTAAAATCCATTTTTACAGCGATATTTCATTGATTACAATATTTTTTATTATTTTTCGGGGAGCGCGTGTTTCGACGTCAGTCACGCTTGCGCGGTGAAGGCATACTGAAGGATTCTGTGCATAGAGTTCCTAATCCCGTACCTGTTACGTATTTTGGCGCGTGCGTACGAAAAGGCAGTAGCATTCATTATTAAGTTTCTATAATAATTACGCTATTGATGCAGCGGTGGCCACGTGGTAAGTTTTTATGGCGAAGTAGTAGAATAGATACCTACCTACCTACCACAATGAACTTTGTTTGAAGAACTTAGTTGGCAGAGGGGCGTAATACTGAAATTTAAAGAGCGGATTAGTTGGTACAGTCAGCTTCAAATTAATATGAGCGTCTAGTCAAAATTATCTGAAAATCATATAAGCAGTTTGATAGAGGCACGCAGTTCGAAGCACCCAAGGTGTTCAAAATATCTTACTACTCATTGTTTTATATTCATAATCTAGGTGTTCAAAACTATCTAAGCAAATAAATCACACAAACTCTGTCTAAAATGCACATGCTAAGATAATTTTGGAAACATTTACTGATGATCATATAAATATGAAACAATTTGTTGTAAGATGTTTTGAACACCTTGGGTGCTTGCAACAATTTGATGTATCGAACTGCGTAGGTACATATATCAAATTGATTTTATGTTTTTAGATAATCGTTGTGATTTCGGCAACTCTAGACGAATATCATTTTGACTGCTGACTGTACCTGTTATAACGTAAATTGTGGGTTCAGTTCCTACTTACTTATTGAATTGGAAAATCGGAAAAAGGAAACGGAAGTTACACTTTCGTCAAAATACGTTAAATATTTTTTATTTGCGGAATAATTATTACCAAAAGTCGAACCTGACAACTACTAAGTCTACGCGATTATTCCAAAGAATACAATCTTATCCTACTAGGTATCTATATAATATATCTACATAACTTTTACTTATAATCTTTACTTATATATTTAATAGTTAACAAGGAAGAACAGGTTTATCTTCGTTGTTAACATATTATATTAAAAGCATAATTTATATGCCATTAATATAATAGGGACTTTTATTAATTTTTTTTTTATAATTTTGTTTGTTTTCGAAAAAGCAAATCAACACACTGATGAATTACAGTAAATTGTAAAAACATAGCTTAGGTTTAGGTTGACGAGCAGCACAGACAAAATTAAATCTTATATTTTTAATCAAGGAAGCTTTCAGCGCAGTCTAGCGAAAAATTGTTACATCATCTTGATATCGCTCGTAGTTTGATCGTGGACTGATAGATGGCGCTATTCACAATCAGAAGTCTAATATACGACACTGAAACCAGACATTGATGAAGTCCTAATAGGCTAATACTCTGCTGAAATGTAACCTCACCAGTTTTGCTTTCTTTTACGAAGCTTTCTGCGCGTCAGCAAAAGACATGAGCAAACTAACATGTTTAGACTACATAAGAGTTCTTTTTGCGCCATTTTACCTTATTAAAACGTTGAACAAAATAATTTTTTTCAAATCTTCATTGAAAATAAGTGGTAATTTTGGTCGAGAGAAATTCCTATCTTGATAGAAAATAATGTTTTCAATTAGGTATACCTTTGATCAAGGAGTGTGGAGTGTGGTACATAATTTACACACAAATATAACAGGACTCATTGAAAACAAAAAAAAAACATAAATAAGTTCAATGAACAAACAAGAAAAACTAGTTCAACGATGAAACAAATTTATCGAACTAACATACGAATTTAAGGAATCTTTATATTCTACTGAACAGCTAGATGGATGTTACAATGGTGTCATGTCTTATTAGTAATGACTTGTTGCTAAATCATCGGTTACCTATACTAATGTTCTTGACGACTTATTTATATGCCATGAGAATTAAATATTATAGTATAACATCGCAAAAATGAAACAACAGAAATAAAGCTTATAATTTATTGGCCTAGCCCTGTTTCTGCGCTATCTCGCGCGCCTTCGCCTTCTCAAGCTTCGCGATACGCGCGTTAGACTTGTTGCCGAGCACGCCGCCGCCCCAGTGCTTCCTCAACTCCTCGTAACGGTCGTTGAAGTTCGTCTTGACCGCTTCTATCACCTTGCCGAACGCTGTGCGGTCAGCCTGTTCCACCTGAAGGAAAATAACTCTCCGTTCATAAAAGTATTGTTACTAAAATCTTGATTTTTATCACTGATAGAAAAGATTACTTGATTTGTGGATAATTGCTATGGAACTTGTGATTGCGATCCCTTATATTCATGATTATATCTATTGGAGTCTATGTGACTAACATCTGGATTTGTCTCACAGATAGAATAGGTTACTTGATTTGTGGATAATTTTGCCATGGAACTTGTGATTGTGATTCTTTATATTCATTATAAACCTTCACTTTCAAAAGTAAACAGGCCTATTACTGGCCTATGAAGGTCTTAGCTTGTTGCTCCAAAGGCTCACATGAATACCTGCAATACCAGTGTGGTCCTAGTATAATAGCAGTTATCATAATTATATTTTGTTATACAATTTCGTTAAGTCAGAGATTGCGTGCTCAGATACATCTGTATTGGTGGTAGATGGGTTTTCACCATGGCATTCTGATAGCAAATAAATCATCATAACACACATCTGACTGTACTTTGTAGTATTTCTAGCGAATCCGTAACATTGCATAAATGTAGAAATTATACTTGTTATTCTTTGGTAGTTATAAGCTTAATACCAAAGATTATCATCATTCTATTACGTGTTTAGGTTTTAAATACGATAAAGTTTTTAAAACAAAATAAAATACTTACTCCTGTGAGGGTCAAGCATGTGCAAGTCTTTCGGTGTACAAGGGCTCCTAGACGGGACTTGCCCTTCACGATGCAGTATGGAATACCCATCTTACGGCATAGAGCGGGCAGGAAGAGAACCAGCTGAAAAAAAAAAAGAAGCTCACAATATATTCAAAGATGTGAAGAGTTGTCTATGGTAGCTTTTGGGCTCAGAGTCAAATAGCTTCATGCAGCTAAAGAATAGAACATGATGAGATCATGAATTCTAAAGCCTCAGGTGAAGAAATTCTTACATCACTGCAAAGGTACATGTTTTTGTATACTTTAGATGTTGACCCCATGTCTTAGCACTGACTTAAATCAAACACTCTACACCATGTTTTCTATTCTACTAATGTGGGAAACAAGGTTACAGACCGCCCGATGGGAAGCGGTTATCGCAGCCTATGGACGACTTCAACATCGGGGACATAACATGCGCGTTGCCGACCGTTAACTGACTTAGAAGACCCTTTCCAATAAACCCCATGTTGTCCTGAGTTGACTGTTCATGGGAGGAGTTTCCCCATGAACCTTACAGTCGTCAAACAACACACTAAAAGGCTTGGCATGTTATGTCATGTCTGCAACCTATCACCATGCCTAATTTCAGTCTGATCAGCTAGATAAGTGCGACAAACACACATTCAAACGTCTTCATTGGCAAATTAGTGTGAAGGCAACATTACACTATCACGACATAGTATAAAACAAAGTCGCTTCCCGCTGTGTCTGTTTGTCCCTATGTATGCATCTTTAAAACTTGTTTATATAATTAATGCAAAAGATGAGATAGATTTGATGTTTTCTAATATTTTAAGCGAATACTTTGCATATGTTCATAGTTCCTAAACCCGAATAACATACAGGGTCCTTTTTATTCCGGAAAAGGCACGCGCAAGAAAAATAACAAAAAAAAAAGGGACAAACCTCAATGGGGTCAACATCGTGAGCGATGACAACAAGCTGTGCCTTCTTCTTCTCAATCAGCTTGGTAACCGTGTTGGTTCCCGAGCGGATGGTCAGCGGCCTCTTCGCTGGAGGCTCGTCCTTCTTGGCCACCTGCAAGAATACATCGATTGAGATATGGGTAGAAGGTCCTATTATGAAGAGTTAAGAGGTTTGTCATCAGAGATCTTGGTGGAAAGTGTCCGCATGGCGTTCAGTTGTAAGTTTTTATGCATCATGAACAGATTTTGTAAATTTAATTAATATTGAAATAGTCTAGATTCCTTCTTTGTATGAATTATCAGGAACTCTTGTTTGGCTACATTTATCAAGTGCCAAGTGCTATAAAGCCTTCCACTATACAAGGTACATAATTAGTATACTAAGCAGAAAGGGTCGCCCCAGGGTCACCCACTTTCGGCTTTGTACACATGTTACTTGGACACCCTGTATAGTATTCACAATTATATCCTTTCTATGTTCTCTGCATTGGGTGGTTAAAGTAGCAGACCCCACCCGTCACGCAAAAAGGGGCCACCACATAATACAAGTATTGCTTTTTTCATAACCCCTGAAGTTTTCTAAAATTGTAAAATTTTACCCAATTTTATTCATTCTACAAATATACTGGCATAAAACAATACCTTGGCTTCAGCAGCCCTCTTTAGGCGATCTTTCCTGGCTGCTTCAGTCTCTGGCCTGTATTTCTCCAGGATCTTGAAAAGACCCTTAGCTGTAACGAAAGCAACATCTAGTTAGATCAGATCCAAGAACCTTGCAGATGGTTTTGTTTGTTCATAAGAATCAGAGTTAAAAAGCTCGTATATTGTTTTGATAATCATAGTGATTCATCGTTGCATTTGGGGATCATCATAGAAGGTTTGTCTAACACAAATTAACAGAATGTAGGTAAGGCACATTATAATGTTTGTTAGTGATAGCTACCATAAAACCAGTATAACTTAGCAAGTCCAACTAAGTAGGTAGTTAGGTATTTTTTATAGCAGTCCATTTTCAAATCCTCTTAGTTATTATGTAAGCTTTATCGAGTCTATGCTACGCTATCAAACAAATTTCATTAAAAACCTTGCACTTTGATACACAGGGATAAAAATGTATTAATACCTACACTGTAGTGTCTTGAATTTCAAAGTTAAAGCTCCAAGATTTTCTCACCTGTGGTCTTGTCAATAGTCTGGGTGAACTGGTTGATTGGCGGTGGCACCTTGAGTCTGCGCTGCAGAACTGCCTTCTGGCGCTGGATGCGGATGTACTTGGGCCATTTCACAAAGCGGGACAGGTCTCGGACCGGCTGGATGTCCTGACCTAAGCAATTATATTTGTTACGCTATTGAAGATATGGTTGTTAGTTCATTGTATCAGTTGGGTAGATTTCTGGCAGCTCAAAAGTACAGGAAGGATTTTTTATAGTGCGATTCAATAACAAAGAAGACTACTTTTCATGTATTTTTATAAAAAGATGTATGATTAAATACCTAATAAAATCTTTAGTAAAAGAAAGATCGTGACCTAAATATTCAGTTTACTACTGTAAATTTATCACAGTTTTTCACACACACAACTTGTTTATTTTATAGGTTATGTTTTGATAACAACAATGCTAAATTATATGAAGTTCCCTATTCCTAATAGTGGTTATTAATCAGAGGTATAGTCATCATGAACAGCAAATAATTTTAAATAAATGCTTACCAGAAATGTATAGCTACATATAGTATTGGACCAACATCAGTGTTAAAAAGCTCGTGTATTTGCAACCACATGGTTTTTCAGTTGATAGTTTTGCATCATTTTTGGTCCAATACATAAAACAATTTTTAGTAAATAATATGAGCAGGAAAAAATGTGGACAGTAAGACAGACATAGTCATGGAAAAAGAAGTGTCCATGGGCTTATAATTACAATAGATATGTACTTCTAAACATTGTGAGAGTATAAAACTAGCCTCATGTAGGCATCAATGATATTTTAAGTACTTTTATTAGTTCCTTATCTAATAAATGACTGTTATTGTATGTAGTATGTTTCACTGTCCACATAAAGAGATTCAGAAAGAAGAAACTTACCAATGGCAAAGTTCTTTTGCCTCTTCTCGAAGAGGGGGTTTACAACCTTTTTGACCTCAACTTTCTTCACGACCAGAGGGGCTGCTGCTACCCTCTTCCCTACCTTCTTCTTGGGCTGAAAGTATAGTAAAATTCAGTAAAGGTCACTAGGAATAAGTACCTGCATGAGTAGGTAGGTGAAAAACAGGTTTCCATCGTCGATCTTGGTGATTGTTGAGGAGAAATCACCAAGGGTGCTATGATATCAACATGGCCATTTGGGAGGTTATGATGTAAACAGAAAAAAACCAGTGTAATCTTTTCAAAAATAACGCGACACTACACGTGGGCTTGTAAATAAAGTCACAGTAGCCTGGTAAATTACTCAAAATTGCGTAAATACAACGATATTTTCACTCAAAACACCGAGCACTCCTACGACATGTTACCTTCCATTTATCACTATTTTAAAACTCTTAGTTACTAAAATACAGTATTCTGCTAAACGCACATGGATTTTACCTTCTTCTGCACCATTTTGTATGGTTTTTAACTCAGTGATCTAAAGGCCACGAATGGATACGCGGCCCAAAAGGAACACCAAACTTTCGGCAAAAATGGCCGAAATGAAAAGAGTTTGACAGAACCGATAAACGTCAAAGTAGCTTTTTTTTTACTCCTTGCACCATAGATATGGTAGTCTAGTTGAAGTTGAAGTTTACGTCAAGCCATCAAGCCGCTGCCACACTAGTGCCATCTGGTAACAATTTTATTTACTACTGATACTGAACTACCTAGTTAGTTACAATACTTGCCAGTAGATGTCGCAACAAGTACCAAAAATTTTAAAATCTATACTGTAATATACCTATAATATTATTTTACAGAGGAAAGATTTGATACGATTGAAGATTTGATTGTTTGTTTGTTTGAATTGAATAGGCTCCGAAACTACTAACTAGACCGATTTTAAAAATTCTTTTACCATTAGAATCCTCAATTTTCCGTGATGTGATGAACGTAGGCTACAGGTATATTTTCAAAAAAATTAGGGTTCCGTATGTATATAATAAGTTACTTATAGGTACTTATAAATTAAAAAAAAAAAAGAAAAGGAAAAAACTTATGCATCAGGGCTAAGGTAGGATTTTATATTTTATGGTGTAATAATTTCTCTAGAGATAAATTAGAGAAATTATTGTACCTATTCAATCCAAACAAACAATTACTTAAATCTTTCCTCTTCCTAATATTAGGAACTAAAAGTAGGTAATAAATCAAGCCCATTGACCATCTTGAACTACCACCGTATATTTTATTATTTGTAAGTACCTAAATAGCTAAGTTTAGTCAAAAAAACTTGTGACAGGACCCTAGGTAAATACTATTCTAATACAAACAATAGCAGATCGTGGCGAAAATCTGCTCAAATTACAATTTTTGGTATTACGTTAGTATGAGAAATTCATCCATCGCCGGAACTTTATCATACTTATTTGTTTGCATCTCCTTTTGTAGGTTAGATATAGCACCTTAGTTTATCTAAGTATACATATAACGTATAGTACACCACACCTAATTATTATTACTACATATTTTAACGGGTATTTATCGCGTTTATTTACCTTTTTTTTCCCAACGTTTCAACAGGTTTACCTACACACTGTCGTGGTGCGTGTCGCATGTCGTCGTAAAATAGTACTTAATAATAATTATGTGTTCCGATCGCGTAAATTTAAAAATATTTAGTACACTACACCATCAATTCAACCACTGCACGTCATAGCAAACATTGTTAAATTACTTTAAAATTAATAAACCAAAAATATGAATGTACTAATTTTATGCTTTATAAAATTAGTACATTCATATTTTATATAGCATAAAATACTACTAGGTATATGTATATACCTAGTAGTACAAGTTGATTTATTCAATGATATTTATACGCAATATAATATACTTTATTTCATTTATATTTGTGTTTATATACCTACCTATTAAACATAATAATAATCTATTAGCAACATAATAGTAGGTGTCATAATAGTAGGTAAGTATTTTAGGTATAGAGGTCCAGCAGTGGACTATTATAGGCTGATGATGATGATGATTTTAGGTATTGTAATATTATTATTATGGAGTAGTCTATTAAATAAGCAGGTTAAAATTAAATTGTCTATTTACACGTACCTATACCGTTTATAACCTTATCTCTCTTTCCCGATAAGTTTTGCGGGAAGAAAACTTGCCTTAGCCATTATTATAAAATTAATTAATTATTGTAGGTAGGTATATTTAATTAATCGTACAATAAAGAATTAAGAATTTTATCAGGTTTCTGTTCACTTTTTTCATTCTATTGAATCCCACCTTCGATTTCATACATTACATTCGAATAAAGGATAATGTTTTGAGGTACCTATGCAGGTTTGTAAGAAACCGTAAATAATATAATTATTTCAGAGCACTTTACTTTATTGTTTCAAATTTTACGACCCATGAAATGTAAAATTATATATTGTTGGTATTGGATTGAAAGAAATGAATTTATTCATATTTTTCTTACTTTTTTTCGGTAAGAACGGTTGACTAACAATATTGTTATAGTAGCTACATTACAGGTAGGGATGTACTCGTAGTAATACTATAATACCAACCAAGGTAGGTTGGTAGTTGGTACCCAGAGTATTTATTCGTGTTCTTTTAGGATCTCCACTGACACCTGAAGCCGTGAAAGTCAACCTGCAAGGATCATTGAGCCTCGGAAAAGACGTCATGGAAACTATCTCAGAATATCTCAGAGCCAATTACGATACCAGCGGCAGAAGAATGAACAATCTCAATGAACCGGCGTCAGATACCATATCACTGCTTGTGAACTCTGCCTTCTTGTGTCGGGACATCCATCTATGCCAAGGTACCATGAACAAATTCGTCAACGACTACGTTATTGTGTTAACCAACGCTATAGAATCCATATTCCAAGGACTTATCCAAACCGACGAAACTCAAACCGATGTAACCTATATCATTTTTGAAGTCGAACTGAAAAACATTCTTATTGCTCTCAAGAAGCTCTTGAACCACGCTGATAAAATAATAACGAACGAAGATAAGCGATTCGTTTGGACTGACTTGATAAAGAGAATTAATGCTATGTTTCAAGAGAGGGCTATTATCTTCGCTGCTGATAGACTGCAAGGGAATGTACAAGAAATAAGCGATGTTAAACAGAAATTGACTCAAAAAATTGTCATAGACTGTTCAGCGGTGGAGTTAGATTTTGCTCTAAGGCTATGCACCGATTACCACATCTGTATCCAAAGCTACGAAGTGACAAAAGCCCTCGGCAACTTCCTGGAAAAGCTGCTGAAGTTGCCCGATGAGAAAATAAGACTTTTCATTCGCTTCTTCCACGAAGCTCTACCAGATACAAGTCTCTTCTACAGGATTTCTGAAACCACAGCTGCAGAACTCCAAGCTATACTTACGGACATGGCTTATGCTGAAAACATAAATACGAAGAATGTCTTGAAAGCCGTACAGAAGACTGTAGAGGCTAGGCTGTTCACCCTCGAGTATAAAGCAGACAATACCACCACACGGGATGTGAAGCTAGTCAATATAATCCTTTCTGACATTGATCACTTCTACAGTCAGCACGGCACTGAACCTTTTAACAAGTTCCTGGAAAAGTATTACCAATGGGTAAACGAAGGCGGGAAATTCAGTTCGCCATTGCGTCAGGTTATGAAAGACATAGCTAACACTCTATCGCTAGAGTCAGATGAGCTGGTCACGAAGCTCGTGAATGAGGTTCGGGTGTTTTTGGAGGTTACTGTTGATCCTGAGAAATAAAGTGCTAACCTTTTTTAATCCTCTTTGACCACTAAACTCACCAGATAGATAAAAATAAAATGTGCTTTTGATAGAGTCTGGAATGGATTTTGTCATAATCGCTAGCCAACAGAAATCTCAGTCGATTTGTCATCGTCCTCTGCTTAAAAAGGCTTAAACCATGTTGGACCAGGCTAAATAATTATTCCCAACCACGGACACTTTTACAATGATCATTGAAAATTGCATGATCTGCAGATAAGCATGTGTCAGGGTCAGGTTCCCTCTTTGTAGTTATTTATAACACTCTATACACTTAAAAAAATAATAGGTACCTATCTAGTACTCATACACAAGCTCTGCTCAGTTTGCAGCTAGATAAATCCATTAGAATTGTCCAGCAAAATTTTGTTATCATAAACTGACACTCAAAATCAAATACCAATAGTAGAGCCACGTCCACGTTAAATCTTGTCCAGTGAACAAGACCGCACGTCCTGAGACCTCTAAAATATTATGTAGCACTCAAAATGTGGAGCTAAACGAACCATATTTAAAACCGCATTGGGCCGAGTGCAATCAAATGAAAATTTCAGCGTATGTCGGGGTGTGCCTAAAGAGCACCATTCAACGCTTCCGGGCTTTTCCATATGTAAGTCGGTGTCCATGAAAATGTAAATGAATGGACTTGGATAGTCTCGGTTTGATAATACCTACGACCCACTTCTACGCCTTGCTTTTGCAGGTATCAAGGCTCAAACTCAAATTCATTTGGGCAATAACCCCCAAATGATAATGCCATCTATGGTGCTCATTAGGGGAGGCCTATGTCCAGCAGTGGACTATTAATAGGCTGGTGATGATGATGATGAAGGCTCAAATTAAGATTATAAATTTCAAAAGTTTTTCATTAGATAAAAGTAATAAATAGTACATTTCTAGGAAAAGCATGTCTCATGTAAGCAATAAAACACGCCTTCTTCGTAACTCTTGTTGTAATGTTTCTACTGTGTAAGCTTATGATGGAAGCAAAAAATTCTACATAATTTGAAAAGGATGGGAACCGTACTGTGTATAGAAAAGCTGGACGAATACTGCAGTATTCGAACATTTTGGGCACGTTCGCCTTTCATACGAAGTTTTGGAGCCAGCACGACCTACGTACGTATGTAATCTACCATCCAATACATCTTTCCATCGGTATTTGTTGAACTAAGATAGGTACGTAATTGATAAAATTTCGAATAAAGATGCATTACGTTTGGCTGTCCGCCCCTAACCACTAACCGCCCCGGCTTCACACGGGTGCAATGCTGATACTAATGCATGTTATATCTATCTATGTAATATATTGTATTATGAGGTATATCAGTCAACTAGTACCCATATAACACAAGGTCTGCTTAGGTTGTGGCTAGATGATGCTGTTTTGTCCACCATTAGATATTATATATAATTGGATAAATATAATTACAATGGTGAAATTATTTTTCCATTACTTTCGGAGACTATTCAATCTAAATAATCAATTTTTTCCCCTGTAGATTTTAAGTATAGATAATAGGTATTAGGTATTATTATAATAGGATTATCAAATCAACCACAACTTCTGCGTTTTAGTTTTACCAACTCAGATTTTTTATGTTTCCCCACTCAGAAATAAACTCACCGACGCACGACTGAGCTACATGTTTGATTAAGGTGGCGCTACAAAGGCCTAATTGCGCTCTTGCAATGCGAAAATAGTACCGTATCTACCTACGTGGGTCTACCTATATTGAAACTGAGTTCTGCTTCACGGCGGCGGGCGGCGTTTCGTAGAAGACAAGGTACCGTAAGCTTGATGATCAACTTACTAAAAAGATGTGTTGGTTTTATTCTCTGTCTTGACCTTATGAATATGGAATACATGTTAGTTATAAACTAATATTTATCTATATCTTTACCAATATTATAACGAGGAAAGATTTGTTTGTTTGAATTGAATAGGCTCCGAAACAAAATAATTCCGTTAAAATTAAAAATGAATATAGAAACCTAATGTTTATTTGATCGAAAAGCTATAAAACATCCATCTGAATTTTTACATTGTTAGGTACAGGGATTTCGTGGTAGGTAATGAAATGATTTAAAATAGAATATGGGAGCCCGTTGGCGTCGTACCTTTTAAACCTTTTTTAAAGGGACGGCGCCAACAGGGAAATGATTTCTGATAAAAAAAATTGATGTACCTAAGTACCTACAACACCTCGGGTGTTATTGGGAGCTTTTGTTGAGATATTCTTTTAGTAGTAGTCTCGGAGATAAATTATTGACGTCCCCTTACCTACCTACATTATAGTAAAATACCTAATTTAATTATAGTTTTATTTGCAAACAATTCCGCAACAGATTCTTTTTGCGAAAAGAAGTGATTGTTTAGGATTGTTGAAAAATTATTAGTCTAATTCATAACAACTGCGCTAGGTGTAAGGAATAGGCGTGACACAGTAAACATCGGCCAATTCAATATCAATTTCTTTATTTTACAAGTGGACTTATCTACAGTTAATAATAAAATGAATGTTGGACAATCCACACAGCATCATCTAAGCAGAGCTTGTGTTGTGGATACTAGTTCTATACTAATATTATAAAGAAAACAGGAAATATTTGTTTGTTCGAATTGAATAGGCTCCAAAACAATACTGGATCGGTTTGTAAAATTCTTTCAGCATTGGAATCCAAAATTTTCTGTTATGAACGGAGGCTAGACTATTTTCAAAAAAAATATGGTTCCGCATGAAACATTAAATTTTTGTTAAATACACTGACTTATACCTATACGTATTCATACAATAGTAATACATAAATAGACCAAAACATCCAGAACAAATATCTATCAATACAAATATGGTATGTTCTATCGCTAGCTAGTAGTAAATGGTGATAATGATAAGTGATAATGATAACAGCAGTGGGGCACTAAAATATTGTTGACAACTAGATGACCCTTGATCTTCCTATCACATACACCGTATTTCCTTTTTTCTTTCATACCAGAAGAAGTACAAAAAGAAAAAAGCAAATCAGTCCAGTTGTTAAGTTTTACGGAGAATAATGAAAAGCTATTTGTTATAATATAATTATACGAGTAGGTAATAGTGAGGGAAGCTGGGGGCAGAAGTTATAAATAAATAAATAATGCCGGACAATTCACACAGCATCATCTAGCCTCAAGCTAAGCAGAGCTTGTGTTATAGAAAACAGGTTATAGAAACTAAGTACCAGTTATATATCTCACACTACTTTATTTTAGATTTAAGAGACCTACCTAGTATTTCATTACCTAATATTTAAAATTAAGTTAGCCAGCCAAAAATCTAATGCATATAGATTTACACCGTTTCTAAATAATCATACACAGACACATACACATACAACAACTTGCTTTGGGACAACATATAAAACATCTAAAAATAAGTTAAAACTCAGAGGCAAAAGCAAATCGAAACCATTATCATTACTCTATGAAACTATACCGACTACAAAAATTACGAGTGTTTCGAGTAAACACTCAAAATATATAATAAAAGAATTATTATGTGTAGTATTATAGAAGAACTATGTACTAACATAGATAATGTTAAGGTTTCAGATTCATACTGCACTGATGCTCAAAACTGCCCCTCTTTTGTTCCCAAATCAAATAAACATTTACAGATAATATCACAAAACATTCGGAGTATAGCAAAGAACTTTTACGACTTTAGTATTTTGATTGAACGGGCAAAGATAAAACCACATATCATAGTTTTAACCGAATGTTGGTTAAAGAAAAATTATAATATCCCATCACTGGACGGATATGACTTTGCGTACACTTGTAATAATAACCTCCAAAATGACGGTGTAGTGACTTACATAAGAAATAATATGAAATACAATCATGTAGAGCCACCCTTCGATGATGGAAATTGTCTACTCACATTTATAAATAACAGTGTCCAACAGTGGACTAACATAGGCTGATGATGATGATTATGATTTATAAATAATGACTTAGTCCTCTTATCAATATACCGATCACCAGCCTATAACTGTTTAGATAGATTTTTCAACTCATTAAATACGCTATTGACTTCATTATCTAAATATAAAAATATTATAATAGTAGGAGATATTAACATAAATATTGCAAATACGTTACCTGACCGAAAGACATCTGAATACCTTGACCTCATGGCTTTCCACGGCTTACTACCATCCCATACTTTTCCAACTAGACTAGAAAACTGTCTTGATCATTGCTTCATAAAGACAAACCTATCTGCTACAACTATTGTATTGGAAAATAGCGTAACTGATCACAACTCTGTGCTATTGATCCTGAAAAACCACACAAATGACTCAATGAATCAAAATCATGCCAATACAGTCACGAAAATAAACTACGCACGTATATCAAACGAATTGCAGACGACGGATTTTAGTACAATAATTAGCAACACAAACTGCGATTTAGCTACAGAGGAGTTTGTCAATATAATAAAAAACATAATAAAAAGAAACACAACTTATATTAATCGACCTTATAGACAAACACCGCTCAAGCCCTGGATAACAACTGGTCTCATACGTTGCTTGAAACATAGAGATAACCTACATAGTAAGGTACGCAAATCCCCAGACAATGAAAATCTAAAAATTACGTATACAAGGTATCGGAATTTTTGTAACAAATTATTAAAAAAACTTAAACAATCTTATGAAAAGGATCAACTTAGTAGAGCTGGGAAAAATATGAAGAAGACATGGCAAGTAATTAATAACATCACAAACTTTAAATCAAAGCCAAACTTAACACAAGACCTTATAAGAGATAAAGATCCACTTACAACATTAAACTCTGTTAATGAAACATTTGCAAAAGTAGGTAAAACAATGGCGGAGAAAATCATTTCAAATCAAATTTATGCTGAAATAAAGAGCAGCTCGGAAATTTTAAATTGGTTTGGATTAACTGACGTAACTGAAGAGGAAGTAAATTCTATAATAAACTCATTAAAAACCGATTGTTCTGTTGGGTGGGATGAAATTTCATCACGTGTAATCAAAGAAAATAAATCTATACTGATAAAACCCATCACTTATATATGTAACCTAAGTTTCTCGACAGCAGTTTTCCCGAAGGTTTTTAAAACATCAATTATAATACCAATCTATAAGAACGGAGACAAAACTAGTACCACCAATTATAGACCAATATCCATACTTCCTTGCCTCTCAAAAATTCTAGAGAAAGCCATTAATGCTCGATTAGTAAATTACTTAGAGAAATACAATTTGCTTTCCAACAATCAGCATGGATTTAGGAAGGGTAGATCAACTGCAGATGCTGTGTTGGAACTTAATAATTTTGTCATTGACTCACTCGATAAACGTAAAAAATGTCTTGCCATCTTCCTTGATCTAGCAAAGGCGTTCGACACGGTGTCGATACCACTACTTTTGAGGAAGCTTAATGCTCTTGGAATACGTGGAAAACAACTAGACCTAATAAACAGCTATCTAGAAGACCGTTACCAAAGTGTGAAAATTGGAAATTACATATCTAGCAAATGTAGAGTCACTTTTGGCATTCCCCAAGGAAGTATCTTGGGTCCAACGCTGTTCCTCGCATATATCAATAGTATCTGCCAAATGGAAATACCCTCTGGTAAGATAATCTCCTTTGCGGATGACACAGTACTTTTGTTTCAAGAGGATAACTGGGAAAATGTATACAATCAGGCACAACAGGGTTTTGATACTATCAACCGAAACTTATATAACAACATACTTACTTTAAACTCCGATAAAACCAAATACTTAGCATTCTACTTGAATAAATCTACCAAACCTAACCCCAATAACACAGCCTACCAAATTAAAGCTCATAACGCACTCTGTCTATCATCAAATGCCATAAACTGTACAGACTGTCCAGTCCTCGAATCCTGCGACACTATAAAATACCTGGGTATAATTATAGACTCAAGGATGACATACGGACCACACATAAATTTATTGAAAACCCGATTAAGAAAACTAATTGCCATATTCAAAAAAATTAAGCATGCCGCGACTGAATCTCATATTTTACAAATTTATTACGCTCTCTGTCAGTCCATAATTACATATTGCTCTACAACGTGGGGTGGCGCCGCAAAAACTCACTTACTGCATCTAGAGAGAGCACAGAGAGCGATTCTTAAGGTAGCATACTCAAAACCATACCGGTTCCCAATAACACAACTATATGCAGACACTCAATTACTTACAGTAAGACAACTATGTATCCAGCAAATATTACTAAAACAACACAGTATGACCTCCAACCAAAACTCGCAATTAAAAAACAAACGACGAAAAGACCGAATATATAAAACAGCTAACTGTAATACGACACTTGCACATAGACATTTTCCTTTTTTAGGCCCATACATGTATAACAACATAAGCAAATATATAGATATAAAAGATTTAAGCTACCGACAATGCAAAAATAAGATAAAATCATATTTATTGAACCTAAACTACGATAAAACAGAAAGCCTGTTGAAAACAATAAGTTAAACACTCAGTTAACACATACTCCTCTCACTCACACACACACACATACACTCACACCTACACACTGTATTTTGCTTCTGGCCTAACTTTAATTTAGTATTAACAAAAAAAAAAAAAAAAACATGTACCTACATAAAGATTTTTTAAATAATATGTGAGTGTAAAATAGTGTAAACCTATTTACCGAGGTAGAGAACCTTCGCGTCTACATCACAAGTCTTGAACTTAGTTAGAGCGAAGTGTCGAAACTAATAAGTGAAATGGGTCTATATAATAGTACACCATATTTATACTAGTAGTAAAAATACATTGTTTAGTTTATAAGACCTTTACTTGAATAAATAAATATTGAATTGAAATTGAATTGAATTATGGGTACTAGATGTCTGATATACATATTTAATATAATTTATTAAAAAGATAGATATTTTTTATTATAAATAGAAAACGACCAGAGTACCCTGAACAAATATCAGCATATCGTACAAACATTTGTCCCGAGGCGGGAATCGAACCCGCAACCTTCTGCATCGCAGGCGGACCTTCGCTCACCGCGCCACAGAGGTCGTCAAATAGTAACTTGACGACATCTTTGGCGCTAACTGTTACTTCACCATAGAATCCAAAATTTTCCATGATGAACAGGCTATTGCATATTTTCAAAAATTCCGATCTAAAGTTCCGTATGAAAATTTTTTTTTGTTAAAATCCCGTGCGAAGCCGGGGCAGACCGCTAGTTATCCATATATGCAGATATTAACTACATAAACAATAGGTAATCCACCAAACACGGAAAAAAAAGCATTTTTCGCAGACCATCTGTTAAAGTCATGCCTCGTTGCAATGTTTTTCATTTCCATTCGGAAGCTGTTACGTTTGCGCTACGTAGGCAAGGCCACTCGCATATTTTACATTTGTTTACTGAAAATGTAAAATGTAAACGGTACCAACAGTTATGCAAATTATTAGGGTGTTCTGTAAAAGGTAAATGGACAATAACTTTGATGTAAAATGCAACATGTATTCTTGCAGACAAACACATTTCAATTTTCATTTGATTCCGATGAAAACTTTAATGAAAATCCAAGAATATGACTAGACATCGTATTCAACATGGTCATAAGTTTTCGAAAAAAAAAATGCCTTTGTGATTCATTATTAGGCAATTTGTTAGTTAAAGTGGCTCCTTGTCGATCTGGCATTTTTATTAAATTTAATTTAGTTTGGAAAAAAATATCAATAGCATCATAAAACACCACGGGTAATGCGGGGTGCGGATATTTAAAATACATAGAAAACCCGCGTCGATCGAGAATCGAACCCGCGCCGTCCCCGCCATCTCTAGCTGATGTTCGACTGCTACGCCGAGAACGTCAATTAGTTACCTGCCTGGAATGCTCCAAATTAACAGATTAATTAACGAACAGCTTTATTATATCCGCCTAAAGTTAATTAAAATTTTAATAACTGTGTGTTGTAATTCGTATTGTTCAAACTTTCCGACGCTCAGCACTTGAAAGCGAAAAGTTCTTCCCGTTTCATTTCCACGTCCAATCCTCAAATAAACCGGCTGAATATTTAACGTTGTTCGGGATACTCGTTAAATATTTAACGGGAAGTCCACCCGTGGCTCATTGGAATTATCTGACGTTGCGGTTGTTAACGAGCTCAATTCTTGTATTTCACGCGAGTCAAAATCAAAATCAAAGTGCTTTATTTCCTTTAGAACTTACCTACCCGACCTTGGACACGTCACAAAATACAAAGTAAAACTGGCAAATAAAGTGATCACTTTGACTCTTTGTTCACTTCAATCTTTATAAGGTTACGGTTAAGTAAAGAAACGATCAAGATTGTTAGTTTTCGAGTTGGAGCTAAACTCGTTTCAATCTTTTTGTCGTCTAGATTTGTCACATCACATCACACATCACCAGCCTATAATAGTCCACTGCTAGATATAGGCCTCCCCTAATGAGGGCCATAGATGTCTAGATGTGTAGCAGGTATAAATCTATACTCAATCTCCTAATTCCAATAATTGATAAGTTTTGTTACTACTACTGAAAAACTATCGGAAAACTTAAAATACATCCTTTAGTAGCCAGTGGGCGTTGCTACTATTTTGCACACCAGTAGCCCAAGTAACAGTAACCATAAATTGTATACTAGCGGTCCACCCTTTCTTCGCACGGATATTTAGCAAAAAATATTTTTTCATGCGGATCCCTTACTTTTTTCAAATACATATTTTGTAGCCTATCAGGGAAAATTTGGGATTCTTGGCGAAATAATTCTCCAAATCAGTAGTTTCGAAGCCTATTAAATCAATCAAACAAACAATGAAATCCCTCTTTATAATATTAGTATAGACTATAGAGATACATAACATAATGTATAGATATAGATTTCCATCTGGTAGCCCCAGTCAACATTCAATATTGAAGGTAACCTGAAGTAAGCGCCACAGCACCTGTCGCGACCACGATGTTTAATATTATCATTAATAAAGCAAATTCCTCCGACGTTTACATTGGCCCTGAGATTTATTAATATTGTGAAAGATTTATCAAGGACTCTTATGCCTCTTCAGTTAATTAATGAATTAATTATTATTGTTAATTATCAGAGGGGCCGTGTGGTGCCGGCATAGAATTTCACCACTCCCACTCTTCCCGTGGATGTCGTAAGAGGCGACTAAGGGAAACACACCGGGGGGCGGGCAGCAGCGCCCTCTGCAGAACAACTGCACCGAACTGCGGTCCCCAAACCCGCATGCCCTGCGTGGGGATTATGGGCAATAACCCCCAGATGAAATAACGCCACCTATGGCGCGCATTAAGGGAGGCCTACGTCCAGCAGTGGACTGATATAGGCTGATGTTGTTGTTGTTAATTATCATACCAATATTAATTCATTAATCGTTTCTACGTGATTTGATCTTTAGAGGCCCAGATTATCTGATACGGGCTTATTAGTTTATTATAGCGCAATTCTAGAGGTCTATATTATATGAATGTATAAGTTGGATAATGTATATGTATGTATCCTACCTACCTTTTATACCTACCTATACTTATTTTGAATATTTTTTCTGGTAAGGCTACTTAAAGTTACCACTGGGGATTATCCTCTATTATTAGTTAGTTATTCTATTATAAATATATTCGATATCAAATTGCTTCATTTCCTTCAGACCTTTGTTTGACAAGGATCTATACTTTAATATTCATAAAAAAACCAAACTGAATCTTCTCTTTTTTGATAACGTGCTAAATAAAAACAGCATTCTAAGCATCCAATTATTTAATAATAAGTATTAGAATTGTAATAATTATAAACTCCAACAAGAGCTATAATAGAACGGCATTATATCCACCACAGTCGTAGGGTATTCAACTTCAGGAAAGTAGATGAACGTCTTCTCGCAGCCACAATTGTTCTTGCAACCACAGTTAGATATCGGCAGACTCTTCAAGCAGGAACAGATAGGTGAAGGTTCAGGGTCTACTATGCAGACGTTGGATGTGTCTAAGAGGCAGGGAGGCACAGCACAGCAGGCGTTGCAAGGGTTGCAAGGGTTGCAAGATAGGGCTCCGCAGATGTCGATATCTGGACAGTTTCCACATGGCAGAGTCCAGGCGTCTCGGAAGCAGCAGTAGGCGATGGTATCCTTAAATGGATAGATGTTGGTTATGGTTATTATTCATTCTATTCTAATGTTTATTCTAAGATCAAATGAGCATGAAATTACATACTCGTTTATACAGCGAATATCCTACATGGTTTAAAACCAAGTCGCTTCCCGCTGTATGTCTGTCTCTATGTAGGTATGCTTAGACCTTTAAAAATACGCAACGGATTTTGATACGGTTTTTTTAATAGATAGAGTGATTCAAGAGAAAGTTTTATATGTATATCATAGCACCCGTGCGAAGAGGGGCGGGTCGCTAGTCGAGTAATAAGTAGAAATTTAAGTTAAAGTAAAAATTTAACTGAAAGTAAAATTCAAGGCTCTATTATTATCTTCTGCTGCGATAACGACAAAAAAGCAATCATAATTTATTTATGGACACCGAAAGGTTTACAAGTGACGCAAAAATAGGGATACTGTGAGTAGTACTGATACAAACAACGATAAAATCATTGTAAATAAACGGTTTCAATCTAAATTTCGAATAAAAATCGGGGTGTTCCCCAGGGTAGTATCCTGGGACCCCTGTTGTTTTTACTGTTTATAAACGATCTGCCAAACGTTACTAATAATAAATGTCTACTGTTTGCTGATGACACAACAGTAGTAATTAAATGTAATAGTATTGACTCGTACGAAAATGAAATAAATGATACAATAAATGACATAGCGAATTGGTTAAAATGTAATAAATTAATGATTAATATTGACAAGAATAAACTGATACAATTTAAAAACTACAAAATGAAACCTGTGCATTTGGACATAAAATATCAATCAAATAAGGTAGAAAGTGTAGATTCATGTATTTTTTTAGGTATTCAACTTGACAAACATCTTAATTGGAAGGCGCATGTAGACGATGTTTGCAGTCGAACCAATAGATTTGTTTTTGCTTTGAAAAGAATAAGGAAAACTGTGTCACAAAAAGCAGCACTTTCTGCCTACCACGGCTATGTCTCATCTGTGTTGCTCTACGGGTTAACTTTGTGGGGTAATTCGGTGGAGGTGCTCAGAGCCTTTAACACTAGAAGGGCCGGGTTACATACTATACCTTCAAAGACCGCAGCGGTCAATTTGACGGCACTAGAGATTCAGTCAGAACACCTATGAAATTATTGCGTATATTGCATAAAAAAAAAAACAATTTATTTTTTTATTAATAATAAACAATTTTAGTACTTAAACTGAGTAACATTTGTAACAAGTAATAGTTTTTTTTAAATATTTTATACATTTTCCACAAACAACTTTTTTGCAGATTGTGCAGTTTTCACACGTTTTATTTTTTTTACAATTACTATTGACTTGACATTGCCGCCTCTTATTGTTTGTAGTACATCGTTCACTTGTTTCAGAATTATTTTCTTGTCTTTGAGTTGCAGTTGAAGTAGATTTTTTTTCACATACTCGGCACGTAGATCGCTCACTAGTTGAAGGATAAAATCATGCCGAGAAATTTTTATTCCTGTGACTTTTCGGTATAGAATCCACGAGTTTATAGCTGCTAAATCAAGTATATTGTCAAAAACGTGAACAGGCCATCTCCGAATTCCAGCTCTTACGGTGTACTTGCTAGAAATACAAGTCCATTCTGTGCCGTCACTTGCTACTTGTAACATATCGACTTCCGGTGCTGATGATGTCCTAGATGAACGTCCACGCGCACTGTTCGCCCGCCGCTAATGGATCTACGAGATACCCCGCGTCCTCTGCTCGAATTTACAATGATATTGTTATTTGTAGCAGAGGTGTCTACTTCGGAGTCTTCTGACGAAGAAGTGACCTGTTCCGGCTGAAATTCTGCATCACGGGTTTCACAAACACTGTCGGGTTTCACAAACACTGTCTGATAAATCGTCACCACTTTCATCACCTGACACATCTTGTTGTATATCCCGATATCGCAACAGTTCTTGTTCTATTTGAGAACTACTGAGACGGCGACTCATTTTTTATAACAAATTACTACTGCTCACTAAACGAAACCAATGTCAACTAAGTGTAATGTAAACAAGCTAGATAGTAACAACTTACTAAGAATTCAATATGAATAAAAACAAAATTACCTTCATTAGTTTGAAGAAATCGTTACCTATTTGCTATTCATAGTGCTGCCTTTATATGCCGTCACATTGACGGTGTGCGGTCTTAGTAGGTAGTATTTGTAAGGGAATCTCATAATACAACATTATAATTTTATATTTTTTATATAGATTAAGCTTAACGAAAGCATATTAGGAAAAGTCATAAAATATTAAAAAGAAACAAAAACATAGTTTGTAAAATATTTAAGAATGAAATCGCCGTGCGGTCAAATTGACGGCCTTGGTCTTTCTAGTGGGTCCAAAAAAAGTGTATGCGTGCGGTTTGCGGAGCCTGGTTTCTAGACAGCTGTAAACCCTTATTCAAAAAAACTAAAGTTCTTCCCTTGCCTTGTTTGTATATTAAGGAAATCTGCATATTTGTTCGACAATACCCACAGTAGGTATTTCAAAACTAAGGGAGAAGTTTTATCTAGGCAAACTAGACATAAAGATAATATTTATATGCCAAATGACCTTTCGAAGCTTTTCGCCAGAAATAAGTTTTGCATGGCAATAAAGATATATATAATAACTTACCGATAGAATTTAAGCACTTACTAATGACATTGTTTAAAAATAGACTTAACAAATGGCTACAGACTCATTGTTTTTATAGCGTGGACGAATATTTAAATTTTAAAGCAACAAGAAATTTTTAATTTAGTTTCCAAAAGAGTAATTTGTAGTAAGTAGCTAGTATTAATATTCACACACCACACCAGACCATAACTTCTGGTAGTATTGCATTGATACCTTTCACACATTAACACCATTGATATTTGACATGCTTTCTGTGAATAAATGATTTTATGATTTACTAGCGGCCCGCCCCGGCTTCGCACGGGTATTAAACAAAAATTTCAGAAATTATACACACTAAAACGATGGGTTTCACAGTTTTCATACGGATCTTTACTTTTTTTAACAGCATTGGGGTTTTTGACATTGACTCGACATTGACCGTACCAACTGACACTGGCCGTAGATAAAAAGCAAGCACCGTGCGCTATACAACCTCTTTTTCTATTCTGACGCGCCATAATAGAAAAAGAGGTTGAATATACAGCCCACGGTTCAATTATTGAATTTTTCATGCGGATCCCTAACTTTTTTGAAAATATTATATAGCCTATGTTCATCGCGGAAAATTAAGGATTCTAATGGTGAAAGAATTTTTTAACTCGGTCCAGTAGTTTCTTATTCAATTCAAACAAACAAACAAACAAACAAACAAACAAACAAACAAACATACAAACAAACAAACAATCAAATCTTTCCTCTTTATAATATTAGTATAGATATAGATATAGATGATTTATGATTTAGGTCTGCCTGGTTTTTATTTAATTTTTCATGCGTTGTCGTTTTGCGAGACCCTCCTAAATTTCAATTATCACAGAGGTACTAAATCAACGGGCTTGGTAAAAAGGTGCCTAAATGTATTAGATTACTTAAATTGAGTTTCTGCGAGTTAATAATAAAAATTGATTAATTTCTCAGGCTGGGCTAACAACTCCTTGAAAAATTTGCATAGCAATTCAATGATATTGATGCTTCATTTGTCTCTGTCATATTTACATACTATTTGTTTCCAGTGAAAACCAATAGAATAAATTTAATAACAAATGTAAGTGGTTGAATAACAATTGCATTAAGGAGCTATTTTGGAGTTACCCAACGCAACTCTATGTGCCTGTTTTTCCGTCTTTTATCCGATTTTGATCAAATTTGGCTATGACACAATTAGGATTTCTTGTCCCAGTGTCACGTTCCCGCGGGATAGTACACGGACACGCGATATAACCGAATCCTTTTTTATATTATTTATATAAAATCATTTAAAAATACTATTCGAACCATTTTTGACTTCTACGCGGACGAAGTCGCGGTCAAAAGCTATAATTAATAAGAAATCTTAATTAAAAATAATTTTACCTGACACAGACACAGAACAACGACCACAACTAATACTTTGAACATCTTTGTACTACTCCAGTTTTCTAACAACCAAAAAGAACCTGTAAATGCTTTTATACCGCTATTTAATATTTCAAAAGACCTTGATAATGAAAACTAAGTAAATATTGAGAAACAATGAGTATTTCCTTTCGTAAGTCGTTCAGTAGGATTCAAGGAAATTTGATTGGAATAAAATAAAAGAGCACGTACGTTCATTCACTATTAATAAGATAGTGGTTTCGCAAGCTTGTTGTAAAGTAGGGTAAATTTATATCTGTGTCTATGTATGCAACGAATTTCCTATTGTAAATTTATTGGTGTTGGTATTACTGGGTCCTAAAAACTCTTTATGGTTGATCACTACATAGTATTAAACAAAATCACTTCCCGCTCTTCTATCTCTATGTATGCTTAGATCTTTAAAACTACGCAACGGATTTTGATGAGGTTTTTTTAATAGATAGAGTTATTCAAGAGGAAGGTTTATATATTATATACAGGCAGACAGGACGGGTCGCTAGTAATTAATAATTTAGGTCGAAGTGTAACTGCTAACCCACAATTTTGGTCTATTTTATGTATATTAAAGGATTAAAGGATCTAAAAAACTCTTTACCTTTCTGAGTAGAGATAAATAAAACCATGGATAGTTTATTATTCATTTATTTTGATATTTTGACTATTATGAAAATATGATCATACTGTAGAGTAAAATTTTGCCAAGCTATCTTTACAGCTGAACGATATGCAAATATGCGTATTGATACAGGATGTTTTAAAATATACACAAAATTAGGCCAATTTTCGTGAGATTCAACAATTTGGTTGTGATCTATAAAAATACTGACTGTTCTGTTTACGTTTAGAAAATCGTTATTGACCTATCTATAAAGATTTTAAAAACATCCTGTATTTACAATAAAAGGGCACTCATATTTAATAAAACGTCTAGGTACTTAATTATTAATTTCACTACTTGTGTTAAAATATTTTTTTGTTTAAGTATGTCGTTTAAATTTCAAATATCAAAAGCCTGTGATAATTTGCTCCTAGAACTTAAAAAGATTTTTAAGTAGCCGTGCTAAAAGTTTCCAACAGTGTTAATTCTATGTTTTTTTATATAATATAATAATTGGCACCAGAGATACAACAATAGTTTAAATATCATTTATTGCTAGAGCTACAATTTTTTATTCCATTTTAGCAAACTAATATTTATCACATATTTTATGACAAATATGTATGTGTTTTAACTTTTAATTACAACCAGGATTTTAAATTGCGAAAGACCAAGATCTACGACCTAAATGAGATCATTCATACAAATTAGACATTTTCTTGAAACTGTACCTACCTACATATTTAAACTTATACATTATATACGCGACTTTAACTTTAAAATGTTAAATATTATTGATATATATTATTTTCCTACATAAATAAATCGATAGATATGAAATATTACTTAAAATCAGTCGTGCTCAAATATCTCCAACATTATAGTTTTCTACTGCTTAGTTAATACGCTGTATAGGAAAATATGTCCACTTAGTAAGACCAACATTTCAAATAGTTATTTTTATGTATTAATTAATACTTTTTAAGGTTAACCTTTTTATATAATAAGAAGCGTTTAACAAAGCAAACTGTGTATACTTTCCTAATTAAATTATTGTAACTTTGCACAAAACATTCTTATAGAAATTAGTATTTACAATAGTCCGAGTATCAAGAATAAAATCTGCTTCAGTAAAGCTGGGAATTACAACCTTAAATTAACAAGGGTCGTTGACCCAAAGGTACGTAAACTCAACAAATCTACTACTATCATTTTGAGTAATATTAGTTGAAGGAACTCTGTGATCGTTCAGGCGTAACTTTGCGCGTGCTCTAAGGGAATGCTCCCCAGCTTGTTTCCCTTATCCACCCAATTCTTTAACCTGCCCCGCAGTTCTTCCAAACTCTTTGACTTAGCTTTGTTGATCCTCTTGTACTTAACATCCTTAGGCTTGGTCACATTCCTGTGGTTAGACATGACTCGGTTGTATGTTACTACGTGAGTAGATCTTGGTTCCGGGTCCTCCTCGCTCTCAGGGTTCGATGTGGCCTCCTCATCGGAATCATGAGCGGCAATTTTTGGCACGTAACTGTATGACCAGACCTTCTCGGTCTTTGGTTTCGCTTCTTTATCGTCTATGCTTTTCACTTCAGCGGTTAACACTAGGCTCCGCATTCGGAAGTTGTCTCTGCGTTGCGAAAGGAGCGTCTTTTCCTCATCTGTTTTGTTCGCTTCTTTTATTTCTTTCTCTGTGCTGTTCTGTGCACTTAGGCCTTTGGTGGAGTCGCCGTCTGCTTCCTCCTCTACACTGTAAACTGTTTCAAGTATCTCCGGTCTTCGGAGGAAGCCATTTGAGCGACGGACAACGCTATACTTGACGTTCGTATCTATAGCGTCAGAGATTGACCTGACTATGGTCACGCTATCAGGATTCCCCCTGAACTTAGGGATATTCGAATCGTAATCAGCATCTTCCATGATCACAGCTGAGTCTGAATCGTTAAGCGAGTCGAAGTCGCCTAAAATATGTGAGTCCTGAAGCATGTCTCTAAAATCTGGGATGCTGGGGCAGGTTTCTACACCGTGTTCGAGTAGTTTAGCTTGGAGAGATTCGATTACCTTCTGCTGCTTCATGATGATAGTTTCGCGGACCGCTAGCATGGTGGAGATCTCCTTCTGTTTGCGGACAAGGCGCGATTCGAAAAGCAGGAGTTGACTGGAGAGGGACTTGAGTTGTTCGGCCTTCTCTCGCTGGAGACGGGAGACGAGCTCTTCCTGTGTGCGGTGTGCACGCCGCCAGGTCAGCAGCTGGTGGGCCTGTGCACGGTACTTCATCCGAAGGTCTCTGGAAGAAGAAAACACGTAATTATAAAAAGTGAAATGTTGTTCTTAATTGAAGTGGTAAGTTGGAGGATCAATATCAAAAAAGTTTACCAATCTCTATACAATTTCAAAAGGTTGGGTGAAATTGGAAATAACATAATGTTATTTACTGTCAGCAGCTAAAGAACGAAATTGTCATAAAAGTTATAATCCTATATTAAGCCGAGAATAATAGTTTCCTTTACAGCACCCAGCCATTAAAGCACCGTTACCTCTAAAAGCTCGCACATAAAACCAAAGTAGACAAGTATGAACTAACATTCCACAATACCTGATGGTCCTCCTGGCCTCATCTAAGGTGGTGGCCTCCAGGGGATCCGTCAGCGAGGCCGCCAAAGACACATCCGGTTCCGTCGGACTGTTCAACGCCGACTCGCTTCGGCTGGAACAAAGGAATAAACTTTCAAACGAAGAAGTTCCAAAAGTTTTAAACAATAACAAAAGAATACCTAACGATCACTTGAAAGTATTTTAGGTCACAGATAAAAAGGTACGCGGCAAACTTCAACAAGTCACAGATAAGTATCTGTAAGGAACCCTATTGGATAAGACATAACCTACGCTGTATAGGTTTGTCACAACCTGTTAGTTCCATAGAGTATGGTAGCCAAAGGAAACTGTTGAGTGAGCTATGTTGTCACAAATAAAAATTCCTGACATCAAGGAATATTTCATTTAACTCTTACTTCTTATTTCATTTAACTTTAACGGGTTTCAGAATAATTTTTGTAAAAAGTTGTTAGAATTGTTTACATTTTGTAGCAGAGTTTATATTCGAACTTCATTACGCATTTTTACTTTATTGTCAGTAACTTTGCGCTGGTAAACAGACCCTAAGTAATAAATTCTCGCTGTCAGGGTGTAATTTCGACGAAATATTTCTCAAAGTAACGTAAAATAAAATCTTGATTGTGTCCGAGACACCGGGCAAATGGTCGATCTAAATTCCGGTGAAATATCCTTTACAAAATGTCGACGTAAAAGACTGAAAGGCACATAATAGCTTTGACATAACGTTGGTAAAATAACGTTAAAAATATGACATTTAAAATTAATATCATTAAATTGAATTAAAGGTTTGCAAAGATGAAATTACATAAGCATTGTCCCTGAGATTTACAAAATATTTTTGTTACGATTTGGAAAATAATTGGACAACTCAATTAAATAGTAAACTTCGCAGCCCAAAAAAGCCTTTTCCCAAAACTAAGTCTTTTCATCTCTACCAGGAACTGAAATTTACATAAATCGCCTTATAATATTAGAAAAATGCTGCTAAGTACGTAGGTGTGACCTGTGATACTGAATACAGCACCTAATGCGAAACCTGATTAGCACCACAATTACCTACACTACCGTAAAACTACGAGGACAAACTTCACACTAGGTAACAATATAGGTTCCGCCAAACAGAATATTCACTACGAAATTATTTTTCGTTCCGTGGAAATTACGGGCTTTGAAAGTCAATATTATATTAAAATAAATCGCATCACACGCGTTTTCCGGATTAAATATTCATAAAATTTGAGGTTGGTTTGTTTTGTAGGAATAAGGTCACGTTCCCACAGTATTGTGACAGTAAATTATCGTATATTTTTTTATTACCATTATAATGGTTGTTTGTCGTCATTGTGCCGTCGCTATGTTGTGCTTGCTGTTCCCTATAAACGACAGCCCATCTCTATAAAAAAAATTGTTGTGGACGATAGTTAATCTTGTCGTCCCTATGTATATGTGAACCACTGCGCGACTTTCTGTCATCACATCACGATACAGTAATGCGCCCTAACATTTTCTAAATCTAAAACACCTTTCTTTGCCCTAATAAAGACCGCGATAGAAGAATACTGTATACGACATATCATATCAGTCCGTAATTTTTTTTGTACAATGATTGGGATTATATCGGGACCAAAAAAGACACGGACGAACATTCTCTCTGTAGGTTTATTCAAGAATATATCGTTTTATTTGATATAGTTGCCAGAATATTCTAAATATAATTTTAATATACTATTTGATTAGCAAACCTACTGCTAGAAATAACTCTGTGCTATTTTATTTGTGCTGTCAGGGGGCGTAGGGGTGTCCGCTCGAGCGAACACCTCCAACACGACAGTTTAGATAATTACGTGCAGCCCTAACCGTAAAAGTTAAGCTGAAACTCTTTGTTTAGTTAGCTCTGTGTAACTCGAGAGCACCTATTTAGTGTTAGTTTAAAAACTTTTTCAGCTTAAAAGTAACATTGCAGGAATAAGGACTGGCGCGGTAAGCGAGAGGTCATCCTGTGCAGGAGGTTGCGTGTTCGATTCCGCTTCAGGACAAATGTTTCTACAAACTGCAGATATTCAAGGTTCAAGGTGTTCTGGTTGTTTTATATGTGTAATAAAAAATATGTATCAATGTAATATATTGTATTAAGTTTATTAGTCATCTAGTACCCATAACACACAAACTCTGCTTAGCTTGAGGTTAGATGATCCTGTGTGGATTGTCCAGCATTATTTATTTATAGCAGGTTGTTGCTGGATGCAATTTAATTTTAATAAGTCACTATTTGAGTTATATCTTCGGGCCTTGAGTCTTTTGTTACCTACCAACTTCTTGAGAGCTTATGGTATCGTCAACCAACCATTGACAGTAAATGAATAGGTGTGTAGATTCCATTCGATGTCTTCGGCACCTACGACACTTTCGATGCGGAAAGGTTTATATTTCAGTGATGTCGTTTTGCTAAGAGCTTAGAAAGATTATCTATACTAACTCAAGCTATAATAATAAGGCTACACTTCCATGTAATGTAGCTACATGGCGAATCTAACCTAAGCCCTGCGAAAGAGGCTGTAGCTGTATTAAGGTCAGGTTACACGATGAGAGTAATTTTGAGCTTGCTCGGCAGTAACCTGGTATCTATACTATCTAATTCGTATATGGCTTTGACACACACGATGTCGGAGGATTATAAAAGCGCCTTGTCCGGTCTATCAATAAAATCAAATTAATAGCTTATTATAATTTATCCCAACAGTTGAAATTTGTGACATTTTTTGTACTTACTGTTAATAAAATATTAAAAATGCTGGACAATCCACACATCATCTAGCCCTTAGCTGTTCAGAGCTCGTTGGTACGTAGTTTTATTTATTTACAAACGTATATCTATTTTGACGGGAACACCCAATGCAATAGAATACAAAATTTAACCTTACATAATACGAGTACTCGTATTACAGAAAAACAACACACAAAATCGTAGAGTCAACCTAGTTCAACTGATCCATACATCGATTAATTACAATTATATATTTATACATGATAATTAGATGCAGTCGAAATTATTTTGTAGACAAGGGGGATACTTAATTCTGACGCGCGAAAATATCGAAAAGACCCGGAACCAATAATTACAGACCTTGCAAATATTCTTCGATCAAATGAATCACGTAATTCGACACGATATTCTACTATTTAAAGATAAAGCAATGATGCAAACAATAATACCAATAAGATCCACGATGCATGACCTGAGCTCAATATCTTACAGATTGCACAGGTAGTTATAGAAACCAAATGTTTAGATTAGTAACCATGTTTTTGTATTTGCCTACTTACATAAACCATGGCCTTGGGGTAAAAAAAAAAACCTGTAATGATGTTACACTGTTCTAAATAAATAAATAAATCTTGCACTATGTAACCAAGCCCTAAGATAATGCCTTGAAATACTGATATGAGGTTAAACTCCTCCCGAGATTACAGACCCTGATCATAACCTCAGCCAACGGCTCGATGCAGTAAGTAGGGTGTTGTGTGCATTCTATTAAAATGGCGCAAGACAAAAGATAAGCGGGTTAACTAGGAACCTATTTTGTGTTATAAGAACACCAACATTTAACCCGCTTACATTCATAATGAATTCGTCAAACTACGATAGTTTTTATAGTAAAATAGGCAAAAATACTTGGAAATTATTTCCAACTATATTTTGCCTTGTGCGTTGGTTGGGAACCTAATCCAAAGAAAAGATTCAAAAGAAAGATACTCGCGGAAAAATATCTTATGCCTAGTAAGACAAGGGTGTGAAAATATGCTGCAAACCTGCACGGAATCTATACAAAAGGTAATGAAAGGCAATAATTCAAAATTAATGGTAGTGACAATGTGTTTTACAGAATTAGGCATTTTCCAATCCTGATACTTACGCTTTGGTGTATAGTCTTTACCCAATTTAAAAGAAACTAGGGGAGACCAGGTATGAAAGTAACGCGGGATGAACGTAACAAATGATTTACTGAAAAAACTAGATTGCCTACACTGACAGTCTGTTCGAAGGATATGTGCCATTTTGCATGCCCCACATACCTTAGTAGCGCTCACGGTGCTGTGCAGTAAGGTTGTGAAGTTACGAGTTTGTGCCGGAAAAAAATGCCCTAAAGTAGGTTTTGGTTGTTTTTTTAAATCGTGATTATTTCTCATGTGGACCGTTTACGCTTGTATGTTGTAAGTGTTTTATATAGCATAAGGTTTTATCTTTCTAATTTGATATGTGAAATGGTTACTTTATAACGCTTTTATTAAGTTATAGGCATGTGATTGTCAAATTCGGGAGAATTTACAGGTCGGGATGAAAGTAACAAGTTGTTACTTTTATCCCGATCAGGATCGTGGCAACTAAATGTGTTTTTTAGGGTCCCCATAGTGAGTCTTTTGGGGACCCTACTACTAAGCCTCCGCCGTTTGTGCGCCTCCCTTCAGCGGGCTGTATCTCATGAACCTTAAGAGGTAGATTGTTGAAAATTTTATAGAATGTGTATTTTGGGCAGGATCGTCAACAAATAATAAAAAATAATATAAATATGAATCGAGCTTAGATTTTTATCAAGGGAATAGATAAATAGATGTTAATACTAGTTGTAAGTACTTAATTATTTGTTATATACACAACTTAAATTAAAAACCTAAATATTAAATTAAAGATACCATAAAAATTATAAATTAATTTTGTGGAGGCTCTAACTCTTGAACTGTAAGTATAGGAGATGAGATTTTTACATGGTAAATAACACTTCAACTTTAAATCAGAAAAAAATAAATATTAATAAAAAAAAACTTAAAGGGGTCCCCAAACAAGTGAAAAATTTATGTCCTATCATAAAATTGGTTTCTCATTTTATATCTAAATGTCAATACTAAAATTCAGTTTTTTAGGGTTCCTTTTTCGTAATGGTTATGAACGCTGGTATGGAACCTTCTGTGCGTGAGTTAACTCGCACTTGGTTCGCTTTATTTTATATTAAATATTTATGTTTCCTATTTGAGCATGCCTTATACACATAAAAGAGAACAACGGAGGCCTAGCTAGTGCGGAGATCTTTAATTTGGTGGCACAAGAAGTTCTTCTGAGTAATGCAACGTATCGAGAGACTGCCAATTTCATTATTTTAGATGATTTTTGTGTGTGCCTCATAATTTTAGAAGTTTTTCTTGTTTCTCATAAAACTTGATTTCATTTTAATAATTGTGATAATACTGCAGTACCTAAAAGGCTGAATAATTATGTTGAAAAATTTATTTCTTTGTGTGTATTTACAGTGTTACAATCATCCCGACACACTGTTACAATTATCCCTACCCCTAGGGATGGTTGTAACAATTTCCACATCTTGAATTTGGTCAATTTTCTCAAAATCCATAATAGCTTCAACATTAAATCAGATGTGTACAGATAGCCGAAAGACTGGCCTATTATGTTTATCTGTATGTATTGTCTGAGATATTCCGAGAAAACTGAAAAGTGTTACTTTCATACCTGGTCTCCCCTACTTTTAAATCAAATCGACTCTACGCTACAAATTCGTAAGCTCAGCCGAAGCACGCTGCTATGTCGTGGTTAATAAGAAAGGACAACCAACTTTTGCCGTATGTATCTTTCTTGGGTCTTTTCTCTTAGATTACTTTCTATACACTTTACTTATTAGGAAGAAACCTCATCTAAAACTACTTACGCTACAGCTCATGATACACGCGTATCCACAAAAAAAAAATGCGAGAACCGTTATCCAGACCCCAGCGCTATAATTTCACGCCGTCTAGCCGATGCGATGCCTGTATGCAATGTTACATTGTAAGGTCGTGCCTGAACGTATTTACGTACACGTGTGCTATTCCAGTATTGTAATTTATATCAATGATTTATGCAAAAATTGTCATCAATAGGTAGCATTATTCTATATCCCGACTATTCTAGTCAAGTGCTCCTGACAATTTCTTGAACCACTGATTTGCAGCGGTGCGCCGTCGTGCATAGAAATATCAGGTTTGTGAAATTATATTCCCGAATTTCGTTATTGGATTATGGCCGATATGCTCGATAGTACATGAACCAGCCTACCGGGAATACCCGGATTTAATTAGCATACCTAGTTTAGGTATGCTTACAAGGAAGGTACCTAGTAGGAATGCGACAGCATTCCTACTAGGTTTCGATTCATATATGTAATGAATTCAACTCGATGTTGATTTTGATTCACTCATGGCAAGTGCCTGCCGTCGTGACGTGACCTACGACATTGTTATTAAGTATTTTTAGTTTTTTGGACATTCTACGGATCCAAAGGTTTTTGGATGCCGCAGGCCATAAACATTAATGGTCAGCTTCCATCAAAGCGGACTTAGCTTAGCTAAAATTTATATGAGTCTTAGCGGAGATCTGAGATATACCCAATACCTTGGTGACACAGCGTCAAAGACCCATGACCTGTACTTATGCAAGATTATATTCATTTACGCAACAATCCCTTATTCATTCCATCCTTATTACCGTTGGTGGAAACTGGGAATTATAATGACACGCTTTGTCAGCCAACGCTACCCTGAATACGTCACCAGTTATCATCCATCCCTATCTCTCCCACGCAACAGATAGAGACGAGCATCGGTCACGCTCTGTCACACACACAGCTGGTGCCTAACCGTCAGTAACGGACATGGACTGGACAGCTGATATCAGAACTTCCTTGGAATATGATAGCATCAGTGGCTTTATGATCCTGGCAATTCCTGCCACATCCTGCAGGTTTCTGAAGCCATTCAAAGAGCTTAAGGTCTTAAATCCTATAAACAGCACATTATAAAAGCCCAGACACAAGTGGTCCTATCAAAATTGTCTAATAACTCAGGAAAAAAAGGTCTTAAATCCTATAAACAACACATTATAAAAGCCCAGATACAAGTAGTACTATCAAATTTTTTTTATTAATTCAGGAAAAAACTACTTCGGTTCACTGATATTTTGTATCATTGGGGAAAAAAAATTTTGGGCTGAAAGTCAACATTTCTCCAAACGCTTCCAAAATACAATTGAATCTAATTTGGTTTTATCTTGGATTCATATAAAATGGTTTATGATTTGCGGCGAATAATTTTTTCGTAGCTTTACTTTATTCCTTGTATAGATAGAAAGCAGAAACAACTAAAAAAATCTTTTGATTGAGTAAGTACATAACATAACATACCAATTTTGAGATGCATATTTTTTGTGGGAATGCTTGTGTTCCCCAGCGCAAGTTTACGAAAACTTTAAAAAGTAAATAATATATACAATTTGACAGGATGGTATAATACAAACTCTGAGTAAGAGCAACCCTGAGTTCCTATAAAACCATGCCTCGTTAACCATATGAAGTCCTGTGTATTTAGAAGGAGAGATTATCTCAGCCTATTATAGCAGCGGGGCTTTAGCAGGGCCCGTTCTCGTCAAGTTTTCCATCTAATTGCATTCAACTGTCAATCCGCAACCTTCAATTTGAAGCATCATATTACGCTTTGTAATTGGAAGGGATCCCAAGCCCAGAGGCTGATTATTCCAAACGCAAAACTGTGAGGCATACCCTTAGACAATCTGAAACAGTATTTTCAGTCCTAAAGGCATTAACTCCTAAACAACTTATTATGTTCCTAGATTTTCGCTGGAAAGCGGAAGGTGGGAGGAATTTTTGACAGCTGTCAAACGTAGGTCCTACATAACAAGTACGGATTTCAGACTCAAAGGAAATCTACCGACAACCTAGATTTTGATTCCTGACCTTCAGTTTACATTGCCTGTGCCGTCTTTATTGACAAAGTATATTATACATATTTGAAATTAAGGTTATGTACTAGAATACAATTGCGAGTACGATTTAAAATGAATTGAGCTGCATCTATTATAAATAATCTGATGTTTGTACAGACTCAGGTTCGAGAACTCTCTTCTCACTCCATATCTGTAACGAGGAGTAAGCCCGTACCTTCTACAGACTAAAACACAACGACCGCCACTCTTTATTATTACGGCAACCACTTCTTGACCAAACTGCGCGATTCTAAGGTGGTAATGTGTATAGGGTCTTCACGGTCTCAAATTCATTAAAAAAATTAGGCTAAAAGTTATAATCATTATCATCAGTCCGTGTTAGTCCACGACTGGAAATAGAGTTCACGAATGAGCGCCACAGCGCTACCACCGTCGTGCTTGCCGCATCCATGTGCAGTCTTTCGTGTTTGAATTAATTTAATTCCCTAAACAGCCGTGCCTTTCGCAGAGTTTCCTGATAATTTGCCGTCAAAATGGCTGAAAGGAAATTGGAGAGAAAATGGTATGAATAATAAAGTGACTAGACGTCTTGGATTCCTTCAGAACTTCAGGCAATCAGAACTTTTGAGTGAGTTCTCCTGATTGCATTGATAAAATTAAATTAGTCGAACAAAAGGCAGGTAGGGCTTTGTGCGTTCTTTTTATTTTGTCGACGATGGAGGTGCTATTTTCTCTTTGTATTGTCAAACTGTGTGAAATGTTGAAAATAACATTTTATTTTGAAGTAAGTTTAATGAGGGTTCGTAGAAAATGATCAACAAAATTCAACATCAACATCACCAGCCTATAATAGTCCACTGCTGGACATAGGCCTCCCCTAATGAGCGCCATAGATGGCATTATCATTTGGGGGTTACTGCCCATAATCCCGCATGCGGGTTGGGGATCGCAGTTCAGTGGAGTTGTTCTGCAGAGGGCGCTGCTGCCCGCCCCCCGGTGTGTTTCCCTTAGTCGCCTCTTACGACACCCACGGGAAGAGATGGGGTGGTGAAATTCTATGCCGGCACCACACGGCAATCAACAAAATTATTTGCGGCCAATTGCTGTTCCGATAGTTTTATTCCTTGTCGAAACCAGAAAAAACTCAAAACCACAATTTCAAGTGACTGCAAACACCCCTAAGAGCTTATTACGTCACTTACCGCAAAACAAGCTGCCAAAGACTGTTTTCTTCTCTGCATTAAAAATTGTTAACATGCCTATTACGGAAATACCGTCTCGATGCTTTTAAATTCGGGAATTTCAGAAAAAAAAATTATACTAAATGATCGTTTGAGGTCATTGATACTAAATCATTCTACCTACTCGGATCTCTGATTATACGGGATTAAAGATAAATACACATATTTCAACCCCTACAAAAACACAACAATTATCTTCATTAGTACCCATGGAGTGTAGTATCCCATCGGAAACCATAATGACAAGGTTTCCATATGGCCTTTCCCATCGAAAGCGGTTACGTCGATAAGGGGGTTTCTGTTTCTACAAGTGTCATGTCATAGCATTAGAAGTAATGAAAACGAAATGAAACGTTTTGATAGCACAAAGATAATTAGATAAACAAATCTATACTAATATTCTAGAGAGGAAAGATGTTTGTTTGTATGTTTGTTTGAATTGAATAGGCTCCGAAACTACTGGACCGATTTGAAAAATTCTTTCACCATTAGAATCCTATATTTTCAGCGATGAACATAGGCTATAGAATATTTTCAAAAAAGTTAGGGTTCCGTATGAAAAATTAAATTTTTGTTAAATATTATTTATATTAAATACTATTTATTTACTTATTGATATAAAGTGAGAAGCACGTGTGAACGGTCGAAAGGAAAGTATTGTGAGATCCTAATGATAGACTAGATCTTAGCTTTCTGGTATTAAAGACCGTACCTAGTTGCAGGTAAAAAAAAATGAATAATACTTATTCCATTTCTTTGAACCTAGTTCACTAAGTAGGTAGTTAAGCCTTTATTAACAAATAAAATTACAGTCAAATAACCAAATTAGAACTAGTATTTACTATTGCAATTGTACTAACTGCAGAATGTTGCAAACAAACTCATGTTACGAAGAATTTAACTCGAAGAATTAAACTCGACAGTGATTGAATAAGAACAGAACAGCACAAACCTTTTATTAAATAAAAAAAAAAAACATTTTTTGCCCAGCTTAAACAAAACTATAATTATACGTAAACGTATTACCAAACAAGCATGATGAGTACGGTCTACGACATTCAGCATTGTGCTGCATGCAAAGCACATGCGGCGCTGATTCGACCGATGATTTCCTATACAAACGCACCAAAATGATAAGTAATTTGAGCATATTTTCACCATGATTTGCTATATTTTTTATTTAAATAGTATCTATCTAGTTTTCTACCACCATTATTTATCAAAATACGTTTCTGAAATGAAATTTAACCTAATCGCATTTTTACATCAAAGAATACCTACATGTTGTCTTAGTATTTGTAAAGATAAGGATTATAAAAATCCTTCTGGCTGGAACCCTAAATAAATACTATTGTTATACAAATGAAAGTAGACCATGGTGTACATATTCTCAAATTTCAAATCATTTTGGTAGGTTGGTATTGGTACACGTTTGTCTAGTAAATTCATACGATGCTCCCCTCGGGTCGGTGGTCACCGAGGTGTTGGTATTAGGTTTCCATACATAAATTTACATACATTGTAGTTATCTTTAACAAAAAAAGCAAAGTAACGGACTCAATACTAGTATGCTGGAAGTAATAACATATGACCCAAAACGAATAAAGTTACCCATATCAACAAATCCCACACGAAAACAAAGCAATATAAGTTTCACGGTACACAATAAATCTTTCTCGCTATAAAGAAACAAAATGAAATATTACTGTTCCTCCGGAACTAACAGTCGGGGGTTATTCTGGACGTATAACTATTATATTGAACAAGACTTTAAGTCATACGTTTGATATTTTTCACCTACACGCATGGTTAAATCTGATGGGAGAACGTTATCGCAGATACTTAAGCTCTCTGTTTGGTTGGATTCTAATAAAGTCTAAATTGCTGCATAGTTTATTTTTAATTTAAAGTAATTTAGTTCAACAATTTGTTAAATTAGTTTGTTCGCAACAGTCTGCAGTTAGCTCAATTATTTCAATTGTAAATACTAGTTTTTTATTTAGTTAGATCATTGTTTATTGTTTAATAAAGGATTTTTGCCCTTTTGAAAACAATTTGTTTAGTTTAACAATTTGTCATTTTTATTGACTTGTAATTTTATCTTATTAATTCTGTATGTAATAACGTGTCATATGGATTTAAGTTTTTTTGATGTTTTACCTATCTATTCCAAATATTACTATATGTACTTGTTCGATAATAAAATGGAGGGGAGACTGTAATCTGTCCCTGCAAATAATTAATTCGACTCAGATGTCAAAAACAGTCAGACTTAGACGTCTCTTTTATGACAGCACTTTCAATTGTCCTCTTTTTCCAAACATCCACTAAAAACAAATCCCGAGAAATTGTATGTACAGTGCGCGTCACATATAAGTACCCCCCACTATCTCAATGTATGTGGGACACAATAGTTGTTATTTTTGGGAATTTCAGGTTTTGAGTATTATGGAAGGGCAGTTCGATCCTGAGCAGCGGCGTGATAAATTTTTGCACGTGAAAAATTGTGACAAGTTGCAAGGGAATTAGAAGTAGTCGAAAATAGTTTGTATACAAGGGGGGTACTTAATACTGACGCGCACTGTACATACCTATATTTCATGAGAAAATCGATATTTATTTAGGTACACGTGTAATCTCGCGCCCGATATTTCCGGGAATCGTCTCTAAGTCACTAAGCTAAAGCAAACAGAGCGGAATTCACATAATATTTTTGTATTTCGATCCACCCTTTACGCACATTTATACCTAAAGCGGTAATTGAATATGACACTTAGAGCCTGCACGCACAGAATGCGAGGGAGTAATAGTACAACTAGCAGATAGTTTTAACTTGCCGAAGTCACTCCGCGAAGCCTGTGAAGACACCAGGAAGGTTCTGGACGAGGTCATTCACGCATACTACATTTTACAGATTACATACTAGTACCTCATTATTCTTTTACCGTTTTGAATGTATACTTATCCGTTCACACTGGTTTTATAAATAACTTTCTCATAGTTATCATAGTCTCAGAGCTTGCTGTACATAACATAATTTTTAACGGTTTTTATAGTAGGTATAACGTATGTGTGCAGAAAAGAAATAAAAATAAAACTTTACTCGATAGCCGTTTAATCGCACTATTCGGTACCTACACCAACTATAGTATTTAAATGAATAAAAGGTTAAAATTCTTCTGCTGTCGGCTCATTATAAATTCTCTAATAATAAGCAGTAAATATAGCTAACTAAAAATATTGATGTAACCAATGGAACAAATCACTTCAATAATGATTAGTAATTAACGGGTATTTATCGCGTTTCTTCTTCTTCCTTTCTTCTTCTTCTTCCTTTTCATCTCGTGACCACGACAGAGTGCATACCTGTTGAAACGTCGAGAAAGGAAGAAGAAGAAACGCGATAAATACCCGTTAATTACTAATCATCATGTGTTTAGATCGCGTAAGTTTCAAAACATAAATCACTTCAAAATTATCTGTTATTGTGGTAGAAATCTGCTTTCCATCTAAATGCATCCACACACAACGGAACGTCTTTTGAAATAATGATGTTTGAACTGTTTATCCCTGTATTCGATACAGTAAACATACATAAACGGGTCAAAATCACGGGCACACGAACTTTAATAAAAGCTAAAGAGCCTTGTTCTTGTGACGATAATAAAAATAGATAAAAATATTAAAATTATCTTCATTTGATCAATAGACAAACGAACATGAAATTGCGTAAATACTAAAATCAACGAAATAATTTACTCGTGTACAAAAAAAAATACATTCTACATTGTACAAAAAACTAACAGTGATGTAAGAGGCTGTGGGTTCGATTCCTATCAGGGCATGCACCTACAAATATTTAATAATAAAAATGAATATAAATCATCGTTTTAATCCCTTTATAAGACATGCTACGTAATAAATATGATCGACTTTTACTATCCATTCGTATCAATCATTCTCACACGTCTAAAGACAGTTTATCCAACACGTTTAAAAACGATTTATCAAAATTCTGTCACATAAAATGATAGGCACATAATTTATCCCTCTGGCCTGAAGGTTTCCGTATACGGAGACAGTAGGGTCTCTTCGTATGCGGATTTTGCACTCGTAACATCCTAGGCCAAGCACGGGCTTTCTTGTCTAAGTTAGAATAGACAAAAATTACGTCACTTTGTCATCGAATGCGTAAATTATTTGAAATTAATTTCTTCAACTTCGTTAATGTACGCAATGTATGGCGATGCGATGCCATTATTGTCTATTCTACCCTAGAGAACAATACCCGTGCTTGGCCTACTGGTGTCACAATATTGGTTACTCAAGAGCCCCTAAACCCCTAAACACGCCTAACCCCTAAAGGTACGACAACCCTACCGTTTTATGATAAGTGCTGGAATAGGTACATATTCTAGTAGATAGCGCCACCTGCGCACGCACATTGGCTCTGTTTGATGACTACATTACTATTAGGGACGCCTCTCACTTATCCTTTCTGGTGTATGCATAATACAAGTTCGCGGCAAGCTAGCTCGATCATTAAAGTGGCCTTGTTTACACAGTGCGAGCTGCTGACCAGACAGTGGACAGCTACTCGGCTTGTCTACTCGTACGCCAATAAGTCGGCTCGCCTTTGCTGTCTACACGACAGAAGTAGCTGATGTCCAGTCTTGCGAGTTACCGCGATGTCGAGTGAACGTGTTAAAATAAAAAAAAACTGTGATACGCTCTATGACAACAATATTATGTCAAGAATTGGAAAATGTATACCTATAAAAAACTTAAAAAAATGAGCGAAAGAAAAGAAACACTCACGACGACTGTCCCGCTCGCACTGGCGAGCTACTGCCGAACGCGTCTAAACGATGCGAGCGAGACGGCCAAGCTGCTGTCATGTACGAGTTGCTGTCAGGCGAGTATGCGAGTGAAAAAAAAAATCTTGAAGTAACTCGGATGCTATCTACTGTCCAACTCGCACGTGCGAATTACTCGTAAGTGACGTCCAAACAGTGCGAGTCACTGCAGTGCAGCTACTCGGCAGGCTGACTCGTACGCCAGCTCGCACTGTGTAAACCAGGCTTCCTCGAGAGGTCTACGTAACTGGCTTATATAACTTGCAAATGGCTTTACAAGCTCGAACTATACTTATATTTTTTTTTAAAACCATGTATTTTATTGTAGGTTATACTTTATATATCCTTTGTTTGATACAATATCAACTGATGCTACGTGAAGATTTGGACTTATCATATTTATCATTAATACAGCACTATGAAAAAAAATTGGTTTTATTAACAACAAAACTTTGATACTACACTACACCTCTCTGTTTATGTCATGCATGATTGTTCCAAAAGGTAACAATCTTATTATTGTCAAACGATTTTGTCATTCTAACACTTTCTAACATCAATCTTAATATTATAGTGAGGAAAGATTTGATTGCTTGTTTGGATTGTGTAGGCTCCGAAACTGGCTCCGGTCCAGTTGGGACCGAATGAAAAATTATTTCATCATTAGACTCCTACATTATCCCTCTGATGAACATAGGCTATAGAAAATATTCAAATAATTTAGGGATCCGTATAAAAAGTTCAATAATGTAATCCAAAGTGTATGCGTTTGTGTGAAAAATTTATAGGTATTTATTTTTTAATTTCTATTAAAAACCCGTGCAATGCCGGGCGAACCGCTAAATTTTAATATGGTTACAGTATTTCTTTATCTAACTAAAACGGTTATTAAAACCAATTACATAAAATAACATAAATTAAATAGAAAATATCATAAAACAGCATCACTTACAAATAATAGTAACAACAAGACTTTATCACTCTCAACTAGGACTTATACAGACAAACCGTCTTTCTAACAGCAACTATGCTATTGCAGCAACTATCTTCCTAGAAGATGGTTGCTGCAATAGCATAGCTGCTAGAAAATATTCCTCAGGCTAGTATAGTACAAGCTTCTAAAAGTTGTGATTATTTTTAATACGAGTTTATCCCTAGATAGTAAACTTAATAATCATAGAAATACAAACAAAAGTAGTTTCAAGTTGCTAGCAAAGCTCATTAATGTTAGTAATGGCAAAGTTAGCAAAGTTGCAGCTACAAGTGGGTGGAATAAAGAGCTAAATAGGCAAAGTTGGATTGAAATGGAATCCGCAATATTCTAAGTCACATTTTAGAAGATTTTATTTTGAATACCTGTATTTACAAAGAGAATGGCATACAACAAGCAACATACAACAATTACAAATACATTAGTACCTATTTACAATTTAAACAATTGAGCTAACTGCAGACTGTAGCAAACAGTCTACAGGTAACTCAGGTGATCCATATCGGTCGTTTTTACGTCGCTGTATTTTTAATTATGTACTTTCATTTGATGTTTTTTGTTCAAATCAAATTCAGATATAGTAACCCAAACCTCTGAATACCTGAAAACACAAAAAAGCTCATCTATAGATACTAATATTATAAAGAGGAAATATTTGATTGTTTGTTTGAATTGAATAGACTCCGAAACGACGATTTGAAAAATTATTTCACTATTAGAATCCTAAATTTTCCGTGATGATCAAAGGCTATAGAATATTAAAAAAAAAATTTGGGTTCCGTATGAAAAATTCAAATTTTGTTTAATACACGTGAGAAGCCGGGAGGGGGGGGGGGCAAGTTGATTATAATAAACATTCGAATTCAAACCAGTGGCAGTGTGGCACTATGAAAAATCGAGATCTATTTCAGTAGGGCAAGCACGGGCTTTCTTGTCTAATGTATAATAGACAAAAATTACGTCACTTTGTCATCGAATGCGTAAATTATTTGAAATTAATTTCTTCAACTTCAATAATGTACGCAATGTATGGCGATGCGATGTCATTATTGTCTATTCTACCCTAGAGAACAATCGCCGTGCTTGGCCTACAGATCGCAAATAGATAACTCCTTTCATTGTCAACATAACAAAAGTGTTTCTAATATATATATTTTTCATGTTAACATTGAATTTTGCGTGTTCGTCCAACAACAAATATTTTTACCCCATTTCTATAAACCAAATTTAATCTGTTTTCAAAAGTATCTTCAATACACTATTATCAAAATGCAAAACATTTCTGAACAAAGCATTTATCTTACAAGTTTACAAAAAGGGAAGAACACAAATACGTTTCCAACAGAAGATTGTATTCGATGTATTCAAGCGAACAAAATAATCTGAAATACAGAGTTAGTGTTACTTATAAACGAGCTAGATTAGGTTTTAGTTTTCGATTACTTAATATAAATATAGGGTTACGAAAAATACTATCGTATGCCAGCTTTACTATTTCAATTTCTAATTAAAATCTTGAAAAATTTATACACGATAAAATCATCAGATAAATTGTATTTTCGTTGGTTTACTGCGGATAATTTTTTTTATGAGACTTTTTTCTAAGAAAATTACTAAATAAAAACATTAATAACGTTGGTACTGAGTGGTACACTAAGTAGGTATTATTTGAACTCCAGTTTTAATAAGTATTTTTATATACCTTATTGCACTACCAGAAGGGCAGATTGAAGTTTTTTAAGAGCGAATGGTATCTGTAGGCAAAGATGAATGCATTATTAGGCTCAACTACTTTTATTGTATATGCTAGCTGTATAAATCGTTTATATTTTTTTATTTATAAAATGTTCAAATAATTTTATCGATATATCAGCTAATTGTTTCTATTTATTTGTTTATAAAATATTTAGGTAATTTATAGCTAACATGAAGAATAATTAGAGAATAAAAAGATTAAGATTCTGAACGCTTCTTAAAAATTCCATTATAACCTAATGAATTTATGTTAAAAGCTTTAAAGTATGAACGTGGAAAAAAATAATTTGTTCTATTAAAGGTGAAGCTCCATTTTGTAAATTTAAGTTTGATCATGTTGCCATTTCTAAAAGTAAGTAAGTAACTCATGTTATTTGTTAATAAAGATTGTTACGGATTCCTTATTTCCGTACTGCCAACGAATAGTTTGTTACGCCATATTACAGCTAGTTTAATCTAGCCTAACCTTTTATTACTAACGAGTGTTTCAGACATTGAATAATACAGTACAATTTAGTGCTCTGATAGAGATACCTGTTCAGTTTCACTCACGTGTAATGGATCCTGTTAGCTGGCATGAACACATACCGCTACATATCAAATTTATCAATGTAGCGAAATAGAAGAAAAACTGAAACTGAAACAAATGCATGGCAACAGCGAACGAAGTCGCGGGTACAGCTACTTCATAAAATCCTAATTATAACTAAATAATGGATCTGGTTCCATAATTTTGGCTGGAGCGATGTTATTCGCTCTACCGTTGAAAGTTAATTAATTTAGTCTGCTTATAAAGCACTGAAAACTGATTTTCTATTACATTTTGATATAGGTACTCAAACTAATGCTGTGAAAATATCTCTGACTCTACACAGAGCCCGTTTTTAGTATTCATTTGCAGAAAATAAAGATTTTATATCTATCTGGGTTACATTCAGTTCTGTGTCATATTTATTTATTGACATAGGTAATAAAATATAAGATAACAGAGGGGTTGTGTAGATTTAATCTTAGTAACAAAACGTGCACGATATTACGTTAATTGCATCATCTAATATCATAATTTACATCGAATTTATAAGCTTCGGCTATTTTTCAGTAAAAGCTAATAGACATGTTTATTTTGGATATTACCATTACCAATATATTATATAACCTAACAAACTTTCGCGAATAGTCAAAAACTATTATGTATTATATTATTATAGGTTATTTATCGCGGGGCAAAGTCGCCCCGTGATGAATAAACGCGATGTGTAAGATAATGTAAAATAAAGCTTAATAAAACTTAGAAACTAAAAGTGACTTACATGACTAATTACTTGGTGAAGTCACTCCTAATTTATTTGATAAACTAAGTTCTAATTATGTTTGATCCAAAAACTCAAGCCTGCGGTCGGAGATGTTTATTTATTATCCCAATGTGACTTAAGTTTAGTAAAGTTAAGTAAAGTAAACTGAAAATACGTTTGAACTGAAATTTCAGTTTCAGTAATACCTGAAGTAATGTTCTAGACAAACAATGTGACTATTTTATAAGGAATTTGATAACATTACTGCGACCGTTTCTTTCTCATATCAACAAAAATTAAAAAATCTTAATCATAATGGATTTAGATTTTTTTCGAAGTGGTTTCATATCAATATAAGGTAAAGAAAATCAAATCTCCGAATAAAAAACACCTCATTGATTACGTTAAAGATCCGGATTCATACCAGTCTACCTGTAGGGCGGTCTTATTACCAATTCAAATGGCTATCGGCTTGACACGATACAGATTAAATAACAATCAGACGTAAACAAGGATGACACAACACCGCATACTTCATGTGGCGCCCGCGCATGCCGAGATATTACTTCACTATAGGGTAACCATGACTGCATAGTTTATAAGATAAATAAGATTCACATTTTTATTTATTAACATAATTTAAATTTTATTTATTTATAGTTTATGGAAACCGTAAAAAATATTTTTGTTTGTTGAATCATCATGAGTTATTGTAAATTCTGTCAAATTAAGTAAAACAAACGTTTGTTTTATTTTTTAATGTCAAACTTTTTTGACGGCTCTAAGCCGATACAAATCATTTTCCATCTATTTTATGTTACAATAGTTTTATTTTCTATAGTTTATGTCTACATAAACTACAGGTTTGATACAATGTTTCACTTTCCGTCCACCATACTCTATTTTCGCCAGAAAACACAATAAAAACGTTTTTTATTTTTATGCTGTTAGCATGGCTCTCAAAGCAACACGGCTTGCATAAACGCAGGAACCAATGAGCGACGAGAATCGTCATGTCACAAATTGACTTACACATGACAACTAAGTTTTTCAATTCGACAATTTCGATTTATGCCATATTTGCAAAAAAATCTGCTAAAAATTCGGCCCACTTCAAAAAATCTCCTTTCTTCTTACTTTTCCTACATAACTTATGGTGAACGTAGCGTCGCGTCAACCGGTAGCAGCGGCGGCACGTCAACCGTCGCACGCGCAGCGAAAGTAATTATCATTCTATTACGTTATGCAAGCTTATCAATACCCGATACACAATGCGGTAAAGTGCTGGCACGCGCTTGGGTTGATCTGGTTTTATCTGATTGAAACAGTGGGTAAGGTGCTGCGGCGTCAGAATATACCCCTTCATGTGGGAAGGTTGTATGGAAGTTCGTTTGCATAAATAAATAACATTTAATTTGAGTATTTTCATTTTTAATTTATTTTTGCTTGCATGTATACATACATTAATTCTAAGATGGTATTCAAAGGTAGGTCTAAGTTAATGATTAGTATAGATATGTATCACTAGGTATAAGTACCTACCTATATGCACCCTGGAAGGACACAGCAAAACTAACTTCGACTTTATTTAGGTATACAAAAAGCCCTATGCTGCTAAAAAAGTTAGGGATCCGTACGATCACTGTGAACCCAACGTGTTAGTGTGTGTTTAATTTTTGAAATTTATTAAATACCCGTGCGAAGCAGCTTAGTCTTTTTGATACCTATCATAGTGTTTCTTAAAGAATAGACATTATAAACTTGAGTAAAAGTCTGTTTGATACCTTTAATAGGGTTTCTAAAAGAATGAATATTGTAAACTTGAAAAAACAAGCCGGGGCGGACCGCTAGTATAATTTAAATTTCATGAAAAAGAATCGAGTTTCGTTCAAATAGAATCTATTGGATTGAATTTAGAAGCCAGAATTGTCTGTTCAATATTGACAACAGTGAATTTTAAATTCTCGAGCACCATAGTAAAACCCATTTCAAAAGAAATAAAGCCTTGAACTTTGTAAAGATAAGTTAAACGGTTTAATATTCACTTAAAAATAATCAGCAAGAACGTGACCTATCGACATAGACATTAGGTTAACAAATACTATGCCTCACGTGCTCACGTTTCTAAAAATAAAATTAAATCATAGATATTTAAGGTACGTACCCGAACGCACATCTATGCGAATTGAAAGCGCCGAAAGAATCGAATTACACTTTTATTATACATTTTACACATTCATTATGCGGACGGCTCGGTTTCAAGATACTAAATAATACAACGTGTTAAATATTTTTTTTTATCTAATGGACTTTAATGTGCTTTAATGCTGTTGACCGCAGATGGCCATGACAGCGTTACCGGACTTATCGAAATAAATTACGACCTAGCCAGGACTTGAAATCTTCCAATCAGTGTGAATCAAGCACTACACAAGCGGTATCATCATCAGCACTAGTGTAGTAGTGGCCTATAATAGTCCACTGCTGGACAAAGCGTCGCCTAATGACAAGCATGATTGGTGATTAATGTTATGGCGAGTTATCATGATGCTATTTGTTACCTTTTCTGGGGGAGGCCTTTGTTCATTGTGGACGTAGGGAATGATTATCATGATATATTGTAAAACTACACTGACCTGAAAATTAAGTCACACTTTTAATAAGGGGTAAAACCGTTATTGACATCTAAATTACAATTAAATAACAGAACCAAATAAGTTACCTAGCTATTTTTACAAATGAAAAAATTGAGCTAGCAGCAGTCTGTGGCAAATTGCAAACAATCTACACCTGTAGATTGTTTGCAATTAGAAGTTCAACAGATCTTTCTTAAACTAGATTAGTTGTAAAGTAAATTTAACTTATGGCTTGGAAATACAATGTTATAAAATCTTTTATTCGGATAAACTTGAATAATTGTTTCTGCCTTTAGGCATGTAGTTTTATTACAAACCAAAAAAGAATTAACCTAACACAAAATTTAAAAAAACCTTTTCGATAAATCAAAGAATAAAATAAAATCATGTCATTTTTTCACAATTAAGAAGCTGGGTCAAATTATATTTGAATTAACATTTTTATCATTATTATATTCACGGTGTTATAGGATGTTATAGTTTTATTTATTATTGTCTATTTTATCCTAAATAATAATCTACGTGGCCTCGGCCGCGTACAGCTTAAAAATGTGTGTCGTTCTTAGAAATAAATTTTACAGCCTTTGTACTTGATCGCAGATGTGGTAATACCACAATAGCTGTATTTAACTACTTATAAATCATCTAAATTTCAAATTCTGATGCCTTCCACTTATCTCTAAAAGCTTTTCGTTGCGACAAATGGTTAAATATTCAACGGATCAAAAGTTCACATACAAAGATGTCAAGTATTTCATGATAGATATCGGAAGACAAAGTAACATGCGCTTCTGTCAAGGTATTAGGATCTGGTTATGGTAGAAGATGGGAGAGGATTTTTGTCAGTTTTATTAGTGATTTTTTGTTTGACAGCTCTCGACATGATCGGCTGATCGAGGCGTTTTCCAAAATTTCGCCCAGTGTAAGTAGGTATGTTGCTGAACCGTAAGGGTATTTCCTTTCCTTAGATTACCGTCGAGGTCTTGTACTATCCGCCAATATTGCCAATACCTACTTTATTGATCAAAGATAAAAATAAAAATCTCAACTGAAAGCAAAGCAAAATTTACGACAGAATGCAGACTTTTGTGACAAACCTATAGGTATGGCTAAAATAGCTGTCGAGCTTTACGTCCCAAGTGAACGCATAGCGTCGCCACACAAGTACTATCGATGAATCGGTTTTACCGGCCCTATGTTAATTACGTAAACGTATGCGTTTGTGTGCACTGTGAGACTTCACAGTATTGTTCTTGAATACGGGTGTAAGGTTCTAATATATTCCCTTATAGACCAAACAGCAAGGTTCCAATATAGACCCTTATAGACTAAAGAGCAAGGTTCCACAGTCCCTTATAGAGAAAACAGCAAGGTTCCATCCAATACAGTCCCTTATAGAGGAAACAGCAAAGTTCCAACGTAATCCCTTATACACCCAATACGCAGGTTCCCATGGATCTCATTAGAAACTGCGTACTTTCCAGTACCTTTGCCAAGGTCCAGGAGAGTTGGCGGCCATCCAGAAAACATGTGTTTACGACAAAATAAGTTCCCACATAATGTGGGTCATGGCTACATTACGCGAATACTTATTTGTCTAGTAAAGATAACATACGAAGAATTATGTGTAGGAAAGCCATAAACGTTGGTCTCTCTGGTGGTAAGACACTGGTTTGGAATATCAAGATAAACAATAAAACTATATTGCTTAATTAGGAACGGAAATAAACAAAATTGGAATTCATTTAAGAACTTAATTTGTAGCTGAGTTTGATCCTTTTTGGCTATCGCGGGCTCAGCGTGGACTTTCTTGTTTGGGTAGGTAGGTGGAAATAGATCTTGTATTGGAATATATTTTTGTAGGAAGGTAGGTATACTTATATATTTGTGTTATTAGTATAAGTAGCATCTAGTTAGTAATAGTCTTTTGATCATTATGTATGTTTGTCTTCTTTTTCATATTGTATATCTATGTCTATCTTAATGTAATTATGTGCTGTTCCTGTGTATCTTTATCTTTAATTTGAAATTAGTTTGTTTAGTGTAATATAATGAAAATAGCCTTGGGCTGTAAATTAATATTTAAACGTAATATAACGTGAATTTCATGTTGTTTTAAACAGCAATACTCAGTAACTTCAATAAATAAACTCGCCGAGCCAACCAAAAAGTCAATCTAGCAAAATAGCATTTAATTACTAAAACAACACGCATGTAACAAACTGAAATAACAAAATTATACACTTAAATAACGGCAAATGCTGCAAACACAGATAACACAAGCAAACCAACACCGGAAAGTGTTAGAATTTATTTTAAAAAAGTTTTCTGCCAATTATTCTATTCGGATTGAAAACAATAATATTTTAGAAAGGAATATTCTGTTGGTTTGTAAAAGTCACCGTGTCACCTCAAGTGAAGCTAGTGCTACACACAGTCTATCATGTGAATGTCTATCAAGGCTAAGGCTAATCTTAGAATATTTAAGTTATTCATTTTACATTATCTTTTGCACCTTGATTACATTCACATAGTTAACCATCAAGGTTGCCTGGAAGAGATATCTTCTAAGTGATAATGCCGCTAATTGTACTTGGGTACCATGTGACATTACAAAGGAATGTTATCGGGTGTATAATAGTTTATTTAGTTAAGAGTGTATTTAGATTGATAAGCATTATTGTATTGTATAGAAAAGATTCAACATTATCTCTTCATTAAAAAAAAAATGCAGTATAATTTAAACAGTGGCGCAACTTTTCCTGGAGGGCGGCGGATAATCTGGTGAATCAAAGTTCAAGGCAAGCTTTATCGAAACTAGTTCACGGAATCTATTGTGATTTTATAGTTTTGTAGTAAACTAATAAAATAAACTTATTTTACATTTGAATAAACTTATTTTATGGTTTTAGATTAACCTATCAAGTTCTGTTTACATCTGAGTATACAATCTGGTCGTGAAGGACGCCCTCCGGCCAGGTGGGATGACGATCTGAGAAAGACTGCTGGCAGATGCTGGATGCGACAAGCTGAAGACAGGTCGTTATGGCGCTCATTTGATGTGGCCTATGTCCAGCAGTGGACTGATGTGAGCTTATGATTATGATACAATCTGGCTCACTACTGTAACTTTATTTTAAAATTTATAAAATGTGATTGTAAACTACTTTGTTGTCTTATCACAATAAATAAAGTGTTCACATTTCAAACTGGCAAGATTAATTTGTATAAATTGAATAAGCTTGTTAAAAGTTCTTTCACACGACATGCAATTTATAATCGAATAGATAAATATGATTTAGAATACCAAATTGTAAATCAATGTACAAGTTAGTATATAGCGATGCAATGCAGCCGGCGTCTTGGGGACGCTTCTACGAGTACGAGTATTGATATAGACGCATGCATAGACCATTGAATTACCTGTAGATGCCAAGTCTGCAAGGAGCTCAATTTTAAATACTAGTTCTAATTTAGTTCAGTTATTAAATTTTCTTAATAAAGGTTTTTCATTAACAAGTTTCGAAAATGAAAATGAAGAATCTAACATAAACTTTTTACCTAATTCTTAAGACGATTTTCATAAATTTAATTAAATAATTTACTTTCACGAAAAATTCGCCGCCTAATTTCAATGGATCAAATTAAATCCGAAAATTACTTTATCGTTTACAATTTTGTACGGATTTTTAACAACACTGTTTTAAAAAGTTGAACCGATTTAGCTACGTCTCGTCGCTCTACAGCATAAAGCCCAATATCGACTGCCGAACTGTACAGGGTGTCTCACGGTCAGTATGTTACATATTGACGACCTCCGTGGCGCATCGGGAAAGGTCCAGCGACGCAGGAGGTTTCGGGTTCTTCTCTCGACTCGAGGCAAATATTTGTACAGTCAGCAGATTCTAATTGTTTTCTATGTTTAATAAAAAATCAAAATATCTTGATTTATATTACTTGAAATGAAGACAGATTTGGTTCCTAAAATTGACTCAATCGATTCATCAACGTTATTGGAGAATTTATTTGCGAAGAATAAAACAAAAAATATATTGTGATTCAAAAATACAGGCTGTTATTTTTTGCATTTCAGTAGGCTCGATAACCGGGTAAGCTATTTTTATTAGATACGGGATGACTGTTCTGTTTCATGGACTGATCTGATCAGTCATCGTCAAACATCGGAATAAGTAGGTAATTCAACACAATAAATACTTATGCATATTCATTATAAAGTATTCAGATCGCGTAGGTTTAAAAAACTTGAATGGTAGGTAGGTATGTACAATAACTAAGTATTTTTACTTAATAAATTCTCATTTCCTCTTAGTAAAACATTCATTTTCAATATTAAAAGTAAGTTATTTTATAGCTTAGCGTGGAGGTAGATGATGCTTTATTTAGTAGCATGGTCGTGAAACACCCTGTATAGCATCGCTGCTGACAAAATGGAGGTAAACAAGTTAGATCCATCAAGGGCTGATAAAAGCCAACCGTTGTTCGCTGGAGGCAACTAAAATAGAGTTTGACGTTTCAACTTTTCGTTTGCGCTATTGTAAAACCTTTTATCGTCAATTTCAATTTACTTTTTTTCAGGGGTCAAACGTTTATTAACAAAACAAATTAAAATTTAATTGAAATAATTGAGCTAATTGCAGACTGTATAAGTAGCTCTACTGATCCACCGTAATCAATATTTCTATATTTCGTAAATTACAGAAATAACACATCACATTCGTACATGTATGAAAAAAGTGTGTATAGTAGGTAATAAATATAAAATATATATTCCACGTGGATTAAAATTATACAAATATAACATATGTAAATCGTAAACTCTGTAGGTTCTGGCTTAGACTATGGACTGGTTAAATGTAATTAATTAATGAACCCTCCAAATACCTTGACTTATTTCTTGGAATACAATTTCTCCCGACTTCCTCATAAATATAAACGAACAAAAACTCACCTCTCGGAATCCATTTTTCTTTCTCCAGCGCTAACCGGTTCCAGATCTGAAACAAAGAGCCCATTGATACTTCTGAAAATTAAAAGCAAACAATATGACTATGCTCATTCACGGGTAGGCATTGCTTGGGATTTTTAGGGTTCCGTGGGCAACCGGTTAAGAAAGAGGTTTTATGTAGAGCGTTTCAAATTCAACATGGCGGCTGTGCGTAGAAATACGGAGATGACAGCTGATAAAAAAATACCCGTTGTGGATGCTGACTGTGGATTAAATAAGGGGCTTTGCCTCCGTAGATTTGGATGTCTGTCTGTATTCTAAATACTATATAGAAAAAGAAATACATATATAGGCTATATATTTAGAATCCTATACCTACAATAGTTTAAGCATGGTATATAGTTAACATATGCCTTGATTTGATCTTTATAATAAATAAATAAGTAAAATGTTTTTCAGAAACAGATCCATATCATTGTTAGAACAGACTTATACTATGTTAGTAGGCACAACATATTATAAATGGCTTAAGTAGGCTAAAGGCTTTATCTCTGCATATGCAGTCTCTACTTAAAGTTAAATATTTTTATGCTACGGAACACCGTGATCGCGCTAGATACCTACGCGGCCGATGCTCTTTTGTTTTCCTCGATTTGTTCGCGTTCGTTCGCTTTGTTATTTTTGGTGGGTTTTCTAGTTATCCAGCATTGTGAAATATTTTTGAGGCATGGTTTTGTGAGGAATGGTATTGACGGAGTGTCTTCTTTCTCCTTTTATTTGTTACTAGCATCCGAAATTTTTATTCCCTAGGATACATTATTGAAGTTTCAGTACGGATCCCTAAACATTTTAAAATATTCTATAGCCTACGTTGATCAGGGATAATGCAGGATTCTAATGGTGAACGAACTGTTCAAATCGAAGTTTCGGACCTTATTCAATCCAAACAAACAATCTAATTAGACATGTTCAAAGACAAATTCGCTCCGACGCGACGCCGTTCGGTGCCTACTATATAGATAGATATTCTGTCGAACCATCTCCATACTTCATACATTTGGCGCTATGAGCGCTATAAGGGAAAGTTTCAGCCGCTTATTCAAAATTGTCTGCTTACTTAAAGCATTGCTGTATCTCACTCTTCTAGTCTCTTAGTCTTCTTCTATTGCCATATGTCAGACTGAGAAATAAAACACTAGTTAGCAACTGTTTTAATTAGCAGACCTTTATGAATAAAGGATTCATGAAACCACAGCTTAAATCAACAACATTCAGATGAGAACATTACAATGCTAAATCTAGTTAGGTAAACAAATGTAATGCAATTTACTTAACAAGCCGGAATCCTCGGCAAAGAGCAAGCTCGTTTCTATGGGAAAACCATTTTGCTGTCTTCCCTGGCCTAGTTGACATGTTTTAGCGATTTACCGTTAGAATATTTATTTATTGGAAAACCTGATGTTTATTTAAACAATAACATAAATAATGTCCTAGGAAGCTTAAATTAAGGCACCATAAACTACCAATATAGTATCAATAGCTGGGCAGATACCCAACTTACTTATGAATTTAAGGCTCCGTCGACGGATGAATTTCCCATACAAAACTTATACCAAAATGTACAAATCATTTTGGTATTTGTATTGAGCATTATTTTCATCACGATCTGTTATTATTTGTATTTGGCTAGGTTCCTGCCACAAGCTTTTTTGAAAATACTTACCTATCTGTCACAAATAAGAATACGTCTCTTTTTTGAAAAATCCGTTTTCGTTAAATTTTATTTCAGTAAAGTATTTATAAAATAACGTGTAGAAGGAAAATATACTCGAATTAAAAACCATGACGGTCTTACGTTTGCATATATTTAGGAAATTCATCCATGTCGCCGGAGCCTTAAGGTACCAATAAAATAGCCAGGACAAGTACCCAACCTACTTGTGAATTTAATACCGAAAGTAAATTTTGTTCCGTGCTTTAGTAGCGCGGTCAAACTGTCTTTTATCATTATCAAATTAAAGATGTTATCATAATCATTATCAAATTAAAGATACGTCAACGTTTCACAGTCTTGATTTCCTAGACTTTGTCATCGAATCCTGTTTCAATGTACATCTGAGTGTCTACCAAAAGCAGGAATTACTGCCCCTTACACTACACCTTACAGCTTTCAGGGCCGTAAGATCTTAAAAGGGATCTCTTGTGCTTATAAATTGTACCACAGTAACCTGTAGATAAGAATACTTGAGACGGAACTGCAACCGACGGCAACCGGCGGCAACCGGCAGCAACAAGCGGCAACCGAGAACGGATAACTGGATAAGGTTTGTGTACCGTGGTAGATATTGAAGTTTTGAGACAGAAGGGAGCGTTTATAGATTGCAGCGTAAGCGGTTAACAGTTCTCGATGGAACGTTAGCGCGTCGCGATCTTATTATTCCCACGCGATCAAAATGGGACGGTACCTTATCAAATTTAATATAATGACGTGGTATGTCAAAAGTGACATTGTTCTTGTACAACCCATGTCTTGTCCAAATGGATTAGAAACTCGGGAAAGTAAATGTCCGACCGCGGAGATTACCGCGTAACTAACTGACTCCTCAGTATATTAACTCGATATCCAGACGTCAACGTCACGATGACATATCGATATTTGTCAAACAAAGCGTGGGTCCAGAGACACTTCAGCCCAAAGATAAAGATACATTTATTCAGCTCCACAAGAAAAAGAGATGGCTTAGTTAAGCATTGGGACCGGGGCTTGATACCGGCAGATTATTTTTGGTAAATTCAAGTAGCAAGTATCGATACTTCAAAAGTATCGATACTTTGCTCAAAAGTACCGGTACTTAAAGCGGTTCTTGCAACGTTGCCTGCTTGGTTTTACTTAGCATAAGTACTGACAGGGGCGGGCGCGCGATTAGCATTTTTTAATACCGTTATTTTAAGTGCATAATATCGGTAATTATACCGGTACTTATTGTAAATACCGGTAGCTTAGTACCGATACCGATGAAAGTAACGATACTGCACTTTGTCTAGTTATATCAGTTTTATAAATTACCTTTATTATTTATTTCGATACCAAAGATGTACCGGTACCACCAATATTTGAAAATACCGCCAAGCCCTGAGACAATACTAATGGCTATCCGTGCAGTGAAGGATATGAATCCCAAAAACAATTAACGAACCTGTTGAATAATAGCTTAATCTTTACAGGTAGGCAAGTAAAAGTTTTTCGCATTGTATTATAACTTTTTCTTTCAAGGGAAATCTGCAAGTCATTATCCCGGATTCCCCAAACAACAGCTACCAACTTCGGCGATACGAAATGAAACATTAGGAACCCAAAACTTTCAGAATAGGGAATCAACTTCCATTAGAGTCTGTAATTACTAATTAGAAAGAATGGACAGAATAAAGTATCGTAATCCATGATTTATGAAGTTTGAGGAAAGTATTGGATTTTATAGAAATTCAGTGACAATTTCTTCGAGAAGAATTTTTTTGTATTTGCGATAAAAAACGGAGATAAAGTGAGGAGCCAATAACTGAGTGCCCAAAAAACTAAACTAAAGTTTGTTTCGATTTCCGCTTGGCAGCGTATTAAGTACTATATTTAAATAATAACGTAAAACCTATATTGCTTGCATTTACAATTAAACTAACTGTAAACTGTTGCAATCAGTGCGTCCTACCAGTTATGACCTACGGAGCTGAGACGTGGACACTCACGATAGGGTTGGTCCACCAGTTCAAAGTCGCTCAGCGAGCTATGGAAAGAGCTATGCTCGGAGTTTCTCTGAAGGATAGGATTCGTAACGAATACATCCGACAGAGAACTAAAGTCATCGACATAGCTCAGAGAATTAGCCAACTGAAGTGTCAGTGGGCAGGCCATATATCGCGAAGAACCGATAACCGCTGGGGTAAACGTGTTCTTGAGTGGAGACCGCGACTTGGTGTAGGACGCACTCCTGCCAGGTGCAATGACGATCTGCGAAAGACCGCTGGCAGATGCTGGATGCGACAAGCTGAAGACAGGGCGCTATGGCGCTCATTAGGGGAGGCCTATGTCCAGCGGACTAATATGGGCTGATGATGATGATGGTGAAAATTACACAGAAAGAAGCCATGTCCCACACATATTATGAAATCATTTACCCATATTCATTTATATATCCATATTCATCCATAATCATTTATACATATTATGAAATCATTTACCGCCATATGGCAAACGAAGCTAAAGTAAATTAAGTTTTGGCTCGCTTGTTGCATCTATGTATACTGATTAAATTTTCATGCCTAATTAGGTTTGAATAACATTGTTCACGTAATTTGGTACATCGGTTTAACAATGTATCGTTTTAATATTTTACTTTGGTCTCGAGAGTGAAATACTGCCTGTAATTATTTTAGAATGTACCATTATTTTGTGTAAGAATACGATAATAATAGGTGGAAAATTCACAGTAACAGCCCTGAGTCAGCAAGTCGGGTGTTACATCCCCGTGCCTCGGAATGCACGTGGGTCCTGCGCTTGACCTCCCCAGTCGTGTCGGTCTATCCGCAATGAGGGTATAGTGAGTGCAGCCGTGTTTACACACACACTTGGACACTACAATGCTGATGAACATAGGCTAGAATATTTTTAAAGTAGGAATCCGTATAAAAACTTCAATTATTTAACTCAACGTCCAATTTTTTTAAATACCCGTGCGAAGCCGGATCAGACCCCTAGTATAATATAAGCATCAACCCTCAACCCAGCTAGTTACTGTCAATTCAACAGTCGACGTTTTGACGACCACTGTGGCGCGGTGAGCGAAGGTCCGCCTGCGACCCAGGAGGTTGCGAGTTCGATTCCCGCCTCGGGACAAATATTTGTACGATCTGCAGATATTTGTTCAGGGGTTCTGGTCGTTTTCTATGTATAATTAAAAATATCTATCTTTTTAACAATATTGTATTACATTATATCAATCATCTAGTACCCATAACACAAGCTCTGCTTAGCTTTGGGCTAGATCATGCTGTGTGGATTGTCCAGCATTATTTATTTATTTATTATTTAAGAGATCACTGATTTAAATAAAAACCTTACCTAGATATATAGACATAACATTTCTTTTCTAACCGTTCACGAATAACAACATACAATTGAATCTGTACTGTTTCAGTTTATTGCTCTACAATAACCGATAAATCAAGTTCCTCATCAGGCGTTAATTGCCTAGTAATTACGCTTTATTTTCCCAGCTAGAAGCCATAAGCGACACGGCAATAGTATGGGAAATAGGACATGTGTTGCTGTTGGTACAGTACGGATGGTAATAGACTAGAGGTTAGTCGAATATGGCGGTTGGAGTATACTCTAATCCTATAGCATCCCGTCCCCAGTATTTCAGAACAAGGATAGTAGAATAGTCACTTATTTAAACAATAAACGAATAACGTGGGACTATTCACACATCATCTAGCCCCAAACTTATCAAAGCTTGTGTTGTGGATACTAGATACCGACAAATTTAGGTAGATAAAAAATACTTTACTGTAGTTACTACATCAAAGTAAGACAAGAAGACATGTTTAAAATAGGGGAAGTATAAAGCGGCATTATCGCTAAGAATTCATACAGTACATTGAATAGATAGCTATATTTTATCATACATAAAAACACATAGCTACAAAAAGGAGATTGAAGAATTCTTTGAACTGAGTATGTGAGACAAGTTTGTTTATTTCCAGCAGCAGTGGAAAAGAAAAAATAGCTTTATATGCAATCCCTAAGAATAAATATATTCTCAGTGCTCAGTGCTCTTCCATCTAAAATACTATAAAACGAATCGTCTGTTCACACTTGCTTTATATAGCCTGGTTGTTTGTTAGACCTCCAGGGTTCAAATTGGCCACACCTGCTAAGTAACATGAGCCCATTGTGTAGCTTTTTACGTACTGATTCAATTAGGTGCTCTCCCGATGTGGAGGAAAGTCGATTTCTCAGTAGTTTCTGAATGGCCTACTTTCGGTAATATCTGATAATAACACAAAGAGGGTACACAAAATATTTTATTTGAGTAAGATGTTTTTGTTGGCAAGTTGATTTTGTAAAAGTTTTTATGTTACTGACACTTCGTTATGGAAATAAAAAAAAATACCTAATACAAAATCGCTATAAGCCGCCAATTCCATTGTCATGCTATAGAGTAAGTTATTTTAAATATGTACTTACCGGTTGTTTTCTATTTATAAAGCTATGAAATAAAGCTTAGATACATAGAAAATACTTTATTATACCACACAAAGAAAGAGAAGTATAAAGGGCGGCCTTATCGCTACGAGCGATCTCATCCAGACAACCTTGGGATGGACTGGACTATGAAGGAATGCAATAGACGGTGGCATTTAAATAAAAAATAAGCGAATACTTACAATAAATACATCATCTATATAATAAAACTACTTAAATTAGTAGGTAATTCACCCTACACATTAGAGATAGAATAAACAATTCGAATTTAAATCTACATTTCTGATAACAAGAGTAATAACTGAAAGTTCTGAAAACTGTAAAACACATTGCGTGTACATAATTAATACAGTTTACACGAACTGAAAATGGTTAACCAATATTTAACGAGTTGTTTCAATAGAAATGAAACGAACTTCATTACATTTCAAAACTCTCGAATGGTAAAGGCTATCGCAAACTGCGAACTAGTTTGTAATTAATTTAGTTTCAATAAATTTAAAATATCTAGTTACTAACCGATATTTTAATTTGATAGTTCAATTAAACACAAATAAAATTACAATGATCTAACTAAATAAAAAACTAGTATTTACAATTGAAACAATTGAGCTAACTGCAGACTGTTGCGAACAAACTACAGGTAGCTCAACTGAAAAGTAACCAATTGACACATATCTTGATTTTGTTAAGTTTGCTTTTTTTAAAGAATTTTTATATACCTACTTATCTCTTTTGTCTGTACTTTTTAATATTTAAGCATGTTTTTCTATAAGTAAAATAATTATAATATATCTTCTACGTTTGGTCTATAGCGCAGTTATTAAATAACCATCTTCAGTTAGTTGATAGTCGGGTTATAAATGTTTCCACCCATTTGAGAGTCAACGTGCGTATCAAGCTCATGTCTAGGCCACTGATCTATAAATTCTAAGCATTGCTTACCACTCAAAAGACTGACAAACTAACAATAGTGAGATTATATCGCTAACGGGCTTTGTAGAGTGCTGAGAACTTATCTGTTCTATTGGCAGTACAATAAACAATTTGGTTAACTTGACAATACAATAAAAAACAAAAATTGTATGTACATAAGTATTATGTTTGCATACCAACCGCGTATACGTATACATAACCTAAAGTACACTTCGGTACCGCGTCTTTTTTAACGTAATTCCTATTACTTTCTATTTGAATAAGCAATAAGAATTTATTGAAGAAAGGATTCCTTCAATAAATATTGATTCATTATATCTGAAGCTCTACGCCAATTGACGTTTGTTATGTCCTGATTTGTTTATAAATTCAGATCGAGTTTGGCTAGAGTATAGACTATAGTATACTTTATAAAGAGTAACAGCTGACAGCAGTGCCCTGAATGCCACCAATTATTATTCTGCTTGCTGGAGATATTAAGACATTATCTTTTCTCATCGACACAGATAGGTCTGTGGCACTGTAACAGTCTAGTGCCAAGAGGTGCCATTCAGTATAAATATCAGATGGAGTGACCTTTGTCTGACCGTTACTTACTGTTTAGTTTGCATTGTATGGAATGATCAGCTCAGCTTTTTGTTTGGTGTAAAACAACTTTTTGATAAAAATACAGCATGTTGTTTCAAATTCTCAAAAGAAAAATACTATTCAGCAGGATAAGAGGACAGCTTCTATTCATTATTGTCAACTGTGATCCTGTTTGTGACGGGGTGATGAATAACACGATTTATGGCCAAGAAATACCATGACACGGTGACGGTTTTTCTGACACTTTCATTTGCTAACGATGCACATGTTGCGAGTCCTCATAGCTGCGGCCCGGGACATTGGACAGTGAATGCGTTAATCGAAACTTTATTTGTGCTAATTTCAGCGTGGATAACACTATGAGCGTTAATATCTGTGCACAGCTTTTGAAATTAACGCCCGTAACGTGTTATTTACGGTATAATAAGTTTAATAACGAGGATATTGCACTTTATGATACAAAATGTCAATAATTATAATTTTTACACACACATTTTTACATTATTTAAGTTTTAACACTGATCCCTAACATTTAAAAATATTCTAGCCTAACGATTTTACCGTAACAGCCTATGTTCATCAGGGATACTTAAGGTAATTTTTCAAATCGGTCCAGCACTTTCGGAGCCTGTTCAATTCAAACAAATAATCAAATCTTTCCTCTTTATAATATTAGTACAGATTTATGTACTGTATTATGTATATCAGTCATTTAGTATCCATAACACAAGCTCACAACTTGGGCCAGATGAAGCTGTGTGGATTGTCTTGCATTATTATTTATTTAATACACCTCCAGGGCTTGTAACTTACACCAGCGCCGTAATCGTCATCGTGACTGGCCCTATCGGGTATCGGTCACGGAACCGTGGGTAGCGGGTTCGATTCCCGGCGGAAACTGCCACTTTAAGGGCTTTAAACATCAATTTATTGTTATTTACTGTAGCATCGCCGTTAAAGTTTTATAGATTGGATTGAAAAAGGTAGACAATTCTTCATTGAATCTTCTTTGGAGATCTTTTCTTTACAAGATTGCACAAGACAGTACCGTGAGGTGTAGAATAGGAATAAGGAGCCCTTTGCATTGGAGTGTTATTACTCCTTGAACTTAGTATCTGAGGCCCTATTTTAATTTTCCGAAATACGCATCTTTCATTTTTTTGTGCAAATTGGTGCTCTATTCCGGTGTATCAGAGTGCCAATTGGTCAATACGAACATGAAATTTCGTGTTGGAGAATAAAAATAGACCCCCTGGCACCATAATTAATGATTTCAATAATTTATTCTACTTCTTTTATCTCACTCTTGCTATTAAGTGGTGTCAATCAAACATCAATTTAATAGTTTCAAAGTTTTTCGTACGTAAAAAAGACAAATTTTGGGAAGTAAATAATAGGAAGCTTAATTGTTCCATGGGCCGTGTGGTGCCGGCATAGAATTTCACCACCCCATCTCTTCCCGTGGGTGTCGTAAGAGGCGACTTAGGGAAAACACCAGGGGGCGGGCAGCAGCACCCTCTGCAGAACAACTCCACCGAACTGCGATCCCCAAACCGCATGCCCAGCGTGGGTATGGGCAATAACCCCCAAATGATGAGTAATGCATTCTATGGCGCTCATTAGGGGAGGTCTATGTCCAGTAGTGGACTATCATAGGCTGTTGATGATGATAATTATTCCAACGTACTCATTAATAAATAAATAATAAAACCGGTATTGTGTAATAGTTGAGCTACCTGTACATTATTTACGACAGTCTGCAATCAGCTGAATCCTAGTTATAATTTATTTTTGTGAATAGTAATTTTCTTTGTTAACAAAGTATTTTCTTATCACTTCACTGTTTGTTTTTCGTTTTAAATATGACTTGAATCTTTGCCTATTTAGTAACCCTAAAGAAATAAACGTAGTAACGAAGCCATTCGTGAGCAAAGCCGCAGGCTGTAGCAGCTTTATTTCCATAAAGCGTTGGCGTTTACGATTAAGAGGATTCAAAACAACAAATACAAACCTACGCATTCAAACAATATGGTCTAATGAATACTTTGTTAACTGTCATTAATCGTGGGAAATCACAATGGTTGGGTATTGCGAGAGCTTCTCTATGGCACTGGTTGCAAGATCTGAGGATTAGTCTATGGTAATGGGTATTCGCACATTCACATGACTTTGTTTAGTTTATGTCATCATGGCATAATTAGTTAATTAACTTTGTGTATGTCGCTGTACATAATCATCAATCATATTCATCATCTACTCTACTGACATCTATGTCTATGTCAAATAACAATCCAATACAACAAAATACAAATTTCTGAGTTGTAATTTTAAAAAAATATGTATTTTTTCTATGACTATGTCAAATAATCCAATACAACAAAATACAAATTTTTGAGTTGTAATTTCTGAAAAGAAGCCAGAGTTTCGTAAAACCACTCGTCACCAGACGATTCTTTGGAAGGCGTAGGTACTGGCAATTGACAGAGTTGCGGGTCCGATTGATTAGATTTCAGATTCAATAACTTTATTTCTTTAGGGTTACAAAATAAGCACTTAGACAAGTGAAATTTCAAACAGATAATTATTAAAATAAGAAATAATTTGTTATTGATTTCTCTTCACTTAAATTTTTTGTCCACTAGTGGAAGAAGTGAAAAAGACCGCTACACTGTCGGAGGCACGCTAACGCGTAAATGCTTCTAATCAAATAAGACAACCGACGTTTGTATAAGTGTTGGTGGCTCTAAAATAGGTTAAAGAGTCGAATTCACTACATCCGTATATATATTTTTCTGTTTCCTTGAAAGAGTCGCGAAATATCTTCTGTTTTAGGCAACTTCGCCTTTAATAAAGATCATCAAAGCTTCCCTTCAAACGAGATGAGGGCAAACTCATTTTGTACCTATTAATATAACCTATTATTACCTTACCGTGCGTGCACCCAGGTGATTTAGTTCAAGTGAATTAAGTCTACCGGTTGCTTTATTGAATGCTGTACTTAGTTCACCCAGGTGCATTAAGTCTACCCTGCGTAGCACTTAATGCACCCAGGTGATTTACTTCAGGTGAATTAAGTCTACCGGGTCAACATATTCACTGGCCAACCTTGGGGCTGTTTCCCTTGCTATTGCTATACGCCCTTGAGCGTGGGTCGTGGGCAATAAAAGTTTTAATTTAAAAAGAGTTGAATAGGTACTAGGTTGATTTCAAGATAAACGGAACTGCAAGTGCAGTTCATTAGTAGTCATGAAGCTTCTTAAAAAAGTCGTAGAAGAAAACAGCTCTCGTAAGAAATGCTTTACCCAACAAGTGGTCGATTTACTCTCGAGCAGTTGGTCTAATAGTTTTTACTGAGTATAACGAGGCGGGTAACATTGGACGTTGGAAAATAATGTCTTTTCTTGTACACCCGACTGACCTGTAGTATACGACATAAATCTACGTCACTGCTGGCAAAACACAATGTGCAGGAAAATCCCCACCCAGTAGTATAACAAAAGAGCCGCTCTCTTTTGTTATACTACTGGGTGTCATTTAAGGGAATAATACCTATAATGAGAGAGGTGGAGTGAGTATTGACATTATTCAGTAAATAATGCTCAGCTATCAAGTATCTTCTATAGTATATAAAACTATATTATTGCTAGCAGCAGCGCCCTCTGCAGAACAACTCCACCGAACTGCGATCCCCAATCCGCATGCCCAGCAGCGTGGGGATTATGGGCAATAACCCTCATATAATGCCGCTGATCAGGGGTTGGGACGCTGATCTATATCACTCATTAGGGGAGGCCTATGTCCAGCAGTGGACTATTATAGGCTGATGATGATGATGAAGCATCGACAACACAATCTCTGCTTAGCTTGATTCGAGACCAGACTATTGAATGCAATAGTCTGGTAACTTAAAGCATTGCACTGTCTTATTTAATTGAATTAATAACACTGCTTAGCAGCTGTTTTAAATTAGCAGACCATTTTCAATATGGGGGGAAAATATACACGTGTGTAGGTATTGAAAAATAACGAGGCATGAGAAAAATAAAGAGATATCAAGACAGCATAGTATGGACCTCACGACCCGTTCCTCACCTCTTCAAGATTCTAGTGGTACGTCGTGGCACGTGAGATGCGCTTCCTTGCGATATTAATAGAAAAGGCATTACGTCTTCCAGAGAACACATTTAGCACGGAGCTGCGACTCTGGCTTCAATCAAAAGATTCTATAAAGTAAATGAGTTTATAAATCAACATTTTTAAATTATGAGAATATTTATTATTATTATTATTATATCCATAAAAACGATAGAAAATGTAAAATCAGATTGAAATAAATTAAATCTATTCACATATTATAAAGAAGAAAGATTTGATTGTGAAACAGAAATATTTTAATCATCATTATAATCCTTACATTTTCCTTGATGAACATAGGCTATAGAATATTTTCATAACAGTTAGGGATCCGTATGAAAACTTCAATAATGTAATCAAACATACACGTTTTATGTGTGTAAAAATATAATTTTTAATAAAAGCCTGTGTCAAGCTGGGGCGAAGCGCTGGTAGTATTACACAAAATAATCATTCTATGCTGTTGATGTTGTTGACAACGAGATAGTTGATAATAACCTTATAATTATGATAATAACTCGACCCTAGATTTCACACCTCTGTAATATTAAGTGAGTTGAGAATTCACAGTCAGGTTGTGACACAGTTTGTGCGGAAATCCATCAGAGACTGATTGGCAGTTCCAATTACCTTTCAACAGGGTGCATGCGGGTGGTGGATCGAGGGAAACGCTGTGTGAAACTAATTAGAGGAAATCAGGGAAACGCGCTATGTGATACTAATTAGAAGAAATCATGCGAAATATTGACAACTGAATTTTGTGCTACTGACGCTCATGCTGTGTCGCGAGTCCCATCTGCTCTCTGGTGGGATTTGTTTGCAACCGGGCTCTTGGAATATTTGCTTCAATGCTGCAAGGTAAGTTGACATTTGCTTCACATTATTGCAAGGAACAATAACAATATTTACAAAGGCATGAAGGCAGAAGGTTGAATTTCAAACCTTGTTGGACATTGTAACGCGCCACTATTGCAAGAATTCAGGAAAAACGTCTCAAGAATTCACATCACCAAGACTATAAATCCATGAAATCTATACTAATCTATACTAATATAATAAAGAGGAAAGATTTGATTGTTTGTTTGTTTGTATGTTTGTTTGTTTGTTTGTTTGTTTGTTTGTTTGTTTGTTTGTTTGTTTGTTTGTTTGTTTGTTTGTTTGTTTGTTTGTTTGAATTGAATATAGGCTCCGAAACTACTGGACCAATTTGAAAAATTCTTCCACCATAAGAATCCTAAAATTTCCGTGATGAACATAGGCTATAAAATATTTTCAAAAAAGTTAGAGATCCGTATAAAAACTTCAATAATAAAACCATAGCGCTATACATCAACTTCTTTTTTTTCTTTTTTTGCGCTGCTCTCTTTTGCTGTGACTCAACTTCAACTTCTTTTTTTTATGGCACCGCTTTTGCTACGACGACTCCGCCAGTGTCAGTTATGGATTGTCATAGACATCACAATTCGTTACTGGGGTGCGAGAGGAAACTCAATGTCAAAAAATATAAAAACTTCAAGATTGGAACCATGCGATGTAGGCGATATAGCGGTGCGAGAGAAAAGTCTTTATATAAGTAAAGGAGGTAAAGGTACTATTTTAAAAAGGAAAGATTTTATTGTTTGTTTGTGGTTTGAATTGAATAGGTTCTGAAACTACTAGACCTTTTTGGAAAAAAAATCATCATTTGAATGATAATCATAGGCTATAGAATATTTTTAAAGTTAGTGATCAAGTAGTGATCCTTATGAAAACTTCAATAATAAAGTAAAGTAAAAAAGTAAAAGTAAAAAGGTATTTATTTAGGAACTTAATTCTAGGTATACAGGGTGTTTGGCACATGGACCGACATGATTTTTTGGGGGGTTGGGGGGGTCATGCGCTAGTTTTCACCGGTAGACCCAATGTCCTAAGTGTCACGGTAGTCTAGATTATGTTATTTTTTAGTTTTTTTTGAAAACAACCCGAAATCTTACCCTTAAATCGTCATAACTTTTTCGTTTGTGGTTGTAATACCACAAAATAAATTATGTTTGTATTCTGCAATGTATTCTCATTATAAATAAATTATTACTTGTTACAATTCATATCAACAAAAAAAGTTCTGAGCTTTCAAAGTGATAAATCTGAGCAAATGTTATGAAAAGTGACAACTTCTAAATTCATTGTAAAAAAAAGTAAAAGTCATTTAGAATTTAGCTTTCTTTTAAAAAGTTCTTTAGTTATTACCCTTTCCAATGATATGCTACATGACAGAAGTAATTCATCAGGGGTCGACATAAGAGATACTTTGTTGCCTAGGATCAAGATTATGAAAATGCATTTTTTTAAGTCAGGTTGTTTTTATTTAATTTAAATTACAAAATTTGCTCAAATTGGCCGCCTCCAAACCTTATGCATGCACGACACCTTTTTCTAAATTCTGAGGTTGTGGTTAGAAGCCGCATTTCTTCTTGAATTTTTACGAATGCGGTGTTGATTCGTTCCACTAAAATTTCTTTTGTGGGCACCTCTGTTGCATACTCTAATTCTTTTGCACGTCCCCATACGTAGAAATCCAGGGGTGTCAGATCTGGGGACCGTGCTGGCCATGGAATAGGGCCAGCTCTACCAATCCACGAGTTGGGAAATGCATTGTCTAAATGTTCTCGTACCGTTCGTTGGTAATGTGCCGGACAGCCATCATTTTGAAAAACAATTGGCACATCTCAGAAGATGCCCTACGTATGGGGACGTGCAAAAGAATTAGAGTATGCAACAGAGGTGCCCACAAAAGAAATTTTAGTGGAACGAATCAACACCGCATTCGTAAAAATTCAAGAAGAAATGCGGCTTCTAACCACAACCTCAGAAATTAGAAAAAGGTGTCGTGCATGCATAAGGTGTGGAGGCGGCCAATTTGAGCAAATTTTGTAATTTAAATTAAATAAAAACAACCTGACTTAAAAAAATGCATTTTCATAATCTTGATCCTAGGCAACAAAGTATCTCTTATGTCGACCCCTGATGAATTATTTCTGTCATGTAGCATATCATTGGAAAGGGTAATAACTAAAGAACTTTTTAAAAGAAAGCTAAATTCTAAATGACTTTTACTTTTTTTTACAATGAATTTAGAAGTTGTCACTTTTCATAACATTTGCTCAGATTTATCACTTTGAAAGCTCAGAACTTTTTTTGTTGATATGAATTGTAACAAGTAATAATTTATTTAGAATGAGAATACATTGCAGAATACAAGCATAATTTATTTTGTGGTATTACAACCACAAACGAAAAAGTTATGACGATTTAAGGGTAAGATTTCGGGTTGTTTTCAAAAAAACTAAAAAATAACATATCTAGACTACCGTGACACTTAGGACATTGGGTCTACCGGTGAAAACTAGCGCATTACCCCCCCAACCCCCCAAAAAATCATGTCGGTCCATGTGCCAAACACCCTGTATTAACAAAAATAGGAAACGATGCGACCTGCAGAAGTATAATACTGTGTCGCAGATCGCAACGCCCACCTCCGGGATACGAGGTGAGTTCCAACAAGTGTAGGTGCTAAGTACATAAAAAAGTTAACAAATCAATGTAATGAAGTTAAAATTAATGAGAAAGAGTGTTTTAAGTAAAAAAAGAAGGTCATAATATGCTTATAGTAAAATAAAAGAAATTCAGGATACTTATAGAAACTTATAGAACTACGAGTACCTAAGACTGTTTTTGTGCGTGTGTGTGGTGTCCGTGCATTTGGTGCTCCTGAGGACACCGGTCTCTTAAGAGTCCGGGCAACAGGAGCCACCAAGATGCGTGTATGTGTGTGTGTTTGTGTATTTGTGTGCAAGGCGCTCCCGAGGACACCGGTCTCTTAAGAGTCCGGGCAACAGGAGCCACCAAGATGCGTGTATGTGTGTGTGTTTGTGTATTTGTGTGCATGGCGCTCCCGAGGACACCGGTCTCTTAAGAGGCCGGGCAACAGGAGCCACCAGGTCGTCTGTACGATGAGTGTGTTTGTGTGTGTATATGTGGGTGTGTGTGTGTATTATGTTGTATTTAAGTTACCTAAGAGTGGTTAGTAAATCCTCTGTTTGATCGTAAGAGAGAGACAGGAGCCAGGATGTAGTTTGTAGCTTACACTTGTAGAGTGTCAGTGGGTAGATTTCTATTTTTCGATTTATTTTATTATAGAGTGATCCGCTAAGGTAATAATATAGTCTGGAAACTACACCAGTTCCTCGTGACTCTGTCTCACACACTCTATCATGACGGCGTTTTGTAGAGCTTAGATTGGGGTCAAAGGACAGCTGCGAATGCTTGCGCAAGACCAGCGCTAGTACAAACAGTTGTCTTACCGTGAGTACTTCACAAAGGGTATAGAGACTGTCTGTAGGGAAGCGTCGTGGCTTTGAGCACATAACCTTCAGAACTGCCCTCTGAGCACGCTCTACCCTTAACATCTGAGTCTTAATGGCTCCTCCCCATACACAAATTCCATAGGATAGAACGGACTGTGCCAGGGCACAATAAACCATCCTAAGACAATCTGGTTTAGCAGACGCTCTTAGACTTTTAAAAATGTAAATTAATTTCCTAACTTTAGAGACTGTTGATTCGATATGAGGTTTCCAAGAAAAATAAGAGTCTAAATGAATGCCTAGGTATTTTAGGGTAGGTGTACGAGCTATAAACGGACAAGAGCATACACCTTTATCTATATTTGGACAATTATGTGCGTATAAACGGAACGAAGATGGAGGTTGCGTCCGGGGTGATAAAGAGAAAGTTACAAATTTAGTTTTACTTGAGTTTAGGGAAAGTGAATTGAGGGACAGCCACTTGAGAATCAGACATAGAGCATCTTCTGCAGCAGCTTTAGTATCATCCCAAGTCTGACCACTCACAATAAGTGCAGTATCGTCAGCATATCTCCAAATTGTAGTGTAATTACATATTATGTAATTACACTACAATTTGGAGAAGAGATTTGGCAAAGTTCGTTGATATAGATTAGAAAGAGTGTAGGTCCAAGGACACTACCCTGTGGTACGCCATAGTTAATATCCTCTTCCGTGCTAGAGGTGTTATTTATAGAGACAATTTGCCTTCGTTCAGATCAGTTCTATCAAATAATTTTTTGACGTCCCCTCTGATTCCAATGTGTTCTAATTTACTATGCAAAATGGGAATAGACACTGTATCAAAAGCTTTGCTCAAATCAAGGAATATACCAACTGTTTTCAGTTTTTTGTTCAGATTAACAGCGACTTTAGAGGTAAGGTTTATAATAGCGTCTTCAGTGGATTTACCGCTTCTAAATCCATATTGGTTATTAGATAGTATATTACCTTTATTTAGAAAGTCAATCAGCCTTTTGTTTAATATTTTTTCAAGGATTTTAGAAAGGACAGTAAGAACTGAGATCGGTCTATAATTATTTAAATCGTCTTTAGCACCACCTTTGTGTATCGGGTGTACTATTGCTTTTTTAAAAGCACGGGGGAAAATACCAGACGAAAGGCAAAGGTTAAATATGTACTCTAGTATTGGAACAATAACATGCTTGGTGCGTTTGATAACAACGGTAGGTATCTCGTCCCAGCCCACAGCAGAAGTGTCCTTTAAGTCATTAATAATACCATCTATCTCGTGACAATCTGTCGGTAGAAGAGCCATAGAGTCAAGTGTGGAAGACGTGGAATGGATAGTGTTGGTCTCTAATAAGTTTTGACTATCTTCAGGTCGTGAAATTGTGGAAGCCAGATTTTTACCTACATTAGCAAAAAAAGTATTTACAATATTGACAGATGCCACAGGGGTGGATGACAATTTAAATAATTCTTCAGCTGTTGATTGTTTTTTATTTAGATTAGCTACTTTTTTAACAATATTCCAGGTGGCTTTAGGGTTACCTTTGGCTTTTTGAAATTCAGTTCGTTCATATTCTGATTTGACTTGTTTCAAGAGATTATTACAGTAGTTACGGTAGCGAATAAATGAAGTTTTGAGAATTATATTATCTTTTTCTATTTTAGATTTTTTGTATAGTTTATCTTTGTGTTGGATACATCTTAACAACCCTGGCGTGATCCAAGGCTTTAGAATTCTATTTTTACTGGGAAGTTTAGCGGCACGCTTGTGTTTTTGAATAATAGACAGCAATATTGATATAAATTGTTCAACTGCTTTATTGGGATCATCTATTAGGAGCAAATGAGAGAAATTGGTTTCTTCAATTTCAGCGACGACTGAGTTAACATCGAGTTTGAGACGGGTACTAAAAGGCCTAGTTTGGGCTTTAGTTGCTATACCAAAAATAATGGGAAAATGGTCAGTTATAACGCAATCTAGAACAAGAGTACAGGCAGCAGAATACTGTGATTTTAAAATAATATGATCCAGGCAACTATCTAAACGAGTAGGTATCAGATGAGCGGGAAGCATAGCGTGAGAAGACAGTAAGTTTAGATACTCATCCGAATTTGTGTCTTTAGAGTTTGGCACAATATTTATATTAATATCACCTGCAATAATTATGGAAGGGTAAGAACTAAGAGACAACAACAAATTATCGAGACTATCTAGAAACACATCAATGTTCCTATACGAAGGGGAACGATAAAGAGCAATCACAGCTAATCTATTATCTAGTTTTAGGAGTATGCAGTTTGCATCGTTAAAGATCGGCGTCTCTACGCTATATATTAGATGGGATCGGACATAAACTACAACACCGTCATTCTGATTTTTAAAATTAGAAGCGTATGCGTTATAACCTGCAATTACGGGAAGAGACGGGCATTTACTCAGCCAACATTCAGTGAGTATGATTAAGTCAATATGTATTTTTATACGACTAAGCAGGATAAGTAGGCTATCAAAATTACAATGTATACTCCTTATATTCATATGTAATATTTTGATAGAGTGATTGTCAAGATTTAAGTACTTACTTGTATCCTCGGGGGAGCAAAGGAATGAGTCTGCCAAGGTAATATTTTCAATATCTTTAGTTAAAGTGATGATGTCATCCATATTTTGAATATATAAATAACTGCTTGGATTTCAACAAGGGGGTAAAAAAGAGTTTTAAGGAGCTTTGCGCGCTATTGAGAGCTAGCGCCATGGTTGTATGTGAAAAACCATGCCATACTAGGCAACTCAAATAGTGTTGATGTAATAAGTGTAACTGTATTTTGTGTATGAGTCTGTGTGTATGAGTGTGTGTAGAGGTATATATATGTTTAGCGTATGTTGTTTGTGTACAGTCTTTTAACAATTTTTTTAGGCTAATCAAGAAAAAAATATAGAAAACAAAGATAAAACTTATTGTATATACTAATAATAAAAAATACCAAACTAGGTGAGCTAGGCTCACGATTAAAACGTCTACTAAGATTAGTCAGCAAGCTGCCTTGAGCTGTTCCAGATCGACTTCACTTGTAATTCTCACGATAGGTGCATTTTCCCTGAGGCGCGCGAATATCCTACCGTGGGAAACCCAGCAGAACTGGTAATTTGCAGCCTTTGCGGCCTCCCTAGCTAGGAAGAACAGCTGTTTCATTTTGAATGTTAGATTCTCAGCCACAAATATTGGAACAGCGGGTCCGCTTATGCGTAAGTGCTCAGTGGTAAGCCTGGAAGCCTTATTGAATTTTCGGAACATTTCCACTACTCTCTCCTTGGATAAGACGCTAGTTAGCTCAACGATTATAGTTTTGTTGGCTGGATTTTTAGTTCTTATTCTAAAAACGTCTTTTATCTGGTTTTCCTGAATAGGAGCCTTCAGAACCTTACTCATATTTATGACAGTATCCATAAGTTGGGTCTTAGTTTCGGAGGGAGAGACTGGTAAATTTCGGATTTCTATGCAAGTCGCTCTCGAGTTACGTTCAAAGGCATCTAATCTGTCTTCAAGAGATTTTGTATACAAGGCATCGACTTTCCGGCCGTCCTCCAGCTGTTCTACTCTATTTTGTAGACAGTCTATCTTCTGTGACAGAAACTCTACAGTAGAGCGCATGTCTTCAACCGCGGAGCAAAGTTTTTCACACGTCTTTTCTTGGCCTGTTTTAAAACTAGCAAACATTGACTTCATTTCCGACATGAAGTCAAATAGCTCAACGTCATGTTTTCTGTTACGCTGAGCAGTATTTGTATTTACTAATAAGTTTGGTTCTGAGGAGCAAGCATGCAAAGGCTGCGCATCGGGCACTCTGAGAGTTTCAATAGGCGCAGGCGGCGGCGGAGTCGGGGTAGCGGTGTAGTAAGCCGGCGCGGCAGAAGCGGCGAGGGGCGCAGGGGAGGAAGGAGGAGTACGCTTCAAGGGAAACATAGTCAAAGCAGCAGTACTAGGCAAACAGCAGCGTGCAAGAGCTTGTAGAGTCGTATTCCTTCGCCACAAAAGAATTCTAACACATCAAGTGACGGATCCGCTTATAGTGGTCACTGAGCTTAAACTGAATGAAGGCACACGGTGCGTCCGGAAACTGGAGACCTCAGGTAACACTTGCAATGTGACAGGTCCACTTATAGTGGTCAGTCGCTAAGTTTCAGAACAAAAAAGGTGGATGTCCAGTCAGTGTAGACCTCTGGTCGGCGATAGCTTGCGGTGTGTGCGTGGTTGTAGTATAGTGATAGACTCACGTGTAGATGCGATCGTTGTGTGCACAGTGTTGCAGTAGGTTTGCTTGTGCGCAGGGTATCTCTTTGTAGACTCCTGTTGACTTATGTTTGCCTAATTTTTTGTTTGGATTATTTTAATAGAAATTGGAATATTTTAAAAACAAAATAGAATACGGAGTAGACTTTAAAACACGACTGATCGGGGCAGCGGTCCGGAGGGAAGGCAAATACCTTATCTAACGTGTGTGTGTGTGTGTAAAGACTTAAAATTCTTTAAAATACCCGTGCGAAGCCGGGGCGGGCTGCTAGTATAAATATAAAGTTATTTTCCGTTGAATATTTTCTCTGAAATGAGAGCGCTTACTAGTCAAAGTCTTTTAGACCACTTGGTTAATTAAAACTTCGACTTTCCAGTGGTTTCAAATCAAAAATAAATAAAAATCTCGAAGAAAAACCAACGATGGCAAGCTAGGAAAGATGAAAAATAAGAATATTTTTTCCGAGAGATTCCTCGTTTCAAAAAGCAAGTTTTCCTTCATTTAGCAAAATAAAGAATCTTCATTTCTAATCAGGCGGGCTGTAGAAAATGCCGCGCTGAAATTGCAGTGGATATGGGCGAGGAAAAACGAGGACTCTGCGATATAAAACTCTCATTAGAGCAAGCTTTGAGTAAAACTCCAATAACCATACAATTAAAGAGCCCTCTATGCTATTTAATTGCATGATTTTCATAGGGAATACTGCGGCAGAGGCAATAAAGGTAAGGTAAAGTTACGCGTGATAAATAATCGGGTTTTTACTTTATTCTAGGTGCTTCAAGTAATTTAGCTAGCATAAAAGACGTTGCACACATTATAAGACCATAGTTATATACTTCAACAAAGTTGGAATCAACTGTATTTTTGGAATCTTCTGCCATAATCTTGATTTTACTGATAAATGTACGAGTATTCATGTATAACTCCAAAACGACAATTGCTTAGTTTGTTTTAGCGTTGGTTCATAGCAAATTTCTTAAAATTCATAACTCCTAGCATGCTCTTAGCTAACTAAATTGTACCTAGAAGAAGAAATGAAATGTGCGATATTTTTTAAATAACGTTTATCACAACATCTTTTGTTTAAAACAGCTTATACTGAGCCGCCATATTGCCGCTCGAGCATAGACTTATAGAGCATTAAAGTCTAAAGTAGCGGTAGAACTAGTCTTATCTGCCACTTTAGGCTAAGTACTTATGTCTATGATATTTGAAGTTCTTAATAACGATGATTCCAGGCAATTTTGATCCAACTTTAATGGCCTACATTAAAACTGGCGGAGGATTATTTAAGTTCTTAAACTTACCACGGTTAGAAGATAACAATTGCTGGAAATAAAGCGAGTAAAAGTGTAGAGGGCCAACGATGTTTTATTTGAATTGGGACCTAAACCAACAACTCACACTAAAACCAGTAAAGTTTCCACCATTAAAAGGAACATAAAAGAAATAGAATACAGAATAGAACTATTTTCATTCTTCGGAGATTAACACGGAGTAGGGGTAAATCTGGAATTACAGGACTGATTTAATAAATTCTCTTAGTTTTAATGGCGACCTATCAGTTATCGAGTACCCATAACACAAGCTTTGCTTAGCTTGGGGCTAGATAATGCTGTGTGAATTGTCCAGCATTATTTATTAATTTATTCGTGGTAGTAAAAACTAGAGGTACTCTTAGCGTGATTAATCGATACTTATTCTAAGAATTAATATGTAGCTATTATAAAGAGGAAAATTATTTGTTTTTTTTGTTTGAATTGAGAAGACTCTGAAACTACTGGACCGATTTGAAAAATTCTTTCATCGTAGGATATTACCAATCCCTGATGAACAAAGCCTATAGAATATTTTCAAAAAAGTTTGGGTTCTGTATGAAAACTTCAACTATGTACGCCAACGTGTGAAACAAATTATAATTTTTTGTTAAATCATATCATATAATATTTTTGTTAAATTATATCATAACCCGTGCACAGCCGGGGCGGACCGCTAATATAACTAATGTATAATCAACAGCAATAAACAATGGAAAAGTTACTAAACTAAAGCTTTATGACATGACAAAGACTTTTTTTTACCCAGGTGCCGCTTGAGTGGAACCACGAGCCGAAACTAGTTCCAAAATATAAAATAGACCATATCGCATCGGGGTGTTTCCAATTTCCATCGACGGAATAGCTCATAAACAAAAAAAGTATCATTAGTTCTAGTTAGTACAGACATAAGTAGGCAGTGAATGCGTTAAAGCGTGGAGTCCATTTATCCTCGTCCACAGAATGGATCAAAATGTCCCAAGAGCCCGGAAGTAGCAAACAGAGCTTTGATTAATCAGCGCTGGATAGGTGGTGAAGTTTCATCTTTTATTTTCAGCTTCTTCAGCATTTCTTTCCGTGAAAACTACGCAAAAACAATGGAAATGAAATGTCGTCTGCGTCGGCCGCCATGTTTGTTTTTGTGACATTTTTAAAGCCACTTCGGAAATTAAAGATAAATAAGTACCTAGGTATGTACATTACAAAATTAGATTTTGAAGGTTTCAATTATTTCCCTTTCACAACACACTAAGATAGGATATTATGCTTGTTTGGAATCAGCCTTAAAAATTCCTTTAAAATTTTCAATGTGTCATGGTTTTACTAACATTCCATAATTTAAGTAATCATGTTACGGAAGTTTAGAAGGCATATGTCTTCTATTATAGATTAGACTTAGACTATGTATGTTCATTAGGGATAATGTAGAATTCTAATGGTGAACTAACAAAATCGATCCAGTACTTTCGGAGCCTATTCAATTCAAATAAACAAAGAAACAATCAAATCTTTCCCCTTTATAACATTAGTACAGATTTGACATATAACCCAATTTTTTCTGTGTACCTGTATCTAAATAAATGTTTTTCTATTCTATTCTATCGCTACCACTAAAGAACTTGAACTTGATTGGTTAGTAGAATAAGCCCCCTGACTGTCCATTTCTAATATTGACCGTCAGAATGCCAGTGCATTGATTATACAAATCACGGCTGTAAACAGACGGCTCCAAAGGCCCGACAACACCGACAATGTTCAAACATCGCTAGAGCGTGTTGAACATACGTGAGAAAACAAACTTATTTGATTAGTTGTAAAAACAAAGCAAAAGCTTTTGTGAATGTGCGCGTCCGATCGATTAGTTACAGACAGAGAGTTTTTAAATAAAAAAGAACTTTTGGAGCTACACAAAAGTTGTAAGAATTTGGACTTTAATTAAATCAGTAACAATGGGCAGAATACATAAGCATAACTTATCAAGATGTCAGTGAAATTGCAAATTTTTGTATTTGTATTAATTATTATGAAAAGATGTTCTTCAATTTTTACAGGCGTAATACAGAGTCAGTCTTAACTTTAGAATCAATAAAAAAACAAAATTAACCCAAGTAACGCCTTTTGTTTTTATTTTAATATTACTTTAAGTTTATATGTGAATCGCAAGTCTCATTATAAATTAGTATATTTAAGATATAATTTTTTTTTATATTCTATAATATTAAGTACTATAAAATTTTCTTTGTTTATAATTCAAAATAAACCGTGTTAAAAAATCTGTCAGAGCTTTAGTCAGTGTTTCAACTAATGTAATTCTCGTAGTTGTCCTGTCCTATAAGCTACTTGAATCTCTGATAGGGCGTGCGAAGTCGCAGGCAGAAGCTGTTACACAATTTCTCATAAGGCCGCCTTCCGTACCCTAACTATTTTTTTATAGTTGTTTTTTGGTGTGGTATAAAGTAATATTGAAGTCTTAATAATTTATTTGTGTTCTGATGGACACAAATAAATTATTAAGACTTCGATATTACTTTATATTAATGACTATGACTATAGATTTTTCATATAGGAAAAAAATCGCGTAGATAGCATAATTCACAGATATTCTTGGCATAATTCTCGGAATTTCCTTCCATATTATTCTTTACTTTGTGTGGTAAAGTGTTATCTGCCTGATCCATAATTTTCATATAAAAAATCCGCGTGGATAGCGGAATTTAAAGTTAGTCAAGCGTAAAATTTAGTAAATTATCTAGATAACAGAGCGATGCGGGCCCTCGTTGTTTACTTAGGCGGGACAAACCGGCCGTTTATGTAAACGACTCGCTAGATGAAGATAACCTTCGAACGGTGCTTCCGTTGCAAGGGGCCTACTGGTTTAATATTAAATGAAGTTTGAGTGCAAAAGCGACTCTTACGTCAACAAAATAAGACTTCTAGGAAAATTAATAATATTTCAAAAAATTTTGACTTTGGCGGTATCGAATTTTTTTGAGTAATTCTTAAATTTCCTAGAAATTACCCCGAGTGCGTGGCCTTACGCACCATAATAATAAAATATGTTTTAATCATGCCAGTTTTTTCACAGGTGCGCTCTCTATTCCCTTACTCTCAAAATCCAAAGAGATGGCAACCTAACAGCCAGTTCACACATGTCTCCGTTTTACTGTTCCGTTTTATCGTGTACGTAGTTTTTTCGTCGATGGCGTATGTGGTTGTATGAGCGACTTCACACATGGCACAGTATTCTGTATACAGATCGACGAACAAAATCGAACAAAATACGTACACGATAAAACGGAATGTTCCGTTTTATCCGTTCAGTAAAACGGAGACATGTGTGAACGGGCCGTAACACGACCAACGGCTTAACGTGCTTAATAAAAGCCCTGTATAAATACCTATACTGGGCTTTTATCCTCTACTAGCGTGCCGCCCGGCTTCGCACGGGTAATTAACAAAAATTATATATCTTAATACTGTACCTATAGCCCATGTTCATCACGGAAAATTTAGGATTCTTATTATTCAAATCAAACAAACAAACAATAAAATCTTTCCTCTTTATAAATAAATAAATTAGTATAGATATACCTAGATTGCCAATCCCAACGTGTTTCACAGTATGACAAGACACGACGTGAAATCGAACAAAAACGTATTTATAGCACATTGTGACGTCACACTGTTTGGGCAAGTAATCTCCTATTTCATAGAGAATAAGGATAACCCTGTCAAACCTATATAAAGTTACCCGTATTTCACGAAAATTACCAAGGACTTTTAAATATTTCATGTAACCTCGAACCCTTTGGCACAATAAATTTCCATCTTTTAAAAAGAAGGTTAAAACCTTCTTTTTTGGAGTCGGTTAGTGTAACAAAGCTTCTTTAAAGTTACATAAAACAATTGAACTTTTTCAGCTCTTTTTACAGAAGGTGCAAAGTTGCAAAGCAACACCACCGCAGCGACCTTGTGGATATTATTCAGAGGTCAGCGTGTCAGATGGTCAAGAACTCATGCAATATTCATCCCTAGGTCATGTGTTTCGCGAGCTAAATCGTGAAATGAAATTTCAGAAGCTATTTGCGGGTAGCATAGGATAGTCGAACAAATATACCAACTCTAAAATCGTGAAATGAAATTTCAGAAGCTATTTGCGGGTAGCATAGCATAGTCGAACAAATATACCAAATCTGATTTGACTCGAATTTTTAAACTAAAAGTGGCTTTGTTGGGAGTTATCAGCTCGTGGAAAAGGAAAAATATCGTATAAGGAAATTATTATTTCTTTTATGAGAAATCATACAAATTTACTTAAAATGATAACTTAGGGCTAGTTGTTGCTAATAAGTTTATTACATTTGGGTGATGGGCGTGCTACACTAAATGTAAAAAAGTAGGTAACTGGTACTTAGTCGAAATTTCTAAGGTTTTTGGTAACAAAAAACTGTATACTGTATATATATTAATGCTTTATCCAAACAAAATTAATAAATATGATAGTTGAAATTGGATTTACTGTGCTGAGAGAAATACCAGCAACCAAAAAGTTTACATAAATGTGTTAAAAATATTAATGCTACCACTTTGTAGTAGGTACAATTAAAAATACGTTAAAGCTTACGCGATCATACACATAATTATTATGGATTATTTTATCAGTAATTTTTTGCGTTTATTTACCTATTTTTCCCGACGACGACGTTTCAACAGGTTTAAACACTGTCGTGAAGTCACCGGACTCGAAAAATAGGTAAATAAATAGGGAAAAATAGGTAAATAAATACCATCAAAATAGTACTAATAATAGTACTGCTAAGTACATTAGTACGTACTGGTAGGTACTGAGAGTCTGATTGAGCCAAACGTAGTGCGAAAAATCTTTACGAGTATCTAAGTAATAAAGTAACAGTACAAAATTTTTGTACTTTCGTTATTCGCACAAAATCCCACATTGGCTTCGTTTATGAATAGCCACATTCGGTACAAGGTGATTAAACCATTCCGGGTCACAGGAGAAAAGTAAATACGCGGCTTGTGTGATTTGATTAGGTATTACATGAAGCGTGTGATGCGATTACGATTTTGGAGTCTTTAGACTTATGAATTAATTAAATGAGTGTTCAAAGTCTAAACCAGAAATATATGAAGCGCAGAATTTATGTAATGTTTGCATAAAATGTATATAGGTCTTTATTAAAAAAAAACTTAAAACCAGAGCTGTAAATAATGCTCAGATTTTTTTACCTGTTCCTTGGATCACCCTGTAGGTAGAAAAAATACACAAGTTTGTTTTTCCTTCATCATCAGCCTATGTTAGTCCACTGTTGGACATAGGCCTCCCCTAATGAGCGCCATAGCGCCCTGTCTTCGGCTTGTCGCATCCAGCATCTGCCAGCAGTCTTTCGCAGATCGTCATCCCACCTGGCCGGAGGGCGTCCTACACTACGTTTACCGAGTCGCGGTCTCCACTCAAGAACACGTTTACCCCAGCGGTTATCGGTTCTTCGCGATATATGGCCGGCCCACTGCCACTTCAGTTTGCTAATTCTCTGAGCTATGTCGATGACTTTAGTTCTCTGTCGGATGTATTCGTTACGAATTCTATCCTTCAGAGAAACTCCGAGCATAGCTCTTTCCATAGCTCGCTGAGCGACTTTGAACTGGTGGACCAACCCTATTGTGAGTGTCCACGTCTCAGCTCCGTAGGTCATAACTGGTAGGACGCACTGATTAAAAACTTTCGTTTTCAAACATTGCGGTATGGATGACGAGAAGACTCGACGTAGTTTTCCGAACGCTGCCCAGCCTAGCTGGATCCTCCTCTTGGCTTCCTTCTCGAAATTGTTTTTACCCAACTGCAAAATCTGCCCGAGGTAAGTGTACTCAGAAACAATTTCGAGGAGGTGGCCATGTACGATCACCGGTCTTGGATCAATGTGGCCATTGATCATGATTTTGGTTTTATCCAAATTCATGCCAAGACCGATACATCGGGAGGCTGAAGCTAGACTGTCCAGCATCCGGTTCAGCTCCTCTAGCGAATCCGCCATTAAAACTATGTCATCAGCGAATCGCAGGTGTGAGATGTAGTCGCCGTTTATGTTGATGCCCTTGTCTTTCCAGTCCAGCGTCTTAAACATGTCTTCCAACGCGCTCGTGAACAGTTTCGGGGATATGACATCCCCCTGCCTCACTCCTCTGCGCAGTTGGATTGGTTTAGTCTGTTGGTCCTGTACTCGGACACTCATAGTGGCGGCTTCGTAAAGACATCTCAGCACCTCGATATAACGATAGTCTACTTGGCATCGCTGTAAGGATTGTAGAACAGCCCAGGTTTCAACGGAGTCAAAGGCCTTCTCATAGTCCACAAAAGCCAGACACAGGGGCTGATTATACTCTTCGGACTTCTGTATAATCTGCCTCACTGTGTGAATGTGGTCTATGGTACCATATCCTCCGCGAAACCCAGCCTGCTCCGGTGGCTGAAACTCGTCGAGTCTCCTGGCGAGACGGTTCGATATAACTCGTGAGAAAAGCTTATAGACGTGACTTAGGAGCGAGATGGGTCTATAATTTTTAAGAAGGGTTTTATCTCCCTTCTTAAAAAAGAGCACCACCAAACTCCCACTCCACGCCTTTGGAGTTCTCCCACTGTGAAGGACGGCGTTGAAGAGGCTCTGTAACTCCTGTATAACAGGGTATCCTCCAGCTTTCAAAAGCTCTGATGTAATTCCGTCCTCACCGGGGGCTTTTCCATTTTTAAGCTGCCTTAGAGCTAACACGATCTCGTCTTGACTGATGTCTGGCAGTTCGTCGGTATAGTGGCGTATCAAGGTGGCTCTAGAATCGTGGCCGTCTCGTTGGGAACGGGGAGCATGAGCAGCGTATAAACGGCCATAAAAGTCCTCTATCTCGGCCGATATCTCCGGCTTCGACAATACGGTCCTTCCGTCGTGCGTTTTAAGCTTCGTCAGGTGGCTCCTGCCAAGCTGCTGAGTGAATACTTTGGACCCTCGGTTTCGCTCTATCGCCTCTGCAATGAGGCGTGTATTGGAGCTCCGAAGGTCGCGCCGTACCATCTTCGCAATTCGCTTGTTCAGGTCTGACCTTTCCGACGAAGTCGCTTGGGTGGTTTCCCGTCTTTTTGTCATCAGCCCAAGAGTCTCATCCGAGAGTTTGGACTTCTTACCAGTACGCTGCTTTTTGCAAAACTTGATGCCCTCGTCCCTCAGCGTTTCTACCAGATTGTGTAGGGTCTCGTCAGCGTCATCAGTGGGTTCCAAGGCAGCGAATCTATCCCCGAGAAGCTGCTGAAACTTCTCGGTGCCCGCCATGATTCTGATTGGGTTCGGTCGGAGCGTGGACTTCATCAGACGGTTCCTTTCAAGCTTCAGATTGATATTCAGAGAGCCTCGAAGGAGTCGGTGATCAGATCCGGTATTGACCCTGTTGATCACTGAGACATCTCTGAATATATGCTTGCTATCCGTCATGATGAAGTCGATCTCATTTTTTGTCACAGAATCGGGACTCCGCCATGTCCACTTCCTTTGGGGCTGTTTCTTAAAGAAAGAGTTCATTAAGAACAGCCCCTCTTTCTCAAGGAAGTTGACAAGCATTTGTCCCCTGTGATTTCGAACACCAAAACCATGCGGGCCTATCCGGGATTCGTTGCCAGTCTGGGTTCCCACCTTGCCGTTAAAGTCCCCCATAACAACGTTGAAGTGAGCCTTGGTGGTGTGATGTAAGGCTTTGGATATGTCTTCGTACATATCCTCCACTTCATCATCCGAGTGTGCCGAGGTCGGTGCGTAGACCTGAATGACCTTCAAGCTGTAGCGCTTAGACAGCCGAAGGATCAGGTACGCTACCCTGGTCGACACACTGGAGATTTCTTCGACGTTGTTAGAGAGGGCCCTATTGACGAGGAAACCTACGCCACCCTGGGATGTTTTATCACCCTCGCGAAAGTAGAGAAGATGGCCTGAGTCTAAGGTTACAGTGTCCTCCCCCTCTCTACGGACTTCACATAACCCTAGAACATGCCATTTAATGTTCTCTAGCTCCACTTCCAACTGCGCTAGATGGTGATCAAGCCTCAGAGTGCGTCCGTTAAACGTTGCCAGGGTCAGTTTGTGTGGGGTGTGGTAGCCTAATGTAGCCCGGAGATTCCTAGCACCCCCTGCCCCGCCGTTACCGTGGCCGCTACCATGGCCAGGAATAGCGAGGCGGCCGGGAACTGGGGGCCATTTTGTGGCGGTTCTTATCATTGGGGGATATTGCCCATAATCCCCACGCTGGGCATGCGGGTTGGGGATCGCAGTTCAGTGGAGTAGTTCTGCAGAGGGCGCTGCTGCCCGCCCCCCGGTGTGTGTTTCCCTTAGTCGCCTCTTACGACACCCACGGGAAGAGTTGGGGTGGTGAAATTCTATGGCCGGCACCACACGGCCATTTTTCCTTAACAAGTATTTTTCAAAGAAATCATCAGTTCCAGACAAAATGGTACAGTCACAGTAATAAATAAAGCACACAAAATCCAACAAAACAGAATTTCCTCATAACTGTACCGAAATCAATGAACTAGTCAACAGGTGCGTGAACGCAGGTCAACGGACTTCCTAGCAGGATCATTTCATAATCAATCTTATTAGTACAGTGATAGAGTTGATATTTTTAGCATACAACACTTGTATTACATTGTTGCATGTAATCCTAGTGAAAAGATTCTCGACCTTATTCCAATGCAATAAAGTGATTTTATGAGTTTCCGGCGTATGCAAAAAAATGTGCTTAAGCGTGGAGGCGGAACATTTTGTACAATAAACGGTCGGTCGTCTAGAAGTTTGAAACCGGATCTGAAAGACACCTTTGCTTATTTTCTTACCTTTTGTATCCTTGCTATACCTTATTTAGGTGCTTAAACTAGAATTAGACACAAGCTATTGGTTTAAAAATAAAAACCAAAGGAAGGTACCTACTTAGAGTTATACTAATCTACCTGTGTTGAGAGACTGGTGCCTGTTATCGGTTTATCAAAAACCTATAGCACGGTACCAGGGTACTTATTCCGTGGTAGACAAATATAAGTAAAATTACTTCAACTAAATAATAATAGCAAATAAATAAAAGTTTAGTGCTCGACGTTTAACCCCACTAAAACGTCTATTTCGCCGTTCATGGTCAATCAAGCCCTAGAGCCATTGAATTTGATTGCTGCAGCGATATTTCATCCTCGCCAATAATTATAATAGCCCACGTAGCCACAAAATACATAGTAATAGCCTTTGGATTAATAGCCTTCGCCGTGAGAAGCCGGGTTGGACTCTACTTATCACCACGTTCTATTCCTAGATACTGACTAAGAAATATGAAATTCCAGAAACGAGTCACTGGCAGAAAACTGAAAAACCATAAAGAAATAGTAAAGTCTAGTTACACAAAGAAACTGTCTATTCAATGGATTTTGGGTAAACATTTGCTAACAAGAGTGAGGAGAGCCCATTAGTGAGTGTTATTTGTTGGATAGAAACAGAAATAAAGAGGCTCCGAAAATCTACAGTCACGCTAACTGGGAAACGGTAACTCTTAAATATTAATTGCTTCCGTGGCTTATCATGGGCCTTTCGGAGATTGTAAGTACTCTCTGTCCTTTCCTGGAATATAATCTTAGCTCCTTGCCACATGGAAAATAGAAAACTCGCATAGAAAGCTGGAAAAAACCAAAGCATGATAGTCAGGCACCGTAAAGATAGCCTGCTGGGAACCAACATCAAATTTCTTCATTCTAAAACAGTTTTTTGTATGTTTTGCAGGACCAACAATTATTTTAATATTGTGGGATAAGCCCGACGTTAGAGGATCACCTCAGGATTAATTTCTATAACATTAGCCAAAGATACATCACAATCGGTCCCCAAAATACGGTGAAATAAACAAACATACACTGAAATGTCATCCGTACTACAGAACATAAATCCTCCTTTTTTAGAAGTCTAGGGAAGGTATCATATTTATTATTGTAGGCTGTTTGAATGCTGATGCAAGTGCGCTGGTAAATAGTGTTCATCCTTTTGCGTCCTCTCGGTAACTTTATCCCAACCCATCTAACAAAGGATGGGTTCTAATTCAGCCTTTCTCGTACTACTTACCTACCAAATTCAGTAGGTACTTCTATCTAACTAACTCCGACAATTCGAAACTAATCAGACAACTCTGAAAATCAGCCACTACAAGGACACTCAGCAGAACAATCAACCCTTGTCTCGACCATATAAAGCTGGAATTAGCACGCAGCGTCTCAAGGTCGTCAGGGGTGTCAGAAGCATAGTCCACTAAATATTCATAAAGCCGAATTATTTGACAGCAGACGTCGATCTGACGTTAAGTGCCTTTTATAAGGGTCAGGACATTGTTGGGAGATTGTGACACGTTTTAGAAGTTGGATTTGTTTTTATCAGTTGACATTGACTTGGTTCAAATAAGTTTGAAGTTGTTGTTTGATGTTTGGGGGATTGCCCAGGCATTGGGAGATGAGGTAAGTTGAGTTTTGTTTATTTTCCAGTCAACTTGGGTTTGTTTCCGGAATTTAATTATGAATCTGCGTTTTTATTTGGTTAGTCTGAGTACATACTGCACTGTTGTTAAGTTTGCTTACCGACTTATTTCTAGGGATAGGACTTTAAGATGGTTAAAATATCAGGAGAAAAAGCTTACCACAAAGATAACGCGCGTATTCGTCCTACAGGTGAACGGTCTATCAGGGCAATAGCAGTGGCGAGTGTAGCAACCCTGCACAAGACCTTTATTCACGATCGTACAATAAAACTTCATATATCGCCGGCAAAAAGCGGGCGTTTCTTTAATATTTCATCGAGAACACACTCCTGGGAGCGACAGTACCTCCAAATAATTCAGCAAATTACGCTCGAAATGTGTTGCGGTAAAATTGATAGGTCATTTCTTTTTCATGGAGATTCAGAATATCTATGTCTAGCTTAGTCTGGAACTATACGACGACTATAACGAGTCTTATACTACCCTAAAACTCTAACGCCCTATATAAAGCTAATTTCATATAGGGCGCATAATCGTGATTGAATATTTAAAAACCGCTAGATGTAGACGCTGGGCAAAGTAGCCAGCGTCTTGGGGACGCTTCCGACTGGTATTGCAATTGAGCAGTTTGTAGCCCGCAGTCTGCAGTTATCTCAATCATTCTAATTGTAGGTTGCATTACTTTTTATTTTAATTTTTTGATTGTAATTTTTTTTATTAAAAATATTTCTTAGATGGTCTTTGTATAAATCTAACATCAGCTTTAATCTAGCAATTTGTTGAAAAGGTAAAAATACCTTTAGTTTTTATTTGGAGATGTTTGATGAAACTCAGCGATAAATATCAATTCTCAATAATACGTAACCACGACGGCTAAAGGTACCCAGCAAAATATTAAAATTTAACAAAACCATAACTTGCAGTTAGCATAGCACTAATATTATTAGAATTCCTTCAATAAAATACACACTGCAAACTACATAACGTAGTTGAAATTCTCTTCATTACAGTAATTAAATTTCGCGCGCAAACATTTTACGGACAAGGTTAAGTGGAGAGTTTACGTGGAAAAGGCTTTTTATGTAAATTATAACCTAAATAAACACTTCAATTGCTGAAAACTTTGTGTTTTCAGCAATTGATGTGTTTATTTAGCTCAGCATTTTAGCTGATGTTATATACGACAGGATAGGAGAATGAAAATAAAGATCAAATGTTTGGGTATGAATTAACAAGCTTTAGAGGGTACATACGGTATGGTTAATGGTCCGTAGTGCGTAAGGGACGTAACAGTGTAAATATAAGTAGTTTCGTTTACTGGTGAACAGATAATTGAAGAGAAATTCAATAACACCTCATCTTTATTTGAAAATAATTCATCATTATCATCACCAGCCTATAATAGTCCACTGCTGGACATAGGCCTCCACTAATGAGCGCCATAGATGGCATCATTATTTGTAGGTGATTGCCCATAATCCCCACGCTGGACATGCGGGTTGGGGATCGCAGTTTCTCTGTCTCAGTGTCTTTGTATAATTGTGTATTACTAAAAAGGTACTCGATAAATACCCGATAAATATTCTTTAATAATTATGTCAACAAATCGTGAAAGTTTAATCTGGTATAAGAAAATACGTAAAAAGTAAAGCCTAGTACATTCAAAATTAAAATAAAGTATTCATTATCGAAAAAAGGAGGTTCTCTGTCTTTCATACTTCACAGTTTTAAAAGTTTTGCTTCATGCACGATTAGTAAAATGAAACATTTTGTATTTGTCCCTTTCTTAATTTTGGATTGGATATATTAATGTAAGTAACAATGTGAGTAACAATATTCACACATGATTCAAGCTATTGTTTCGTCACCCAAAAGTAGGTACCTATCGATCCGTGAAAAATGTTATCACGTTGGTTCAACGAATGCCGTTTTCTTTTCCATCGAACAAGCATCATACATCACGTATTTGATTTATGCGTATCAAACACTTTTCAATCTAAAAAGCCATAACATGTTCGTAGAAAAATAGTGAACTAAAAAAACGAGTTTTCATTTTTGTGGGGCTCAATGGCGTGTGGCGCTGACAAATAACAAATGGCGACTGTCAAACATAAAAAATCCTTAAGGTATTGGTACCATTTTGATCTACAGTTTGCGCAAAATACTTTTAGTTTTTATCTAGACGTCTAAGGCTGGTTTTAGAGTCACGCTGACCGTCGGCGCTGAAGCCTACGCACGTAGCTCTCACGCGTAGCTGTCTGCGGCAACTCGTTTTAGTGTCGTGCTGAACGTCGTGGAGTACAGACATGCACAATCAAATGAGTGTTCGAGTTGCTGCCGTGTATTTTTTATGGAAAAAGAAAAGACTTCAACAACAACGAAGAAAAAGACAAGTTCATCCACTTATTTCTCAAAGATTGCTAGTGTGAGCATTTGTTACATTGTTCAATCAGTTAAGAGATGACGAAATCAAATTCTTTAACTACTTTCGCATGTCATCACGAACTTTCGACGAGTTATTGGCAAAGCTACATGTTAAGTTACTACGTTGCAGTTACAAGCGTTTACCTATATTACCAGCTGAACGTTTGATGGTTACTTTAAGGTAAGAAAAAAACCAAGTTGTTTACGTTTTTTTTGCCCAGTATCAATATCGCGATTCATTGTTGCGCTCGTCTGTCCCCGTCGGCACGCGCGTTTAATGTAACTCTGTAACGATAACGGAGTTCGGAAGCGCGTCGGCGCCGCGTGCTCAGCGGCGCCGACGCGTGGCGCGTACGCGCGCGTATGCACAGCGCTGACAGTGCTCAGCGCTGAGTCGTCGGTGTTATTCTAAAACGCTTCATAAGTAATCATACATATTGGCCTGTCAGCGCCGACGGTCAGCGTGACTCTAAGGCTGGTTTTAGAGTCACGCTGACCGTCGGCGCTGAAGCCTACGCGCGTAGCTCTCACGCGTAGCTGTCTGCGGCAACTCGTTTTAGTGTCGTGCTGAACGTCGTGGAGTACAGACATGCACAATCAAATGAGTGTTCGAGTTGCTTGTTAGATAGTTTATATTGTATAGTAATATATAACAATACTATGTACCTCTACATTATTGTGATAAACAATAAGGTTTGAAAAGATATCTATACTAATATTATAAAGAGGAAAGATTTGATTGTTTGTATGTTTGTTTGTTTGTTTGAATTGAATAGGCTCCGAAACTACTCGACCGATTTGAAAAATTCTTTCACCATTAGAATCCAATTTTTTCCGTGATGAACATAGGCTATATAATATTTTCAAAAAAGTTAGGGATCCGCATGAAAAATTCAATAATTGAACCGTGCGCTGTATATCCAACCTCTTTTTCTATTATGGCGCGTCAGAATAGAAAAAGAGGTTGAATATAATAGCGCACGGTGCTTGCTTTTTTTCTACGGCCAGTGTCAATTATGGAGTGTCGAGTCAATGTCAAAAATCCCAATGTTGCTGTTACAAAAAGTAAGGGATCCGTATGAAAACTGTGAAACCCATCGTGTTAGTGTGTATAATTTCTGAAATTTTTGTTTAGTACCCGTGCGAAGCCGGGGCGGACCGCTAGTAAAATATATATATCTAAAATATATGTATCGTGCTGAACGTCACACGCCCTGTATATCGCGATTCATTGTTGCGCTCGTCTGTCCCCGTCGGCGCGCGCGTTTAATGTAACTCTGTAACGATAACGGAGTTCGGAAGCGCGTCGGCGCCGCGTGCTCAGCGGCGCCGACGCGTGGCGCGTACGCGCGCGTATGCACAGCGCTGACAGTGCTCAGCGCTGAGTCGTCGGTGTTACTCTAAAACGCTTCATAAGTAATCATACATATTGGCCTGTCAGCGCCGACGGTCAGCGTGACTCTAAAACCAGCCTAAAACCAGCCTAAGGGCTAAAAAGCTACTTCAATTTTTAAATAAAACCTAAGTACTGTCTTCGAAATTGGCTGCAAACCTCAAAACTCTGAGACGTTTCACAATTTACTAAATACGACTGTAAAATAAAAGAAAAACTTTATACCAAATAAGATAATAAAGGACTCTCAAAATTAAGCAGACAAAGGAAGTTAAACCGTGAAGACAATTTTGGAGAATTTTATACAGTCCTGGAGAGATCAAAGGATGGAAGGACGGACGGAGATTTCTCGGACGACGCGGTACAACACATAGAGCTAAGAAAATAAAGAATAACGTAAGTACTATAAAGCCTTAGGAATAATACCTGAAAAACCTCCCAACAAGCGCACTTGAGGTAGAAATTGTCAAGTTAGGTTAGGAGTAGGTAGGTTTAAACGCAATTTGTTATATTACTGTTGATGCAGCCCGCAATGCTGCCGCTAAAGCCAAGTCGAAGGATTCATTTAGATATACATATTTTTGATGCAATAATTTTTGCTAACTGCCGCATGTCCACTAACTTGTGACTAAAGTTCAACAGAGCGATTACGCTAATACCTCCATCCTATTATGACATTTGAAAGCCCATTTGATGGCTTCGCGATCCCCATCCATCCAATTACAAATAAAATAACCGTCTAAGGAGGATTTCCATTCCCAGACGAAATGAAAGCACGAATTAATTAATTTCGTTCGCTCGTTCTTGATCAAAAACAGTCGCCTTATCTTTTGCCCCCTTAAACCTATCGCTATTCATTCATCCATATGTAAAGAAAGAAATGCTACAAAAATGGTTCCCTACAAAATTTATTATGTACCAAAATTTATTATTTACTCGTATTTTATTGGTCTATAACAAAAGACAATTGTAGTTTATCTACAACACTAATATAATATATATATATATATATGTATATAATGTAGTAAATATCAGATCTTAAAGAAGCACAACAATGAATACAAGTCTTATAAATAATAAATTAATAATATAGTGAGATAGAAGAATATAAATGAGATTAATATAACTGTATAAAATATAATATAAAATACTTAGAAGTTAGGAAGAATCATTTATTCGGTTGTTTCGTGTTGTTGCAATGGTTCTTGGACATAAAACATATCTATATTACTGGTATTGATATGGTCAGTTGAGTTACCTATAGTTTGTTTGCAACAGTCTGTAGTTAACTCAATTGTTTAAATTGTAAATAATACTTCTAATTTGGTTATTTTATTGTAATTTTCTTTGTTGATAAAGGTTCTTTAATATTAATCAAAAATACAATTATGAACTAAATAAGCGCATAATAAATATGCGCTTAAATACATTTATTATGCTTTTAAATTAAGTAGATACCTAGTTTAAAACAATAGGCTTCGATGGACGACCTCGATGAAACAGTAGGTTAAGGTTTCAAGAAGCAGAAGGCGTACGTCTGGCAGAGTTCTAAACTTTTATGATCTACACATAGGTAGGGGAAAGGTGTCCAAAATGATCCCCTTAAGAGAAAAGCTTGATTGTGTCCAAAGTATGAAGGTTATTGAAAATGTTGAAGGAGTATAAGATGCATAATTTCAGTGCTAACGTTTTAGCATACCCTTATTTTGGGTTCTCTTTATAAAGTAAAGATTTACTTAACATTTTCCAAAACATTGCTAAAGGATCATTTTGTACACCTAGGTGTATAAAATGATCCCTGGGGTAGGGTCAAAATGATCCGAAGGATCATTTTACCCCACCTGCTATTATTAAAGTTAAAATAAAAGATATATACGAGTACGTAATCATGATTATGTTTATTTTCAACACAATCATCAAAAATAGTTTACTTAAATTCTTATAGTACCTAATCAACACTATGTTTAAATACCAAGGTAGAAATTACAAAACTTAAACAAACATTAAACATCTTTCTTTTGCTTGAGATCAGAAATATTTTTAATAACACAATAACAGCTCTTAAACTATTCAGAAAATCTTCTTAATATTTTTTAATCAAACTATCTCACCATAATCAACGGTCTTTCATATTTCCCCCTTCCCCCATGGCGTCTTTTCAATAAGCTTCTGTGCATTCAGCGTCATCCGAAGATTCTGACTCGTAAGTCTTCCTAGCTCTCTTTATTCTTTGTTTTTTTGTATTGTTCTTTTTATTTTCCCGTTTATTATTTGCTTGTTTTGATTTTTGTCCTTTTCCTGCTCCCTTTCCTTTAGTTTTCTTTTCAGAGATCATTTTCACACTTTTGTCTTTACGTGACTTTTGCTTTGCTTCTTTTTCTATTTTTTTTTCTGCATTTCCTCTTCTAAATAGTTTTTATAGGGTAAGCTAGTCAAAATTGAGGTGTCTATTTTTCTTTTTCTTACATTATTATTTGTTTTTCCTTGTATCTTGGGCAAAGGTCGAAGATCTCGTGCTGAATAAACTCCAAAAGATGTCGATGATTGATCAAAAGTGGTTGAATCTACGTCTGGCGTATCTAAATTAGGGGTTGCTACAGTGTTAATATCTTGGGTTAGTGCAGTACAGCTTGTAGGCGCTATCAGGTTCGAAATCAATTCGACAGCTTGGTTTCCGAGAGTTCGTGGAGATTTGATAGGGCTCTTATTTACTTGTCATGCCTTTAGCTTATTTTTATTACATTTGCAATGATTGTACCTATATACTACATACAAATAATGTTATATACCTACGTTACACAATTTAAGATATTTTATTTAAAATCTGTTAAAATGCTTGGGGTAAAATGATTCCAGGGATCATTTTGTACCGGCAGAAGGGGATCGTTTGACCTCAAGAGCACATTTTTCAAAACATGTCTAAAACTAACCTCGAAACATGGCCTTAGTGAGATCGTAGCGTGCTTGAGAATAAGTTGAATATTGATAGAAACAGCCAGTAAAACATTCATTCGGTAAAATGTAACCAAATTTCAACAATGAAATATTATTTTTATGCTTACCTTAGATTAAATACACCAATTTTCTTTTTTTCGTAATATTTCAACGCACAACGCTCACGGCGCCATGACACCTTGTGAGACCACTGAGCGGGGTACGGGCAAGACGTTTGCTTATAAATCATATAGATGGCATTAGTAGTTTGCTGAGAACCATAGGGAATCATATTACCTCGAGGGATCATTTTGTACACCTTTCCCCTACCTATTTGTTCAGGTTTTAGGTGTTTTTTATGTAAATGAATAAGAAGGTGTAGGTTAATAAAAACGTGTAAATCACATAGCGTTGGTTTATTCCCTGTACCTATACCCCCTTATTCAATAGTCTGCTAATAAAAAACACTGTATTTTTCTCTTTTCTCTTCTTCTTTTGACATTAAATAAATAAATAATGCTGGACAATCCACACAGATAAGATTAAAAGATTAAGCCGAGATAATAATAATAATAATCGTTAATTCATATAAAGGTCTTACATAATACATAATTCGTATAGGTACTAATATTATTCTATTATAGTAAATCAATTGTGTTTATGACCTAGTTTACCATAAAGTTGAACTCCTCGCTCTAACTAAGTTTATTCAACTTGTGATGTAAACGATTATTATTATTATATTATTATTACATTAAGCCGAGATAGAAATATCACTATAAAGTAAGACTAGCGATCCGCCCCGGCTTCGCACGGGTATTTAACAAAAATATAATTTTTCATTCGGACGCCAAACTCAAACTTTTTTGAAAATATTCTTTAGCTTATGTTCATCAACGAAAATTTAGGATTCTAATGGTGAAATAATATTTCAAATCGGTCCAGTCGTTTCGGAGCCTATTCATTTCAAACAAACAATCAAATCTTTCCTCTTTCCAATATTAGAATAGATAGTAGGTAGGTTATAAATTAGGTAGTAGGTATATTTTGAAAGGTTATATTCAGAAAGAGATGATGATGACACAGCTCCATGTTACCACAACATTAGCTACCTGCTCCGCATGTTGGTGCTGCAAGTTTTGCATACACAAGAAGGCATTACGTTTTCAATTTCATATGAAAAATCTCCCTGAGTTCCCGTTCTATTCCTTTTTCTGATTAAAATGTGCAACGGGAAATTTATATTTTAAATTCATATTACCCTTTGGATTGCAATTTTCTGCTCATATTAACGGGAGTTGCGGAGGAAATACCAAGAATCCTACTCGTGCTTTAATATTTTTAGTCGACCTCAAAATATTTTCAAACAACATAAGGATTTGCAATTAGAAAAAGTAATATTTAAATGCATTTTTATAGCATTTACCGATTTAATATTTTCAATATTTGGTTTATTAGCACAAAATAATAATCACCAGTTCTCAAATTTCCGGTACCCATAAAGTAACATCATGATAAAGTTCCTTCCAATTAATCGATATGACAGAGGATTTCGACCGATATACGTATACGTATTAATTAATTATTAACCCCCAAATGACAAAAAAAGCCATCTATGGCGCTCATTAGAAGAGGCCTATGTCCAGCAGTGGACTATTACAGGCGGATGATGATGAAGTATCAAATATAATTGAGTGACATTTCAAAAATGGCCGTCATAAAGGTTTTTACTTCTGTTTACAAAAGTGACACATGTTTAAACAAAATCATTATAAATTCTGTTCAGCAAACCCATACCTTCAATTAATTACTTCAAGTACATCAGGCTATCTTCAGCCTTCGTGCACATCTGCTGAAGCCATCAAGTGGTGCTCAAAGCACTCACGCAAATTGATGGAGAGTCAAGGCCTGTGTATGTAGTTCACCTGACTGAACAAAGGGGGAACAACAAGGTCTTTTAGCATAATATGAGCTATTGAAAAGCAATTGATTAGTATATGAGCTATTGAAAATCAATTGAAAACCAAGCCTGCGACACAGGAATTAGATTCTCGTCTCGGGAAAAATGTGTGTACGATCTGCCAATATAGATTTTATTTTAATTTTATTCATCACAAAAACATTAAAGATATTATAATACATTGTATTTGTACCATATAAACTTTGTGTTCTGAGGTTTGTTTTAGTACTCTCATTAATTAAAATACTCAATTGTGTACTCGAATTAATTTTGTGCCGGTTCTGGTCGTTTATGAACATCTAATATCTATCTATATAATAATATATTGTATTAAGTATATCAGACATCTAGTACTCATAACACAAGCTCTCTGCCTAGATTGAGGCTAGATGATGCTGTGTGGATGGTCCAGAAGTTAATAATTTTTAATTAGGCAGGTACTTATGGTATTCGACTGGAACTGTGTTTAAAGATTGTGTCGCGTCGGTATTTCTACTGGTTGGCTGCTGACTGCCGAAAACCCTGATGGCTTTTTTACTTTTAACACGATAAACGCCAATTCAAATTGAGTGGTTGTTCCATTTGGGCCGTGGGGCTCACCGGAGGGCGACAGCAATACTACCCGTTCAGGCCGTGGGGCTCACCGGTGACCGCGCGGCGGGCTCGTGTCTGAACTCAATTTTCTCGCTGGAGGACACAGTGCCGATACAAAACTATATAGAGCGTGCCCGGCGCGGCCCTGGAGAACAGTTTACGCATACTAGCTCATTTCGACACTGTCACAAGATGTGGTTTTAAAATGAAAGAGGGTGTACAACATATATTTTTTATTAGAAAATATTTGAAAACGTTTTATTATATTTAGGGCAATCACTTTTACTTGAATATTTGGCGCATAAATGAAACCAGTCAGTGTGGCCGGCGCCGTGACCCCCACGGCCCCGCGGGCGGGGAGGAAATTCAGATTTCCAACGGCGTGCGCCGTGGTGGTCACCGGTGAGCGACAGCAATTATTTTGGTATTTCTTTTGATAATAATAATTTAAATCGGGGTTTTTGACTATTTTGAATCATATGAGTCAGTAAAATATAGGTTGTAAAATTTGCCGAAATCGCGAATCGACGTCGGCCCATAAGGAAAGTATAGTGGTGGTCACTGGTGACCACCACGGCGTTCAATGTGTTAAGGATTTGTTAATTGAAAATTATAACAAAAAATCTTCTAAAACAGGGTCCATCTTATAAGAATTGTAATACCGATTCCGATGTAAACTCTCCAAAATCTGGATTAATAGTTTCAGTAAATTTGTGTGCTGCTGAAACCAACAAATTCTAATTTAGGATAGCAATTGCAGAATCACAAAACTGTTTACTGATGGTAGATCCAACTACATATTTCGCCGCACAAACCGCATGTGGTGCGATTGTAACTAGATTCTCGTGCAAACAAGCTTGCCAAGCACAGTTGAAATGCAATGTCACAGGGATTTCCATCGGGATTTCAGTGTTGTTGTTTGTTTCGAAGTCTCTTTCAATTTCAATTTAAGTAACAGTCAGACAGCGCTGAGTTTTAGTTTTGTGTAGAAGTATCTTTTATTTATTTATTAATTTTATTTTTATTTATTTAAATTATCATAACAGTACAGAACTAAAGCGACAAAGAAATACACTAAAAACATAACAACTAATTACATATTCCTATGTGTCCTATCCATCTTATTTTGATACTTTGTAACAAAAAGAAAAAAACCGGGTGTCGTAGGTATGAGCTATAATATTATGATAACTTCATACAGTTATGGTACTTACCTTTACTCGGGCCAAACTAAAGATCCAATGTTTGTAAACATTGTTGTTGTTAATTTTTTTTGAATTTGTACTACTTATAAATTATGTCTCTTTCCTTATGTGCATAATTTTAGATTTTTGTGTTGTGAGTTGTTTCAAATATTGTACAAGAGTATAGGTAATATTTTAGGTAGGTAACTTGCTAGAGGGAGATGGAAATATCGACTTACATTTACCACCAGCTTTTGTGTCTCATATTTTCAAATGTTTGTGGTTTTACCTGTAAACAAAAATGTAGGTACCTATTAGGTCTTAGGTATATGTATAGACAATAATCCTATCCTAACAAGAGTAACTCAAAAAAATAAAGTACCTAAGTCTGTCTGTCCGTCTTTCACGGCTAAGCTACTAAACCGATTTTGATGAAATTTGGCACAGAGGTTGTCTCGACCGAAAGAAAGGGCATAGGATCCCGGTGTCATGTTTCCGCGGGATAGTACAGGGACACGTGATATCACCGAATCCTATTTTTTTATATAATTTATTGTTAATTTTATAAAAAATTTATAACGTTAAAATCAATAAAAAATAATATTTGAATCATTTTAGATTTCAACGCCGGCGAAGTTGCGTAATGGTATCGAGTTCCTATCGAGGTAAATAAATAAATAAATAAATAATGCTGGACAATCCACACAGCATATCTAGCCCCAAGCTAAGCAGAGCTTGTGTTATGGGTACTAGATGACTGATATACGTAATACAATATTATTAAGTAGATACATATTTTTTATTATACATATAAAACAACCAGAACCCCTGAACAAATATCTGCAGATCATACAAATATTTGTCCCGAGGCGGGAATCGAACCCGCAACCTCCTGCGTCGCAGCCGGACCTTCGCCCACCGCGCCAAAGAGAAAAAAAAATGAAATGAAAATTGGAATATGCCTAGAAGTAAGAAACAAGAACACACAAACCCACTAGAAACAAAAACGAACTGCAATAAGAATCATGAAAGAACGCAAAACTTCACGAAGCTAGAATAAAAGAAAACTGGCAGAAAATCCTTTTCTACGAAATATATTCAGATGTCGCATCTCCATTTCAAAGTCGCAAAATGTTTCCGCTCAGCTCTAGAAACAGCCTCAGGGTCGAACTTTACTGAGACCGTACGCACTAGCGGTTTTGCCGCGCGGTAATCAGCGACTGCAGCTGTAACCGTTGAAGAAGCGGCTGGTAGCCATTAGGTTTTCGTTCGCGTTGATATAATAAAAGAAGAGGTTCGACCGCTAATTAGTTAACAAAAACTATCCATGACTCGATTTAGCACATAACTTTAAACAACTTTTAGTCTGCGATTTATTACCATTGTTGCCGAATTTGGTCACTTTAAATTCATTCCCTCTTTTATGAAGCACTAGCGGTCCGCACTGGCTTCTTATACTCTTTAGACTTTTTTTTAACAAAAATTTAATTTTTCATGGAACCCTAACTTATTTGAAATTATTTTTCATGGACTATGTTCATCACGGAAAATCTAGGATTCTAATGGTGACCGAATTTTTCAAATCGGTCCAGTAGTTTCGGAGCCTATTCAATTCAAACAAACAAACAAACAATCAATCAAATCTTTCCTCTTTATAATATTAGTATAGATAATATTATTTATCAAGCAAACTGTCATGCAACATTGTTATGGCAGATTTCATAAAATTCTGCAAAAGCAGTTAGCTAAATTGTTTCATTTGTATATACTAATTCTTATTTGGTTATTTAACTGTAATTTTCTATGTTAATAAGGATAGTTTTAATAATGAAATGGTATCGATGAATATTTATACACTGTCTATTTTGTAGAACGCCCATAGCGTTCTGTTACAAATAACAATACTGTTAGTAAACACAATCAGAATGGATATTAATGCTGATACGGCGCTGATTACTAAAGCTCAGCCTTTCAGTCGACACGCATTTTGCTATTACGTGCGGCATAAAGCGCGGCATTATGCCTGGCCGCACTCTATGCCTCTATGCTGGCACAATTTTACTGTGGCATACTGTGCTCATTTCGTTTCATGTGTTTTTAATGTTCGCTTCAGATTATTCTTGAGAGAAAGTGGGCTTCATATTTAGCTAATTTGTGCAAAGGTAAAATTTTAACATTGTTGAAAATTATCAAGCAATGCTAGCCGTTTTGTGCTTCGCTCGCAAGTTTTATGATCCGGCCACTCTACATAAAATTATTTATTTACTTGTTAACAGACGAGCAGCCTATGGCTGATGTGTCTATACAGTGTCGAATTTTGTTATTGCGTCAGGTTTTTTACTTTGAAATTTTTGTCTCATAACCATTGGTCGAGTTTCTAGTTTATTATTTATTATAGAAATAAAGAAGTTACGAAAAGAACAACGAAGTGAATATATCTGCAAGGTAACACGTAAATTGTTAAAAATCGAAGCGAAAGATTCTAAACCTTGGGATATTTTTTTCTATTTGGCAACTCTCCATAAAATGATAGGAATAAGTTATGAAAAGAAAAGGCGCTGAGGGAGAAGCGCTTAAGGAATATAAATTGTTTGGCATTGCATTAACCGCTTCCGTATTTATACAGCATAAAAGATCCTTTAAAGTTCGGAACGATACAAAGCAGACTTATCCAAAACGATTTAATATTTAACACGTCCGGTCCCGCACAGTATTTTCTTAACCAAAACCTTATCTCGACTCATCCCGAGGGTGTCAAGAACCGGTGGATTATACTTGCAGCGTTCAATATTTAACCACGCTTAAATAATTTAATCCAATAAAGCTTTATTCAGCCTCTTCAAACAAATTATATTTAAGTTGTAACTGAGAGTCTGTTTGCTGTCTGGGAGAAAACTTAAGCCTCTTATAAACAAATTGTTTTAATATCAGCATAATTACGTGAAGATAAAGCCGGCATCTTATAAAACGCTGAATAGAGCGATGCGGAATTTTATATAACCGCACACCGCAACATTTACCGCAACCGTGGTGTCAATGCTGTTCTTAGGTAATCCTAATGAAGGTAAGTACATTCGCTTCTAATGCAGTATCATGTCCCTACAGGCAATTTTCAAACGAAATCCTAAACCGCAAGCTCGGCTGTAAGAGCTAATTTACCGTAAAATATCTAGAACTTCACCCATTTTCCTAGAACTACCGCAATGGCTGTTTTATACCGCAGTAGGTATTTAACACGTTTGCGGTAAGATTTAAGTACAACCTTTTCCGCTAAACTAAACACCCTCCATACCCTGAGCGTTTACAAAGCGTTTCAAATTCACAAAATGTTTTCGTAGGCCCAAGTCCAACTTTAGCGGAAGTTGTGCGAACATTATAAAAGTTTGTCGCTTGTCTTGAGCCAGGGATTTATTGTACAGTACTTACTAGATGGCTGTAGCAGGATCAAGCTGTGGTAACGTTATAGACTCAGATAAAATGTTAGATTCCATGTTGATTGATCAGATTTAGCGCGCATACTAAACGAGATGAGTGCGAGAGCCGGAAAAGCAATCAAAATCTGAGTACACGGGCGCGGCACGGATAATATATTATGTGCCTAAGATTTATGCGATTTAATTGACTCAGATTATTGCAAATTTAAAATAAACCCCAAAATATATGGGCCTTTTCACAGTTTAAATTAAATAAATGTGCTCGATACAACTTTGTGACAATGGCTTTTATTATTGTATCTTTTATGTTACTATGTAGTTTAGGAAAAAACCTGAAGAAAAAATAAAATTACAATGAAATAACCAAATTAGATACGTGTATTTACAATGGAAAAAAATTCAGCTAACTGCAGACTGTTGTAAACAAATTATAGGTAGCTCTACTAATCCATATCAATCAGACCAGTCAGAGGCGACGCTAGCTGCATTGCCTCGCTGTATAAGCAATACTGATGCGCTGTGCCAGCTTTCGGGTCACAACGTCTTCGACCAGACGCTCAGATAACTTATTGAGCCTCAGTATCCTTTAAGGTTGTTAATTCGGCGTAATGTAACCAATATTTCTTGCTAGGGCCACACAGTCCGGGAGAAGTTGATACTTATCAATAACAAAATGGCTGACTAAGGAGTAAATAATGAGGTACTTGCACGGGTTGCTTGCTGGTGATTTGTAGGATTTCAGACTGGGGCTTACAGAAACTTATTACACAAGCATCCTATCTCTTAAAATCTGAGTCTGGATGAAAAAGCCTTTCAGTGCTAACTTGCTAACTTGGAGTCTGTACCTACGCACTAACGGTAAAGTCGCACGGTTTTTTAGGTTGCGCGACAATTACGAATAGAATTTTTTTTTTTGGTTGAACTTAGTAGGATAAGTAACTTGATTAGTTATATTGTTGGAGTGAGGTTGATAAAGAATACGTAGGTATACAATTTAATACTTTGCGGAACTGATCTATTTTTCACTAACTACCCACTAGCCCGCGACTTCGTCCGTGTAAAAGTTGTAAATGGTGTGTATTGTAATTTTAAATAGTTTTAAACTTTATTAAGTTTGTTATAACGTATAAATTATTAATATAAAAAATAGGATTCGGTTATATCGTGTGTACCTGTACCATACTGCGGGAACATGACACCAGGATTAAAAATTTCCTATGTCGTTTCTCCATAATTGTTAAAATCGTGTGTTTACTAAAAAAAATCTTATTGTCCAATCAAAATCTACCCAATAAGGGTAGATTGTACATACTAAATACTAAGAACTATGTCTTACACTCTGGCAACGTAAATTAATATGATTGTTAAAAAGGAAAGGGCTTATTCTGTCAACTGATATTGAGTGGAACACATATTGGACCCAAACCAGAGATTTACCCAGAGATCCATAGATTGTGCTGCTTCGGATTAATATCTCATTAGTTTCGGACAGTGCAGGCTTAATCCAGTGTGAATGCCATCTGGGCTGGGTAGTAATGACACTACCTACTGTATGTGGATTGTGGATGTACTATAGGAAACTAGGTATTGTTGGATTGTGATATTATAATTTAATAATGCTGGAAAATCCACGCAGCATCACCAAGCCCCAAGCTAGGAGAGCTTGTGATATGGGTACTAGATGACTGATGTACATAATACAATATATTAAATACATAGATTTTTTATGACATATACGTAGAAAACGACCAGAAAACCCTAAAAAAATATCTGCAGTTCGTACAAAAATTTATGAGAGGCGAAAATCGAACGAAGAAGCAGAGCTTGTGATAACACAACACGCGTACTAGATGACTGATATCATCACCAGCCTATAATAGTCCACTGCTGGACATAGGCGTCCCCTAATGAGCGCCATAGATGACTGATATACATAATACAATATTATTACATAGATAGATATTTTTTATTATACATAGAAAACGACCAGACCAGAACATCCTGCACAAATATCAGCAGTTCGTACAAAAATTATAAGAGACGGGAATCGAACCCGCAATCTCTTGTGTCGCAGGCGGACCTTCGCCTACCGCGCCACCGAGGTCGTCAAATATAACATGTTGCATTTACTAATAAAATAACACACGCCTGGTCAACAAGGCAAAAAGCATAGTAACTTTCATGAAGAACAATGAATTTCATGCCTTTGAATTCTTGAACGTAAATCATTGGAACCGTATTTGGGCGGAATTCGGTGAAACTAAATAAAAAGTTAAGAGAAAAAGGCCTTAAAAACCATACGCACTAGCGGCTCAACCGCGCGGTAACCGTAATTTTCACCGAAATCAATACATACTTGATGAGAACTCTTCGATCGCATATTATGTGTACCTACTGAACACTGAATATGAAATACGATTCCTCAGTATACGATCGAGCACAAGGGTTTGCTCCTAAGCCTTCAAAGGAGTTTCCTACGAGTGCCTTTTGAATTTCCGATTTCAATGCGCTTCAATCTGAGAACAGGGAATATGCTGGGTATTATTATGACTTTGATGCGCATTTTATAGAAATCTAGCCGAGATATTTGTTTCCAAGACGCAATAAGGCAGAGGTACGAAGTTGCCATGGTGACCACCGAAATCTATTTACGCATCTCTGTCTATTCTATACAAAATAAATAACAGAGGCATTTGCTTAGCTTAGCAAAAACTAGTGCCTAGTGAAATTTTTGAAATTCCATAATAATAAAATTAAATTGCTGTCGGCCCTAGAGTTATGCTCGGGGACTTAACCGAGTATATATAGGTATTGCTACATTTAAAATTAAATAAAACCAACTGAACTATGGAGTAGGTTACTTTCAGTGGAAAGTAACCTACTCCATAGTGCCTACTATGGAGGCAATAATTATGGAGGCAAAGAACTAGGCTTAATAGGCTTATTAGTCCTGAATGTATAATATTTTCCAACAACCACCTGGGCTGTTGAAGTTGACGCTTATTATACATATTATTAATATTCCCATTTAATTTAATTTTCATTTATCAAAGTGTAAACAAAAACTACGTGTCTTGTTAAAGTTCTCGAATGGCAAAAACAGAATGACGGAATTCGATTTTTAGAGATTCCGGACCACTGTGCGACCGTGACCTATGGATGTAAAAAGTCTAAATCACTGCGTAGTACAGGGTTTTTCATTTGAGGGGTTCCACCGATAACTCTCATAGTTTCTATAGTTACATATACATATGTTAGGTCAAATAAATCTTCAAATATAACACCGAACTCCTTCGGAACGCATTTAAATCAGAAACGTTTGTTCCATAGTGCCGTAATCCTTATTTACGAGTAAAATAAGGAAGTAATAATAAACTTTCAAAAAACCCCTTAGACTTTCTGCTTTAGGCGAGGCATCTTGAATTTCATTACAGAATAAGATAATACCGCAGTTTTAATTTAAATATTTAAATTAATGAGACAACATTCATTAATTTTTCCTGTCAAAGGCAGACCTCTTCATTTTACAGTAATGAGAGGGGAATACTCTTATTAGATAGAGCATATTAAAGAAACTAATAAATTATGTCCAGAATCTATTAATAATTTCTAGGTAGTTTCCGACTAGGGCCTATAACTATGTATGTGTTAGTAAATTCTATTTAAAAAAATCCACCTTATTTTTTTTTCACATTCTGGGAACCAAAGAAAGTCGTGGAATTTTATGTAATTCAAAGTCATTTATAACGGGATATTTACCGTTATTTGAGTTTTGAGTTTTCCAATATTTGGGCGCAGTTTAATGCGACATATTGGAAAACTCAACTAAAATAATTGTAAATATCCCGTTATAAATGACTTTATAGACGGAAAAGAACAACGCAATATCATAAGTCTTGCTTAACAAGACCAGCGCAAGCTAGTGTTAGATTAAGACCTTTCGTCCGAAATTAGGGCCTTATTTGTGAGGGTCGCTCTCTATAAATTGCGACAACAATGTGTTAGCTACATATAAATAGTACAAAGACGACGGTTCGGACTTGTTTATTGTGTCTTTATGGTAGTTGTAGGCTTGTGTTATTTTGTATACTTGCAAAAATTAGCTTTTTTGGGTTCTGATAAATAATGCCGGATAATTTACAAGCTTGTATTCTAATACAAAACAAACATTACCGTTATGCTTATCTCAGCAACTTACGCAGACTCAGATAAATAACAAAAAGTTTCCTCTCTAAGTTAATAAATAAAATCATTTTAATAAATTGTTTCTTGAGAAAAAAATTATACTTATATCCCCATATCCAAAGCATACTTATATAAATATATCCATAGCTCTAAAGCTTAAAGCAAGCAAGTTATACGAAAATACCCAAAATAACCTTTATTTTGTGCATTATTCCAAACATAGTAGAAGCTCCTACAAAGTACAATTCAGCAGTATAAGCAAACCACACTTCTTGTTTACAGATTAACTTCCAGCGAGCATAGTTTGTAACACCCTGTAGATTGTTTGTGTGCTAAATGTAAGGACATGTATGTATTTATATTTGCCTTTAGCACAGTACACATATGACCAGTATCGAAACTAAGCCTAGTTGATGAAATAAATACCTACTCTCCATTATAGCACTAGGGTTGTAACTTTACGGCGCGCGCAGACACTGCAGCGCAGGTGGCGCGTGGGCAACGCTCTAAGCGGCTGCAAACCGTACCGTGTTTCAATACGAAAATGCGTGTGATTCCTACCTAGTAATTAAAAAACATTTCTTAATATGTTTATTCTTAATTATTACAAATGATTCACATAAAAGTTCTTGCGTCTACTACGACACGTCGGAATTTTTTATTACCTATAGGAATTTTTGTATAAAATATTCTCATTCTACCTATCGACTTTCAACAACCTCTAAACCGCCTTCATTCTGGATTTTCAAATAAATTAAAGAATTCATTATGACCAATTACACGGACTCATTATTCGATAACAATAATATTAATAGTACATTTTTCTTATATTAATCAGCAGGAAGTTTAAAATACGAAAGCTCCGGTTTCGATGAAACTGAGTTCACACAGCTGTATACAACGCAATATTATCGAGCATTTTTCAAAAAACTAAATTACGCATGACCGCTCGTCGCGACGCGACAACCGCTACTGACAGCACTGCGAAAACCCCTTAGAGCTCTCGTAAATGCGCATGCTTGTGTGAATGAGCCGTTTCGAGCGTTTGTAGGTAGTTTCCACACTGTCTATATGTACTGTACACTGTGCCTTTAGTGTGCACAAAGTAGTCCTTTCAGTCATATGGGTCAGTTGAGCTACCTGTAGACTGTTTGTAACAGTCTGAAGTTAGATCAATTGTAAATACTAGATCAAAGAGACGCTTCTGACTGGTAATTAATATGGGTCAGTTGAGCTACCTGTAGACTGTTTGTAACAGTCTGAAGTTAGCTCAATTGTTTCATTTGTAAATACTAGATCAAAACTGAAGACGCTTCTGACTGGTAATTAATATGGGTCAGTTGAGCTACCTGTAGACTGTTTGTAACAGTCTGAAGTTAGCTCAATTGTTTCATTTGTAAATACTAGATCAAAACTGAAGACGCTTCTGACTGGTATTAATATGGGTCGGTTGAGCTACCTGTAGACTGTTTGTAATAGTCTAGAGTTAGCTCAATTCTTTCAATTGTAAATAGGTATGTACTCGGTTTTAATAGGGTTATTTAATTGTAATTAAGTCTTGTAGAATTTAGATCATGTAAGAATAAACTGTCTTTGAAAATTACTCAGAAAACTGCAGCTAACATATTTATTTATTTAAAAAAATGATATTATTGTCAATATTTGCTTTGATGTATAATAATCATGTCAAAAACAAATTGTGAAATGTAAAGCTCACTTGACGTTCCTTCAATGATTGCCTCCGTAATAATGATTCGATCAAGGAATGTCACAGAATTGAAACCAAAGTAGCTGCGAAAGACCCAAGATCTTTGAAAGACAAATTGTTCATTCTAATTCCTAAATTGTACAACGTATAAACCATTGTTCTGGAAATAATTTAAAAGCCCTTACAACCGGTTCAAACTGGAAAATGGAGGGTTTCCTTGAGCTGCTAAAGCAAAGTCATTGTTTTGAGAAAGCTGGCTGCTGGATTATTTTTACAATAAATACTCGTAATTAAATAATTCTGGACAATCCACACAGCATCACCTAGCCCCAAGATAAGCAGAGCGTGTGTTTATGGGTACTATATACATAATACAATATATTAAATAGATAGAATTTTGTTATTATACATAGAAAACGACCAGAACACCCTGAACAATAATCTGCAGACCGTACACATATTTTTCCCAAGGCGGTAATCGAACCCGCAACCTACTACGACGCAGGCGGACCTTCGCCCACCGCTTTTCAGAGGTCGTCAGAATAACAGGAATATGCTGTTTTCCATTTTAGTGCGTAATATTAGCATTAAATAAAAAGTAAGTATATTTTAAGTATCACACATGGTAAACCATAATTCGGACGAAAGTCAGCTTACGTAAAGCGGCAGACTATGACGGTCACCGTATTTTGCAAAGCATCGACTAAGCTCTGAATCTTGCAATGCAGTTAGCGCTGACAGGGCAATTTTCTAACTTTATTGCTTGGTAAAAAGTAGCGTTTACTTTCAAGTACAAATAAAACAATAATTTCTGCTAAAATATAGTAAAGTTTGTGGGGAATCACCCCGCGGGCGTGCTTAGCGTGGCGATTATCTCGCCATGCAAATTATAAAACCAATTCTATGAACGTGATTTCTTCATCCGGCAATTACATTGCGGCGTAGCGTTTCCATGGTGTAGAGGTACATATTTAATCAGGTAGAATACCTTTCGTGCGTACGGTACGGTACGTACCTAACTTTCGTACGTAAGGTATGGATGGGCATAGGCGTTAGTGCGAAGTTATCTTCCGTCCTCCGTAACCAGAACCTGACTTATATATAATACTGAATTATTTATTAATTGAGCAATTCCGCTTGTTCCTCCATTTTCTCAGAAAAATTCCGCTAGTTCCTCCATTTTCTCAGAAAATGAGAGAAAAGTAGAAAATGTTTGCTCATTTGCTGAAGATGTCGCTTTTCAAGGCTGTGAGATGCTAGTGAGTGCTTGTGACTTTGCTTCAATGCAGTTGTTTTCGAAATTGGTGCAACATGAAGATACGTTAACAATGCCACGTTTCTATCAGAATGATTATGATTATCGAATCCATAGAACTACACTGGCATGCAAAATTGAGTATCACACTTTTAAAATTGCAATAACTTTTTAAGTATGTAGGTACATAAGATAAACAAACATGCTATATATAAAACTTTTTTATTTTAAATCTCTAGATTCTGAAGTGAATTTTTTAAACCTTATATTTACTAAGAAAATTACCTACAACTAATAAACAAAAATTAATAATAATAATACCAATAATTTTTGTTTGATAAGTAGGTACTTTGTTTTGAAGGCCAGCATATATAATTTGGTTGTATCAAATCTCTCGTCGAATAGTGATTTCTCTAACTGAATTTACGTTGACAAGAGATTTGATAAATAATTAATAACTGTACAAAAAACGAAAAAGCCGCGTCCATATCAAGCTAAAATTATATAGTTTTGGTGCCTACCCTACTAGGTCAACGAATATTGCCAAATTTAAACTCTCGATAGAAAAAAACATCACAAACGTCCCGTTCCATCTTCTTAAAAAGTCATCCAGCTATTGTTTCTCTAATAATATTACATTCGCTACGAGAAAATGTAGCCTAGAAAATTGCCAGAACATTATTATGTCTGCAGCAACAACTGTTTGTTTTGCTCCGCGAGTCATTTTACAAAATAAACGTTCATAACATGGAAAGACGTAGCAGGTAATGGGTTTTTTTATAAAGCGAAGCCTTATGAAAGCTTTTGTTGTCACAATTTGAAAGATTTCTTTAGAAAATGTTTACGAATTTATCCATACTTCCATAAACATATTATAAACGAGCGTCCGCCCCGGCTACGCACGGGTGTTTAACAAGAGTTACATACATACACGTTGAGGTTAAATTATTTTAGTTTCCATAGGGATCCCTAACTTTTTTTAAAATATTCTATAGCCTACACTCATCAAGGATAATGTAGCATTCTAATGGTGAAATAATTTTTCGAATCGGTCCAGTAGTTTCGGAGCCAATTAAATCCTAACAAAAAACCAATCTTTCCTCCGAAAGCTAATGAACGTTCGGTACCAATCGTCGAATCCCACCCACTCGTTCGCTCGTTCTCGTTCGCTTGGTTTGTAACCACCATAAGAAAGGTCGCACATCGCCGCGAAAGCATAGCCAACGCGAATTAGGTATTAAGAGATTAAAGAGTTAGAGCCATAGTCAAATCTATGCGTTAGAAACAGGCAGTTTCGCATATGTTTCGCTTGAGGTTTCGCTAGTCGTACAACTGACAAGTTAAGTGACAAAACTCGACGACCTCTGTGGCGCGGTGGGCGATGGTCCGCCAACGATGCAGGTGGTTGCGGGTTCGATTCCCGCCTGGGTGTTCGGGTCGTTTACTATGTATAATAATTAACTATATAATATATAACAGAACCAAATTATAAATTGGTATTAGAAATAAAAGAATTTAGAGTTAACTGCAGACTGTTATCTGACTTTTGACTGTATGTAATCTACAGATACATACTTGTAGATCAATTGATCAATAAAAAAACAAATAAAAATAGAGCATAGCCTGGTTTTTACCCAGAGACAAGATTTTGTAACAAAATAAGAAAATATCAATAAAAGTGTCACGAAGGCGAGTAACTAGATATTATTGTACCTTAGTACCGTAAATAGCTACTTTATAGCTATATCAAGTGGTTCAGCTGCCCATTCTAGGCTATATAGGGTGTTTGTTATAGACAATAACCGTTCAGTACGATACTTGATACGATAGCCCATTCGCCCACGATGCACGTTATTGTAAGGTTTATACAGGGCGACTAAGGTTGGTGTGAGAACGCATATTATGATCTTTATTGAAAACTATTTTCAACGCACGAGTTCACATACGTTTTTACAGTACTCAAAAAAATATGCTAGTTGATAAAAATAGGAGAAACTATTTATGTGAAAAATTGTTTTGGCTTTGTTCGCGCATAAACAAAAAGCCTTTTTAATAAATAAAAGCATGCATATTTATTTCTAGGGTCCTTCTAAATACATATTTCTTATCGACAGAACCTTGTATAGGTATTTTCATTATTAAATTCCAGCGAGAACCATTGTTTCGGGTGAAGTATGCATAGAAGAATATTCACTTATACACACAAGATAAATTGTCTAAAAACAAAAGACGACAGCATGTCCCAAGCCCAGCTGACCAATTGTAATGTAAACCTGAGTAGAGCGGCGTGTACTCAGCATTTTCGCCGCTCCTTGGCTGCATTTTGATTACGAATAAAAAACAAAATGAACCAACAGCGCTGAAAGTAAGTTACTTAACTCAGGAATACATCTTTACCGATCACCTGATTTTAATAAAGCTGATATCAGACAGCCTTTACTAACAAATAAAATTAAAATGATCTATTAAATAAAAACTAGTATTTACAATTGGAACAATTGAGCTAACTGCAGACTGTTGCGAACAAACTACAGGTAGCTCAACTGATTCATATTAATACCAGATAGTAGTGTACCCAAGATGCTGGCTGCATTGCCTCGTTGTATGGCAATATATCAGACTGCTTGAGCAACTATTTTGCGATTCACCATAATTATACCTACAGGGTTATTGGTAATTCAGTAACACCGCGTGCCCTGTATAAGCAGAGTCTAGCTAGATAGTCCACGTAGCATAGTTCCCTATTGTACGCAAATGTCCAGTAAGCCGTGTGAGACACAAAGGGTATCGCAGAGATCTCTTTGGCCTAGAACCTAGGGATACAAAGGTAGGATTGTTTCAAAGTCGCATACAGTTTATTGTAACAAAGGTTCGAGGCCCTGGATTTTTAAATAAGATATTACGTAAAAATCGGTTTATTACTTCCGAATACAATTTGGTAAGAGTATCCAAAAATGGATTTGTAAATATTATTCCGAAAACTCAACAATTCTTCTGAAATGTACTATTATTTAAGCTACATACAAAATGCACAAAAATCAGTTTTGTTAGATTTGAGAAAATAGATAAGGGTAAACCTGCAAATTTAAATTTGTTTTGTTGGTTATTATTTTATTTTTATTATATTATATTCTATTTTAATAAGTTAACCTCCACTTCTATTTATATTTTAATTTACCCACTTACCAAAACCATTGTTCGTAATCGTGATAATTTTTTACATCTTGATTAGGTTGTTAAATTGGAGTCAAAGCCTCGTTCGAAAACAAAGCGAAGATTAATGAGTAATTAGTAGAAAACATTTTAAATCTTCTACAATGTTCCGACCGACGACGACGACGAAAAAAAAGGTATTGGGAACAAAAAAGATCTTAATCGATTGGACAAAGCTACAACGGCTTTTTGATCAAATGAACTGATGCCTTATGTATTAGAAACTATTATGAGAGTATTTTAATTATAACTATGGGATTTTATTAGGAACAGCATGATGTGTGTAGTAGGTACATTTAAATGTGAAATTTAACATAAGCTTTTTCTTTTCTACAATCCGAGAATCTAATTCCGAGCATAGCGGAACTTTTTGTTTGATATTTTGAAATCCGAGCATAACGGACTCGTGCATAGCGGAACTAACCCTAAAAACACGGGACTTTGCTTGATTTGCACTCTAAACGGTTTTATAAAGTACTAGCGGTCCGCCCCGGCTTCGCACGGGTACCCAAAAAATTTAGAAATTATACACACTAACACGATGGGTTTTACAGTTTTCATACGGATCCCTTACTTTTTTTAACAGCATTGGGATTTTTGACATTGACTCGACACTCTGTAACTGACACTGGCCAATAATTGCAGCCACAGAAGAAATTAAAAGCACTAACGTAAAGAGCTGGATAATTAAAAAGTTTAATGGTTGTTTTGCTGTCAAAGTTTTAGCAAAGAAAATTACAAGAATAACCGAATTAGATCTAGTATTTAAACTTGAAATTATAGAGCTAACTGCAGACTGCTGCTAACAATCTACAGGTAGCTTAACAGTTTCATATCAACACCAATCGGAAGCGTTCCCAAGACGCTGGCTGCATTTCTTCTCTATAAGTATGGCAATGCTGATGCGCTGCGCCAGATACTCACCAGATTTCGGAAGACACAACGCTTTGACAGGGAGCTCAGATAATTTAAAATTAAATAAGGTACCTGCTATTCTCAGTCCGTCCATCCGATAGTGTTTCTCAAAATTACAGACGCTTGCCTCAGTAGGTATAAGAATCTGGATGTATTTTATTTACCTGTAAAAAGTAGAGAAACTAAATTAATAAATTTACAGTATCAAAAATCTTACATTTTCTTCGTGGTATTTTTAATGCTCTCTTAAAATTATCAACCTATTATATAATATTTAATCTTAGTGGATTACATAAATATAATATAATAGGTTGATTATTTTTTGCTGGCGCTAAGCTAGCAAGAAAACCTATACCTATGTAGGTAGATAAGTTAAGTAAGTTATGTATAGGAAAACATGTCCCCATGAAATAAAATTAAGAAATAAGTACCTCGTTGGCTATTTGTACAAAGCTCAGGAGTTTCCGATAAACATTTTCATGAATAACTCTATTAAACCTGGGATTTCAGGAATGGCCGGTCTTATCCAGTCAGTAGAATCCACAGAGTAGTGCCAAGAGAACTATAGCGAGTTGCTATTTCTACTGAATTGTGCATAAAAATTGCCGAATGAGTATTAAGTAGGTAAAATACCGATATCGATTACAACTTGCGTTCCATCGCCCCGCAGATTTATTAAATCTAAAGTTTGATGGAAGCAATCTCTTTTTAGGGATAAGCCTACATACCCTATTAGTTTATAACTTTATGGTATGTAGCCGAGTACAATAAAAAATAACTTCTTCGTAAACAAAATTGACGGATTTTTAGGACAGTAAATTTATACCAATTCGAATTGGCTTTTACCAATCAGAATTGGTAAAGCAGGACGTAACTTAACCTAATCTAATATATTTACAGTAAAATGGTCATATCCTAATGAAGGACAAGACAGTATGACTGTCACACAGACTACAAAGAAAATGTTAGCGTGGACGGAGTATACCTAATAGTAATATTCCTGGCCCTACCTAATATCATTCCGTGGCTCCAGTTTTTACAATCACATTCGCAGCATTACAAAGTCCGAGTTGGCAGGGAATTTCGAAAATTGCATTGCATTTTAGCATTTCAAAGGTGAGATTTTACTATTTTGAGTGCAAACGTGAAGTCTGGTTTCAAATTAAATGTTTTAAAGGGTAGGTACTTATCATTCTTAGTACGTGCCTATGCAGTTTAATAGGTGATGGATACTAACAAAAGTCGCTTTCGTCAATCGAAAGGAACATTTTAGGAAAACTACTGCGGAAATGTAGTGTGGCTGAAGCACCTATTAAAATAAAATTTAGTTTGATGGTCTATAAGAATGTACTAGTGGTTTCTTTTTCACTTTGTATAAAAAATGTAAGTGAAGAGAAAGTAAAACCTTCCTATTTCTGGTTTTACAAAATGAACTGTTGAAATTTGACTTGTCTGAGTGCTTATTTTGTAAGCCTAAAGAAATAAAGTTATAGTAATCTGAAATCTAAGCTATTGATAAATTAAATAAAAAAAATTTTTACCTCAAATAAAATTATAATTAAATACCGAAATTAACAATTGAGCTAACTTCAGAAAACTGCAAACAATCTAAAGGACCTTAACTCATCCATATCAATACCAGTCGAAATCGTCACCAAGAATTTACACAATTTACCCATTCCTTGTTATTCGGATTGCTGGCAACATTCCCTCACCCGAACCCTAACCAAACTATTCCATTCAATTTCCAACTTATAAAGGGACATTTCCCGAAAATTTCCTGAACTACTTCGCATTACTAAAATGGCCCGTCAAATGTGATCAATCTTCTTATAAACTACTTTCTTTGGAAAACGGAGCTTTGTCGCCTATCCATCAGTGTAGGTACGTCCAAAGAGTTAGTTACACATACCAAGAAGGTTTTTACCTTATATTACCTTAACGTGAGACCACAATTTATGCGGGAAACCGAATTTAAGGAAGGACCGTTCCAAATTCAAATAAGGAATTCTCGAGTATGTAAATGTCTTGACCGCTTTCTCTGATTTCAATGGGTCTATTTGTTTTAATGTAGGCTAGGAGAAATATACTTAATGTTCGCCGAATTTTCGGCCACGTCGGCAAGTAGCAACTGATGAAAGGATGTTTCTAGACGGTCGATGAGCTCCTTATCGTAGTAGTTTTTAAAAAACCTGGACTGTTTATAAGTTATAAGTGAACTAACGGTCCGCCGCGACTTCGCAAGTGTAATTAACAAAACTTTCAAAAATTATAATTTTATACACACGTTGGGTATTATTGAAGTTTTACCCTAACTTTTTCAAAAATACTCTATAGCCTGTGTTCAACAAGGATAATGTAGAATTCTCATGGTGAATTAATTTTTTAAATCGGTCATGTAGTTTCGGAGTCTATTCAACTCAAACAAACAATCAAATCTTTCATCACTATTGCAATCTTCATTACCTACTATTGCATGCTATGTGTACCAATTTCAAACAATATTGTAAATTGGTCATCATTCATGCATTCCGCAGTCATGTCCGCAACATTTATTATAGTGCCAAAGTGCGTGCGCAAACACAGGTGCACTATGTTCTCTCACTAGTTTTTTTTTAATAATTGGGTATGCAAACCATCATCGAGCGCACCAGAGGGTACACAACCAACACCCAGACACCCACAACAGGCGCTAAAAGAGCTTGGACGACATCATCTCCTATCTAATAAAAATGTCTAAAAATTTCAGACCTGATAAGGAGCAAAGAGATATTAAAGTCAACCTTTATCAAACCATTTTAAAACAGAAAATTGTATGAGATCGGATTCCATGGTTGACAAAGACATTCAAAAAGCACCTTTAAAACTAACAACCAATAAGTCTGAATTGTAACAACGTCAAGAAACCCAATCATGTGAAACATTAGCCTCTGTCAAGCGATACACGCTCGTCTGATAAAGCAGATAGAGTCGAGAGAAGTCAAGAATTCATTCATTATGTAGAAAGGTCAACCAACAACCGTGAAGTCTAGATCGAACTATCTGCATTTTTTATTAGTATCGATCATATAATTACACTGGTAATAAATCCAGACTAAAGCGGCTCGATAAACAAAACGAAATCGGTTCCATTGGATGGGTGACATTTTGTTTCCATCAGATTACATTATAATAGATTATTGCCGAATGAATACAATACAAACGTTCATTACTGTACACCTGAAAAAGAACACAACAAAGGACATTAAATAAGACAAATACAATGGGAAGCCTAATCGCTTAGAAGCGATCTCTTCTAGGCAACCTTTGGGTGGAAAGAATTATTTGCATTTAGAAAGACAGGGGTTGTACCAAGGATAAAATCTCTTCCAGGCAACCTTTGGATGGCAATAATTATTCGCATTTAAGAGAGGCGTACCAAGGATAAATTAATATATATTATTATTATCATATCATGGAATACTTAAAAAGTTAGAAACAAATAAATATACCTATAATTAGTTATCATTAGTGACCGAAATGTCAGTGAAGAATATATTAAAATAAAGTGTCATTTCGGACAAAGTGTTCCAATGAATTCTGTCCGAAACGTCAAATTTTGGACTTGTTACGGGAAATAAAATGAAACGATTTTTTTGTGGTTGTTCTTTTTACATTATTTATCGTCCATGGATCCATCGGATTTTGTTATCCAGCAGTAGCATTATTATATTCTCTGCCGCAGGTCACACGATCTACGAGCAACGTCATTATTTTGTGATGCGTTTCATACTTTATATACCCGTATAAAACAAACAAATGAACGCAGTTTTTTTTTTAAACAGCGAAAAATATAAAAACGCAATAATGTTTTTAAAATTTTGAATTAGATCGGGAATGAGGGAGTGCTGCTTGGATGTCAAATTATTCCTAAGTAACCTGCTGCTACAAATTAATTTAAAGTCTTTATCTGCAAAAATGTTGTACTTAAAAATGTTTCTGAAATTATCAAAGAAAAACAAAAGGAGAAAGATAATGTCATCTAAGAAACAGAAGAAATAAAAGCAAACAACTTTACAGACGATATAAATTACAATTTATGCATAAAAGCCTTTGCAGATCCCCTAGCTAGACGGTTTTAATTATCTTATGAAATTACTTTCTTACGGTGAGCTAGTAATTTTTCAAGCTTTTTTCAACCTTAATGAGGCAGTTTTAGAGGTGAACTTACCTTTGAAATATATAATAACACAGTATCATCTGGCCTGAAACTAAGCAAAGGTAATGGGCACTACATAATAACTGATAGACTTGCACAATATAAACATCTAGAACTTATCTACAGATTTTATATCAGGCTTCAGTGTTGCGTTTCGACCAAGGAGTTTAGTGAGATATAGGTATCCCGAAGTGGAAAAAGATCCCAACCTATCGCGTAGCAAGTCGGAATAGGCCGTGACTTTGTGTTTTGATTGGTGGAATATTCAGTTGGCACTGCCGTTTTGGCTCAGAAAAACGATTGTCTATGGAAGTGCCCTAAGCATGTACTTTCCTTGGATACCTATGTAAACAAATCGGTAGAACAACATGGCGGATTAGGGATGTTCACTTGTTCGTCTAGTCGATAACATTATATCGATGGACGAGCTTGTCTTTTTAATCGACATCAAAAAAGGAAAGGTTCTATGTTCAACTGTATATTTTTTTTGTATCAATGAGGGCTACCGTTTTTGTACTCACCAGTTGGCGCCACTGTAAAGTAAGGTCAGAACGAAGTTACTTATAGGCGACGGGAAAATATATTTACATACATTTTTAAGCGATTCAGCGACCCGCCCCGGCTTTGCACGGAAACCTCTTAAATTGTCAGTGTTCCTCTACTATATTATGCATGTATTATACATGTAAACCTACCTCATGAATCACTATCTATTTAAAACAACCGCATCCAAATCCGTTACGTAGTTTTAATGATTTAAGCATACATAGTTCCCTATGGACAGACAGACAGCGGGATGCGACTTTGTTTTATACTACCTATGTTATGAAGAGCGCATTTCTGAAGTGGTCCCATTGGAAGAAAGTCAGGATCTGATGGTGGGATCCCGGAGAAATCGAAGGAAACCCTCATTTTCGGAATTGGAGCTGGATCCGAGAGTTTACTGGAAGTGAAGCAGGAGCAGGATATGTAATAAAACACTGTTTTAACTGTATTGATCGCGTATATTTTGTATTTTGTTATAACCTGACGTTTTGGAAGCTTTTCTGATTTGAATGCACTCTCTTCAAAGTGCGATGTGCAAACATGAATGTCTTGAGTTCCTGGCCGGATATTTTCTAAGCCAATATTTTCATACGATTCCCTCCGCCGGCTTTCGTTTCTTGGTAAACTAAAACAAGAAAAAATACGTAACTTATTAAGGTCAACACATCATCAGTGGTTTTGTGTCCGGTGGTCTTGTGTGGAGAGGTTCAAGTCCGTTAAGATGGACTTGCACCTCTAAGGTCAACACGGGGCAGTGTGTCATATTTTTGTCAAAGTTTATTTTGAATCCAAAAATGGTTTTCAAATGGTTTTCGTAATAAAAAAGTCCTCTACACTTGCCCAATAGTTATACTTAGGTACCCATACTGACCTTACCTAATTTATCGATAACGTTCGATGTTCGATGATGTTCAACACTAGCACCGGTTTTTATGTCTGCGATGTGAATGAAATATTGAGAATATTGCGGGTTTCTACAGCTCACAATAAAGATGATTCAAAATAATAGGTTTTTACACACTTTATATCAAAATACAATGTACATTAAACACCAATTTAACGAAATGTTACCACTTACCGGTGTAAGGTTAGATTCGGCCTGTTTTTGCTTTGGCATAGGCCTCAGCCTGCTACAGAACACTTCATGGTACCTCTTCTATATGATTTTCAATTTATATTACAGTTTTGCTCAATAAATAAGTCGAAAACACGGGCAAAACATAAAAATCTCACAATGACTTCTCCTGACATGTAAACAAACCCGTTGAATAGAATGACATCCGTGACAATGAAACCAGGAAGAGGGCGCTGATAAAAAGAGTGTTTATTGATTTTTCCTAACGTTAAACCACTGTTGTGAGAAAGAGACTGGTAGTCCAATATTGCTTCCGTGTCAAATTCGACAATTACAACAATTCCATATGATCGTTTTTCAGAGCGTTTTGGCTATCGACATTTGAATGATAGGTAAAGTTGACAGTGACAGTTCAGAAGGTGGAAAATGAGTGGGAAACCGGAACTGCGGAGTGAAAGCGAAATTAACATTTTATGTAATGAATGATGGAGCAGTGTGACAACCTGACAACGTAAGCACCTATAGGCAGGTCTAATCATTATCATACATAAACATAAACACGAAGGGAATCAACCACTTGGTAAGGTTCTTTTAGGAATATTTGCAAGGGTTTAGTTCATGATGATGTGGTATGGCCTTAATAACAATATGTAGATTTACTTACGTACTGTTAATTGGAATAAAAGTTAAGTATACATACTACTTCATAAAAATAATAACAACCTTATCAGAAATATCTTTAATACTTGGATGTATAATTGAACAAAAAAATTGCTTATTCAAAAAAAAAATAATTAATTACATTAAAAATGCATCATTCTTTCATTTATTTCTTTGTTTAACTATGTCTATCTTTATTTATGTCTGTGCTGTTCTTGTGGAGCTGAATAAATGTATCGTTATCTTTATTCTTATTGATAATTTATTTTTCTACATAACTTCTCTGTGTTAGTGCTACTATCGATTTACCAATAGTTTCGCTTCTTAATAACTATTTCCATCGATTTTTTACCCAACATAAAACAGGTAACGGCAAAAAGCTAACACTAGAATTTTGATGTTATCGTCCATTTACGTAGATACATAAATAGTGTAAAGTGCGTAATAGTACCTAAATAGTATAAGGTACGTAATATTTGTCACGTGATTTAACCCTTGCATGCAGCACGCAAACACTTTTACTTTCTTCCCGGAATGGTACTGTGGTGGTTCAAGTCCATATTGATAACACACCGGTTTTTAATGTTCCGTAGACATTGTATAATATCTCATTAAAAAAATAGGTTTGTTAAAGTGTAGGTAATAACCACATTTTAACAAATTGATGTACAGATGTCGAAGTCGCGTGTAAGTAAACTGATACAGGTAGATAAATATTCAATATTTTTTTAATAATTACTATAATTATTTTTTATAATAATTCTGGACAATCCACACAGCATCATCTAGTCCCAAGCTAATCTGAGCTTGTGTTATAGGTACTAGATGACTGATAAACTACTTGTTGTTGATACAATATATCACAGGAATGTTAATAGAAAGACAAACTCACAACAACGTTGTATTTATACGGTAAAAATACAATATATATTGTGATTGTTTGTGAATGTATATTTTTGAATGTAAATGAAAGCAACCGATCGGAACACCCGGAACAAATATCTACAGATCCTATTATTTACACTTAGCTTGGGGCTAGATGATGCTGTGTGGGTTGTCCTGCATTATTATTATTATATTATTTATCCCGAGGCGAGCATCGAACCTGTAAACTTCTACGCACGCGGGCATTCGCCACCGTGCCTCAGAGATCGTTTTTTTGATACGTATAGAAACAAAAATTGTTATTTAAATATAAACGTACCCGAAATATAATAGATTTATTTTGATGAAAGTTATAGATAAATTATCGCTGCGATCACGGTGTTCCACACGCGCGGTGGTGTAAGTTAATAAATATTTTTATAATCTTTTAATTTATACTTCTTTTTAACTCGCGTGACCCTTGCTGACGTTTGAACTTTTTCTTTCATTAACCCTCTACAGCTGAGATGGTATCTCTTGGACACCGTCAAACCGATATCTTGTTGCCATTTCTTAATATAGTTATATTAAAAATATAATTTATGTTGAGCATGTAGTCAATGAAGTGGCGGTAGTGCAATAAAAAAACTGCACAGTTTTTTTTTTATATTTGTGCCATGCCTGTGTGCTAATGCCAACTGGTATTTTTTGATATTTATTACTGGTATTTATTATTGTCAAAGCAAGGCAAGAAAAACTCAACAGAGGTTATTCGGACTTTTTAAAATTAAGTTCCACCCCTTTGGAAAAAAAATCTCATCAGGAAGTTATCTTTGGGATTTTTTTTAGGGTATAGGTACATATAAGTCAGTCTTTACTGCAATTCCTGGTACTAACTTAAAACATCTTGCGTCACACAGATTCATACTGTTTATGGCTTCGCTTAGGATTTCCCCGATATACGTAACAAACAATATGACAGCGCACCAAGAGTTAATCTACACTACGAGTAGCTAGTTTTTAAGGCGCTGCCCAAACACAGAAACCGTAAAACGTCCACATTTTCGTCGCACAGTTAGGCGTACTGCGACATATTACAAGCCCAAAAAATACAGTAGGTATACGAGTATAGTCAAGTGTATGGAAAAAAGACTTATACAAAAATATTTCATAAAAACCATCTAGGAACTTGAAAAAAATATATATAGGTATATATACCACTTTTTGATATAGGCCTCCCCTACAAAGCCTCGTATTGGGTGCTAACCCGAACCAAATTCGCGCCATCGCCTATTTTTATCTTATTACTTTTTTAATGGCAAAAAACCCTTTATTAACGAAGAAGATTACAATTATCTTACTAAATTAGAGCTAATATTAACACTTGAAATAATTGAGCTAATTGCAGACTGTTGCTAACATATTATTTATTTATTTCGTTCAATAAAGGAAATTTTCATAATTTCATTTGGCATTTTGTAAAAAAAAAACAAACACATTGTTCTATCAAAAATGTCAATTCAAGTCTGGTTGACCACGCGGTGTCCAATGTGTCCATCCTTAGCCCCCGCGAAGTTCACAGGTTGACGCCACGACCAGACCTGTAGGCCAAGCACGGGGATTGTTCTCTAGGGTAGAATAGACAATAATGACATCGCATCGCCATACATTGCGCACATTATTGAAGTTGAAGAAATTAATTTCAGATAATTTACGCATTCGATGACAAAGTTACGTAATTTTTGTCTATTCTACCTTAGACAAGAAAGCCCGTGCTTGCCCTACTGAACATCGTTATGTATTTGTAGTTCATACAATGTCCTACCGGGGAAGCGATCCAGCTGCATTCTAGACCTGTTGAGCCGTAGAATCTTGACTCTATGGGTACTCTAGAATCTATGTATAAATCCGGCGACGTATTTCCCATACAAACATAGTACCTACCAAAATTATTTGTAATTTGAGCATAATATTTTCACCATGATCTGGTATTATTTGTATTATAATTGTATTTATCTAGGTTCCTTAATTCAATATTTTTCAAAAAACTTTTCTGAAATGAAATTAAACATAATCGCACATCATATTAAGATATGTTTTCTTAGTATTTGTGTAGATAAGAATTTTCAAATAGCTTGTGGCTGAAAACTAAATAAAAAACACTTCTTATATAAATAATAGCAAACCTAAATATTATCAATTTACAAATTAGGTGCTACGTTTGTACCGGAAATAATTGGTCGCCAAAGTCTTAAGTTAGATATAATAAGAAGACAAAACGCCTCAAAACCATCCCCCAATATCGATACTAAATATAACCAAGATGACTCCAAAGGCCCGTCACGGACCACTTGAAGCGTAATCTGTCAATCCGCGCAAGATCAAAAGAATTGCAAGCTGATATCAAGGCATAGTCGATCACAAAATAAGAAACCGTCTGAGAAAATACATACAACTTTATACATGAAGAAATTGGGGATGGAGGCCTTTGATATCATATAAGTCAGGCCGAAGCTGTTATTGGGATATTTCTGGGTAAAAAAACAGCAGTAACAACAGCCCGGGCTCAGTAGGCGTTGTTATATCCCCGTGCCTCGGAAAGCATGTTAAGCTGTTGGTCCTGCTGCTGACTTCTTCTCGGTGTACCGTCTCGTAAGATTATGAGAATGAGGGAATAGAGGAGAGCGATGAATGAAAGAATGCTTGTCTGTTTTATGATCCTAATAATATTTGTATCAATTATTTATTATTGAAATACTTAAACATATTTGCCGCTTAAAATATGAAATTGTTTTATTGTAAATTAATTTATTTTATATAAATGATGTATGTGTTTGATCTTAAGTAACTAGTGTAAATCGGTTTTATCGCGGGCAAAAGCTAATAAAATAGGTGACGGTGCTCATCGGCCATTAATTCAATCGCACAAGTTTCCGCACGAAAATTCCGTCTTATACTATACGAGGAAAACTTAGCCTTATGTCATACATTTTTATACCGGGTACAAGCTTTTTGTCAGTTACGACGAACCTTCCAATCCAATAAACAAGATACTTGACACCGCTCTTGGAAATATCATTTTCATACGAATATATTGGATTTGCTGTAACCTTGGCATCGTGTGGATTCAGTAAATGATCAGTTATATTTGCTATACCGTATGTAACCGTATTCAACTTTATTGGAACCTTTATTCTCTATTTAGACTTCTTATTTACTACACTATGTTATCTAGTATTACTTTACTATCTTTCTTTATTCTAGTGTATCTTTTTTAGGTCTTTTAGTAACAACATTCAAAACAGATGCGGGAGAGTAATAATAATAAAAATGCTGGCCATGAATCCACAATTACCATCATGCATCTATCCCCAAGCTAAGCAGAGCTTGTGTTATGGGTACTCATCGTCATCATCAGCCCACATTAGTCCACAGCTGGACATAAATAGGCTAGGCCTCCCCTAATGAGCGCCATAGCGCCCTGTCTTCAGCTTGTCGCATCCAGCATCTGCCAGCAGTCTTTCGCAGATCGTCATCCCACCTGGCCGGAGGGCGTCCTACACTACGTTTACCAAGTCGCGGTCTCCACTCAAGAACACGTTTACCATGGGTATTATGGGTACTAAGTAACTGATATACTCAATAGAATATATTATAGATATATATTTTTTATTATTCATAAAAAACGATCAGAACACCCGGTACAAATATCCGCAGATTTACACACAGTTGACTCGAGGCGGGAAGCGAACCCGCAAACTCTTGTCGCCAGAAGTAAAAGACATGGCATTTGAGAGAGAAAAGGGGAAGAAATTGCATCATTACTCCCACATGAGCAAAGCTCTTTAATTTGTAACAGTATTAATTTCAAGGTGGTCTGGAAGAAAACGCTACCAATGCGATAAGGCCGCAGTGTACTGTATTTATTTTTTATTACGTTCAATCATTCAATTCCACACTACCATACAAATTTTTCAAAGAACTATTTAATTTTTAGAGTTCCGTACCCAACTTGTGCTAGCGGGAACCTATTACTAAGTCTCCAGTGTTCGTCTGTAGGTCTGTCTGTCCGCCTGAAGATGATAATTAACCTACTTACCAAGTGCTTAAATATATCAAGACGAAAAGCTCTTGATAGCATTATCACGCATACAGCCTTAAAAGCGTTCCTAACAAAATCACATGCATAGGTGTTCTATTATACACCCCAGCTTTAAGATATTAGATCCTATCCTCTCGAAAATACGATCGTAATTAGCTCATCAAGCGCCATCTTGCGAGTTCGCCCCGACGACGTTAATTAACGTCTGAAACGTATTAATATTCTGTTTGTTAACAAATATGCGATGTAAGCTGAGCTGTATAATGAAGTTCTCAGGTCTTCTTACAATATATACTACTAGCGGCCCGCCCCGGCTTCGCACGGGTATTAAACAAAAATTTCAGAAATTATACACACTAAAACGATGGGTTTTACAGTTTTCATATGGATCTTTACTTTTTTTAACAGCATTGGGGTTTTTGACATTGACTCGACATTCCAAAACTGACACTGGCCGTAGAGAAATGCAAGCACCGTGCGCTATACAACCTCTTTTTCTATTCTGACGCGCCATAATAGAAAAAGAGGTTGAATATACAGCCCACGGTTCAATTATTGAATTTTTCATGCGGATCCCTAACTTTTTTGAAAATATTATATAGCCTATGTTCATCACGGAAAATTAAGGATTCTAATGGTGAAAGAATTTTTTAACTCGGTTCAGTAGTTTCGGAGCCTATTCAATTCAAACAAACAAACAAACATACAAACAATCAAATCTTTCCTCTTTATAATATTAGTATAGAAAAACAAAATAAAAATTAATAAGATATGTGAATTGGCCTTATCGCTCAACAGCGATCTCTACCAGACAACCGCAGATTGATAGCACCGTTAGATTGAAGTTGGGGTTCCCCGTCTTCAATCACAGTCACATCATGTTCAATCTCTAATACAATTTTTTAAATTCAAATAACGAACACAATTTAAAAGATTCGAAATTCGGCCGATCGCTATTTTAAATATCGTGAATGTAGGTACAGATTATTTTTTTTAAACGGCAATAAACACTTTATTAACAAAGGAAATTACAATTATCTAACTAAATAAAAGCTAGTATTTACAATTGAAACAATTGAGTAAACTGCAGACTGTTGCGAACAAACTACAGGTAGCTCAGGTATTGATATGAATCAACTGATCCAAACTTGAAATTTTTAGAATATTTTCAAATTTTTTAAAGATTGGAAACGCTGTATGGCAGTGCTGATGCGAGATGCCAGATATTGACCAGCTCTCGGGTCACACGTCGCTTCTTGTTTTCGACGGATTAGCTAACAGCAAGCACTGTTTCAGGAAACAACAGGTAACTCTAACACCGACGTGTTACAAATCTTACATTTCATTGTTTCAGTTCAGACAAGAGAAAGTAAAAGTACTGACATTGTTCGGTCGCTTTCTATAAGATCCAGGCTTGTTTGCCTGTCGACGAGTACACGGTGCGTGGAGTCCGTCCAACTAACTCTCTACGTATTACCTTATCCGCAAGGGAGCCACATTGCTAAAAGCCGCGTGCGTGCATCGAATTTTCAAATGTCCTTTACATTTGATAATTCGATGCATATGTACAATGAAAGCTTAAACTCCGTTTTCGAATGCGGATCTAGGGAATGAAAATATGACGACGTGATAAAGCTTAAAGATTTTTTTTTTGCCTAATAATTATAGTAATAGTACTTCTGAGACCAAAGATAACTCTTGATTATTTAATTTACAGTGGCCATTTAGATGCCAACGCTCAAATGGGTTTAGGTTCATATATCCGGCATATATAGCATATTTAAGTGATCTGATAATATAGAACTAAAATAAAACAATAGCTCCTCCATGCCTGCCGGACGTTTCTGAAGGAACCGTTATAACCGGCTCGGCCAGGACATTTCAACCGTGTATATTCCTTCAGTAACATCAGCTATGCAATAAGTATAACCTAGTAAGTCGTAACGTAACGCCCCGGTGGTTACATTGTTATTGTTATTTAAATGTCTGGTTATCTATTAACCTGTTGTAATCTTTCTCCCAGCAGTGAGCTTAGACTTGGCGATTGATATGATTTTTGTCGCGTAGTATGCGGTTTGGTTGTAGGTTGCGTGTTTAGAAACCATAGTCTTAAATTAGTATACTTATAGGTTTTAGGATTATAGGTACAGGGTGTGTAGTTGACACACTACATACCATGTATAATCCAAATTAGTTAGTTTGTTATTATATTCGCACACGATGGCAAAAAAGAAAAATAAATGTTAACGCGATAACTGCAATAATTTCAAACGATTAAATTCCAAAAAGGCTTCAGTGACACAAATTTATTAATCGAAATAAAGTTTTATGTGTTTAATTGATTGTAAACCACCCAATTAAAACAAAACAAAACTTTAAATAGGCCGGAGTTAAAAAAAATACTAATATTGAACCAACTTAAAGCTAGGATGCGCGATAATCTTAGGGTGGAGCTACATTCCTTATTTTTGTCTGGGAAGATAGTTACAAATTACTTTAATAATAATAAAACACGTATCATCTTTTTGGACGTTTCTGCGAATTATTCAAATAGCACCAGATAAAAATATGAATATCAAAAATTTCGAGAACTTACTAGCCCTCAATTAAGATTGTAAGATAAATACATACATCTATACCTACTAATATAATAAAGAGGAAAGATTTGATTGTTTGTTTGTTCAAATTGAATGGCTCCGACCGATATGAAAAAATCCGAATGAAAAATTAAATTTTTGGTAAATACCCGTGCGAAGCCGGGGCGGACCGCTAGTGAAATATAAATTGATAGTTTCCCGACACATACGAGGGTGTTAGGTACGTGTTACCTTACCACTTCCAAGGAGTTTCCAACATGGTATTACCTCCGAATTAATCAGCGATATTTCCCCACAAGTTGGCAACACCAGGGCTTATTTGACTGCTGAACTTGTGCAAAGTTCAGCCAATTACAGTAGCTTGGGAAGTAGCTGGGTTTCGCCGGATATAGGGTGATATCGATCCGAGCTTCCTCACTTTCTTTGACGAAAGAATATTATTTGATTATTTTTGAGTGGTTCTCTGGAGGCTAGTATTATTCGGGATTATAATCTCATTATGAACAGCCTCTCAATTTCATGAAAACGTTGATTTTAATTATCACGTTCAGTCCTCAAAACTTCAAAAATGGTGTCTGAAAAGAATTTAATTCAAAAACTTCACAAGTTCAAAAATGAAGTGCCCTCATAATGTGACTATATTTTTATAGAGTATCGAAGAAAATAACAATCATATCACCAAATTAGAACAGTTTACAAATGAAACAATTCAGCTAACAACAGACTGTTGAAAAAAGCTACAGGTAGCTCAACTGATCCATATCATCCAATAGTGGTGGCTATATGCTAGCTGCATTGCCTCGCTGTATGACAATGCTGATGCGCTGCGCCAGATACTACAGATCAGCTCACCATACGTCGTCGCTTCGACCAGACGCTCAGAATTTTTTTTTTTTACTCCTACAGCCTAGGTACTCCTATGACACTATGACTCCAAGGAGAGCACATGCGTAGGAAAAATCGAGACCTGAATATTTCCGGTAAAAACAAGAAACTGTGGAGATGGTCGCTGTTGGTCTGCGACATGTAAATAACAGTACAACCTATACATAAATAGGTAAATAAATATAATGCTGGACAATCTACTTACACTGCATCATTTAGTCCTAAGCTAAGCAGAGCGTGGGTTCTAGGCAAGATATCTGACACACTTTATAACTAAGTAGAGAGATATTTTGATCGTACCTACATTGGAAACACCTAGAACACCCTGAATCTGAAGATCTTACAAATATTTCTTCTCACGTGGGAATCGAACCACCATCGCACGCGAGTTTAAAAGTGGTCCGCGCCAAAGAGGTCGACATAAAAGACGTACCTTGCATTGTTTAACTTTGAACTCCGGGCTATTTGTCACTGGGGAAGTCCAGTTGAAAATTATTTAGAATGGACACAGCTAAGTTGAATGTTTATATTTGATGTTTATTAGAAACTACCTCTGCCCCGGTTTCCCACGGGTTTTTAGCGAAATTTCAAAAATAAAAATTGTTTACACACATATTCACACGTCGGTTTACCTTATTGAAGTTTTCATACGGATGCCAAACTATTCGAAAATATTCTATAGCCTATCGTCATCAGAATGGAGGATTCTACTGGTCAAATTATAGCCTATGTTCATCAGGGATAATGTAGTACTCGAATAGTGAAAGAATTATTCAAATCGGTCAATTAGTTTCGGAGCCTATACAATCCAAAATAACAAACTATAAAATCTTTCCTCTAAACATCTATACGACTATTATAAATAAGTATTCGTTTATTATAAACATGTTAAATAATGATGCCATCTATGGCGCTCATTAGGGGAGGCCTATTTCCAGCAGTGGACTATTATAGGCTGGTGATGATGATGATGATGATAAACATGTTCAGGTTAACTCCTTTCATACTCAAGCATATTTCCAAATATTACATGGAAAACAATCCTCGTTAATTTTATAAATGTAACAATCCACATCCAAATAGAAAACAGTGTCATCAAATATCGTTTTAAAAACAATCAAAGATGTTGCGACTTCTTGTTTCAAAACATGAGTAGATATTTTTATGGATATAAGTTTTACTAGATTTTGCCGTGTGTCTTTGTATAAATTGTTTGTATGAATAAATAAACAATAAATAATGCTGGACCATCCACAGCGTCATCTAGCCCCAAGTCAAGCAGAACTTTTGTTCTGTTTGGGTACATGATGATTAATATGCATAATTCTGATCTCGAGAGAGAGACAGAGACTACGAATTTGCTCCCCTTGGACTAGAGACCGAGAGAATATATTACGATTTCTGTGCTTCGACCAGACGCTAAATGAGTTATCAGAGTTAAATGAGTACTAATGTTACTACACTATGTAATGTAACAACTTAATTCTAGTAGAGTTTGAGTTTGAGTGCATTTGCAGTAGACCGCAACGCGAGAGCAGCTTTATTGAGAACTAGCTTCTGACTACGCACATGCTTTTCCAAGATGAAATGTGGTCCTTCTCCGGCGTACCACCTCTAGCTAAAATCCATCAAGATCAGTTCAGCCGTGCAGAAGAAAAGATAACAGGCAGTTCAACAGACTGAAATAATTTCGCTTTTATAGTTTTCGGCGCATAAACGTTCTGTTGAAAGGTGGCCAACCGAAGGCACATTTAGTTGTGACATTGTGAGCCGCGTAAAATATAATTCAATTCGGTACCTGACACCGCATTCCATGAGGGCGTCCGATTTTTCTCTGATTATCAGATGAAATTATCTATGGATAGGCATTTCGCCTTAGGATCATCATCGACTTCTGTGGCGCGGCGGGCGAAGGTCCGCCTGCGACGCATGAGGTTGCGGGTTCGTTCCAGCCTCGGGACAAATATTTGTACGATCTGGATGTTTGTTCAATGAGTTCTGGTCGTTTTATATGTATGATAAAAAATGTCTATCTATGTACTCGTATATTATTATGTATCTGTTATCTAGTACCCATAACACAAGCTCTGCTTAGCTTGGGGCTGTGTGAATTGTCCAGCATTATTCTCATATTTATCATCATTATCTTAAGCATTTAATAGTCCACTACTGTGCATAGGCACCACCCATCAGACCACAGAAATCTGAATAATTATTTAGATTTCTGTGCATCAGCCAAATATCGGAGGGCGCATGTCTGGATGATCTTGTTGGAATAAAACAATAGGAACGACCACTAATCTTGTGACAAACAAATATAATTTTCTCTATATAGATTCATATTACTAGACAAACAAAAAAACGCTCGCTCAGCGTCAGCCCAAGCACGTATTTTCTTCGCAAAATAATAATCCTCAAAACGTAACCTGTTGAATCTAGAAGCCAAGACATTCTTAGCTGTAAAACAATTTCGTAACATGCAAATGTAACGATCTCAGAAACAATTAAAGCCAAAATAAAACCTCACGTATTTCGTACATAAATAAAAGCCGTAAAAGAAAACGGAAGGTTTACCAAAGAACTTTGGTATATGTATGTAGTAAAACCTATATATTGGTTTACGCGTGAAACAAAGGGCGGGGATTTATGCAGAGGCCCGCATTGCGGACAAGAAAGACCACCGATGTGGGAGACTTGACTAATCTTTTCGATTTATATGATAAAACCTAGCTTTTACCCGCAAATTCCTGGATAAAAAATTGCCTACTTGTCAACCCTAGGATCTATCTTCATGCCTAATAAATTATCATAGGTTGGAAGAACTTAACAAGTGAAGTTCGATCGCTTTTCTATAAATAAGTTCGATTAGTAGAAGATAACACTTGCGTTAATCTTAACTAGCGACCCTCTCCGGCTTCACACGGTTGCAATACTGATACAAAAAGCTTCCCCATGAATCACTCTATCTATTAAAAAAACCGCAATTCCGTTGTGAGTTTTATAGATCTAAGCATACATAGGTATTAGGGACAGACAGACAGACAGCGGGAAGTGACTTGGAAATAAACTATGTAAAGAGCGCTGCAACGCGATAGAAACGTAGGGACAGGTAGTACCTACCTGTGTTAAACCATCTTCTACTTAAATGATCTATGAAATATAATTCATAATGGATTATGGCGGTTATGGATGGAATGTAGGGGCAAATAAAATAAAACAAAAGGTACGCGATAAATACCTGATAAATAGTCTTCAATTCTGGTTTGTGATTGTTACCAGATAATATGTAAGTATATCTTCCGCAAGCAAATAAACACTTGAGGATTGACGTACTTGGCGTAACAAGATGCGTTAATGGATTACAACAAATAATCTGCCAATTTTCATCATGACAATTTGCGTTAATGGAAAAATAATCAATCATCTGCCATTCTTGATCATGGCAATTTGCATTAAGGTGTCAAAACAGTTGTGGTTTACCTTCAAATTGAGGTTCCTTCTAAACAACTAGCGGTCCGCCCCGGCTTCGCACGGGTATTTAACAAAAAATGATTATTTCATACGAAACCCTAACTTTTTTTAAAATACTCTATAGCTATGTTCATTACGGAAAATTTAGGATTCTAATGGTGAAAAAATATTTCAAATCAGTTTAGTAGTACTTATCGGAGCCCATTGAATTCAAACAAACAATCATATCTTTCCTCTTTATAATATTAGTATATAAAAATAAACGACATTTCCTTATAAGGAAACCATAACATTATAATACTCATTTTAGTAATCTATTGATACACAAGTTAAATTTTTTTAGAAGGGCAAAGGGCCTTCGTTAACAAATAAAATTACAATGATCTAACTGAATAAAAACTAGTTTTTACAATTGAAACAATTGAGCTAACTGCAGACTGTTGCGAACAAACTACAGGTAGCTCAACTGATCCATATCGCTACCAGTTGGAAGTGTAAGATGCTGGCTGCATTGCCACGTTGTATGGCAATGCTGATGCGCTGCGCCAGATATTGACCAGCTCTCGGGTCACACGTCGCTTCGACCAGACGCTCAGATAATTTTTGAAGAGTTTCACAAGTTCAATTACCAATAGATATAATATAACATCCTATAATCTTGGTCCGTTGAGAATCACGCACGCCATCTGTCTATTGGTTATTGCAGTTATGTATGATTAGATTACTCAAATGAGAACAATTATAGTGTAATGATTTCGTCACTAAAAATAGAACATCCTGTATATTTTATGTTGTTGGTTGTGTGTGCCATTATGTCAAGGTAGTTAGTGAAGCTGTATGCGAGTAAAAAACCAGCCCAAAAACAGGAAAACGTGAAATGTGAAAAGATATTGATTTTCTAATGCTTGCCGTAAAACGTTTTCTAAATTTATTCAATGAACACACATGCTAAGATTAAGACTTAAGGCCCTGTATAAAGACAATATTTAGGTATAAGTAGTATTATTTAGTAGTTCGTAGCGCTTGACAAATAAAGTTGAAAATGGTGATGCGTTTGATTGAGTTGAATCTCTTGTTCGACAATGTCAACATTATTTATCGGTTTTAATTTATTTTAAAAGTAAATACACCAGTAAATTAAAATCTTTATACATAATTCTCTAGATGATAAAATTACCTTTCTTACAGTAACAATATTATAAAATGTTATCACTCAAAATATTGAGCATTTCGAGACGAAAAAATATTTTCGTGTTCTTTCTTGCGATATTTTTTTCAAGTTTCTAGATGGTTTTTATGAAATATTTTTGTATAAGTCTTTTGTCCATACACTTGACTATAAACTGTATTTTTTTTGGGCTTGTAATATGTCGCAGTAAGCCTAACTGTGCGACGAAAAAGTGGTCGTTTTACGATGTCTGTCGTATGGCAGCGCCTTAAAGCTTTAAAGACTTAGAGACTTAAAGCAAAAATTGTTAGAAGAACATAGCATCATCAATCTATATCTATACTAATATTATAAAGAGGAAAGATTTGATTGTTTGTTTGTTTGTATGTTTGTTTGTTTGTTTGTTTGTTTGTTTGTTTGTTTGTTTGAATTGAATAGGCTCCGAAACTACTGGACCGAGTTAAAAAATTCTTTCACCATTAGAATCCTTAATTTTCCGTGATGAACATAGGCTATATAATATTTTCAAAAAAGTTAGGGATCCGCATGAAAAATTCAATAATTGAACCGTGGGCTGTATATTCAACCTCTTTTTCTATTATGGCGCGTCAGAATAGAAAAAGAGGTTGTATAGCGCACGGTGCTTGCTTTTTCTCTACGGCCAGTGTCAGTTTTGGAATGTCGAGTCAAAAACCCCAATGCTGTAAAAAAAAGTAAAGATCCGTATGAAAACTGTGAAACCCATCGTTTTAGTGTGTATAATTTCTGAAATTTTTGTTTAATACCCGTGCGAAGCCGGGGCGGGCCGCTAGTTTTTTATATATCGACAAAAAAATTGTATTCCTATATCCAACCCTTGCCATACGAACCACTATGATGGCGCCACTTTATCACAAACAATAAATCCCAACACTATAACTTGTCACAATATTTTTACATATTATTAACAGATCATAACGGACATTCTAAAGATTTATAACTGTACGCAACACGTGTCCAACTAGATGGTTAGGTAATTAGTAAATCAATTGAGCCGTGTCTTACATAACCCATGTTTTGTTGCGTTGGGCCGATGTTGGGTCCAACATGGTCGCGTTATACAATTCTGAATAGTAATATGTGGGTCGTTAGTGACACTAAGGGAAGGGTTAAACAGCCTGGTTATTTGACTGACATATATGTTTACAAGCTTCTGCCCACGGCTTTGTTCTAGTGGAATATGGATACAACAGGTTATGTGTAATATTGTTTTGAATCGGTCCAGTGAATCCGCATATTACCCTTTACAAACCAATAATAAACAACAATTGTCATTTCAGGTATTTAATAAAATTTCGAATATTATAATTTTTACAAAAGTTGGTTGGCAGGTATTTAATAAAATTTCGAATATTATAATTTTTACAAAAGTTGGTTGGTTTAGACACTATTAAAGTTTTCATACAGATCCCTTACATTTTAGAAAATATTTTAACTTATTTTCATCAGGGGTACCGCAGGTTATAAATAGTTATATTTTCAAATCAATTGTGTCCAGTAGTTTCGGAGACTATTAAATTCAAAGAAACAAGCAATCAGATCCTTCCTTTGTATAATATTAGTATAGTAATAATAATTATTATATACCTAGTAAAAAAAAAGTTACCTACTGCAAATGCCATATTTTGAATCAAAAACAACAAGACAGACATTCGTTTATACAAAGTGTAAAGCAACTGTATTTTTGGAATTTAGATTTAGAGGTCAATAAATTCGATTTGGGTACTTAGTTGACATTATGTAACGAAACATTTTGGTGCAAGATGTCTTTGATTATAACTATACGTATACATTTAAATTATACATAATAACAGATGGTTCATTTCCAGTAATTTATTTATTGGGAAGTCGTAAAATAAATATTTATTATGCATGATTGCTTACTACTGTTGCTTCAACCGGGGAAGTTGACACCATAGGTAGAGTAGTAATTATTTCTGTAATACACATACGTGTATACGTGTATTATTAGTAATTGAGATGCAAAGTCGGACATTCTTGTGTTAGACACTAGTTAATTTTTATTTTAAGTGAATAGGTACATTTTTCCCTTTAAAAATCATTCATTCAAATTAATCGATTTCACAAAACCATAATAAATTAGTTCACATACCCAACATTGACCTTGAACAGGTTAATTATTGTGTCCTTCAATACGATTTGTCAAGTCTTTAAAAGCTTAGAAAACAAGCTGTAGATCTAGAAATATTTCAGTAATTTAGAAATCCTTTTCAGAAAACTTTTGTTATTTTAATGAATGTAAACATTAATCATAAGACGAGATCTTCATCAAAATAAAGCACATATTTCAAACGAAAGAACAGTTTATGTAATTCGCTAAAAGCCTCTGCAATTAGCTAGATGCGTAGAGCATGGGTGGGGTTAAAAATCTCGACCTTAATTAAGGCCGTTTGTCCACCGCAGCCGTCTCCGGGACGTCAACGAGGACGAGATGACGGCGCCGGGGCGCCGAAGTAGGTACTGATACATAGACTACTATAGCCGCGTGTCCACCGCAAGTCCGTCACGTCATCTTAAACTCGGCCCGAAATAATTTCGTTTTAATTTAATTTAAATCGAAATAATCACGTTGACGGTCCGGTGACGGGGCGGCGGTGGACAAACGGTGTAAGTCATAATGTTACGCTTTTCATCATAATAGTGCGTGCTGCGAGCTATTCTCATAATATTTTTGTGTGATTTTCGTGAGATTTTTATGCCAAGCCTTTGTGTTGTTTCTTTCTGTGTTTCTTTTATCCGAAACGGAGCTGATTTTGGTGGTTTTAATAGGAATTTCGCGCGCGACAGGCTTTACTTCCATCCATCATGCACAAATTTCTGAAAAGTCAATGGATTTAAAAGAGTTTCGGAATGCATTGTATGTAATTGTATGAAACTTTATTTACACGACTTTTTTGTGTAGTCAGCAGTTCAACACAACATCGGAAATGTCAACAGAATTAATTTATTAACATGATAGATGTTCAGGTCAACCGGTTCTTCGTATCGTACGCTGATCGTCTCCAAGTGAACTAATGAATGATCAACTCTTGTCAACATCGATTGGGCAAGAGAAAGACCTTTGGGGGATTTTATCATTTATTATTTAATTAGTTTATTGATGTAAATAAAATAAAAGTATAACCTTTATCTCATTGGATTGTCGTTATCTTGTGATGTTTTTGTTCAATGTTATAACTATAAGATCCCCATGTTTAACGATTCTATCCATCCACGGTTGACTAGTAGAGATCGCTCTTGAGCGATAAGACCGCCAATTGTCCCATATCTTGAAATGTTTATTTTGCTTTTTATTGTTTTGTTAAATGTGCAATAAAGAATTTTCTATCTATCCATTTATTTATGTCCGAAGTAGAAATGTGATTGGTGTTTTTCAAAATGTTTCGCTCATATTATTATTGCCACGCCTCCATCCCATGACTATGAAATTTCAGATGGCAGAAAAGTGGCAAAACAAATACATTCCCATGATAAAGAAGTCAATTTTTCAGCGTACGAACAACCAGCTGTAAATCATTGTAGGCCTAGACGGATCCATCAGGATTTCGTTTAACAGGTATTCGTTAGGGCTCATAGACGAATGAATTTCCCATACAAACGTTATACCAAAATGATTTATACGAAAACAAATCGTTTATTTACAAAACGGGGTGAGTACGTGAGTACGTGAGTATGTAGTTGGAGCACTGTCTCCTGCGGTAGCTACAATATAGATGACACAGACGAACAGCTTCTTCCCATGAGAACTTGACTATTTACTCGAGATTAAAAGTTAACTTATTCTAAGTTGGTTAGTGCACTATACTTATCTATACCAGTAACTCAACGGTACTAGGTACCTAGTGTAGTCATATATAATTTGAACATATTTCAACCATAATCTCCTATTAATTGCATTAGGTACTATTGCTAGTAATTGGATTTTTGGTGAAAATATGCTTAAATTACAAATCATTTGGTATTTACGTTTGTATAATTTCGAAATTTCATTAGAGCCTTAAAAGTTCGTCGAAAAACGCGAAACCTCATGTTAACCCTAAGTAAAATAATCTGTGACTTTTGCTTCCAGACATAATATATGTACTTAATAGGTATTATATTTAGTAGGTACTATTGGGCCGCCCGTGCTTCGATCGGATAATTCATAATTTTCAAAATCATCCGACCGAATTATAAATTTTTACACACGTTAGATTATAATATTGATGTTTTCATACGTAACCCTTACTTTTTTCAAAATATTCTATAGCCTATGTTATTCAAGGATAATGTAGGATTCTAATAGTGGAAGAAGTTTTCAAATCGGTCCAGTAGATTCGGAGCCATTTCAATTCAAACAAACAATCAAATCTTTCCTCTTTATAATATTAGTATAGATATAGAAATGTCTGGAAGCAAAAGTTCACGTTCTTCAAAACGAATTATGATTCCACAAGGTTCCCATAAATTCGATTATTCGAACAAACAAAGATCCTACGTATCGCCGGTTCACAGACATTCACAAAACATTGAAAGTTTTTGAATTTTTGGGGGACAGGAGTGGCCGGCCCCTTTGTTCGCGGTTCACAAGCGTAACCTTTGCCACTGAGTTACGAGATTATATTTATACATTTATACTTCTATACTATTTATTATAGAGGAAACATTTGATTGTTTGTTTGAGTTAAAAAGGCTCCGGAACTACTGGACTGATTTGAAATTCTTTCACCATTACAATCTTATAATATCCTTGATGAACATAGGCTATAGATGGGCTATAGAATATTTTCAAAAAAGTAAGGGATCCGCACGAAAAATTCAGTAATTAAACCGTGAGCTATGTATTCAACCTCTTTCTATTATGGCGCGGCTAAGTGGCGCGGAGACAATAGAAAAAGAGGTTGAATATATGTATATCGCACGCTGCTTGCTTTTTCTCTACGGCCAGTGTCAGTTTAAAGTGTCGAGTTAATGTCAAAAACCCCAATGCTGTCAAAAAAAGTAAGGGATCCGTATGAAAACTGTGAAACCCATCGTGTTAGTGTGTATAATTTCTAAAATGTTTGATTAATGCCTGTGCGAAACCGGGACGGACCGCTAGTTATATACCTAGATGAAACATTTGATTGTTAGTTTGAATTGAATAGGCTCCGGAACTACTGGACCTTTTTGAAATTCTTTCACCATGACAAACCTTGAGGAAGATAGGCAGAAAATATTTAATTTTTCGAAAAAGTAAGGAATCCGTATGAAAACTGCAATAATGTGACTAAACTAAAGGGTAAGTATGTTTGTAGGTGTAAAAATGTATAATGTGATTTTTTGTATAAATACCTTGTACTAGTTATTGAGTACACTGCGAATAATTTAAACTATAGTTAAATCAGTAATGTGGACATTGCAATAGGATTAAGTCATTTATATTTGTGAATTTTCAGTTTGTATGTGTGACCTTGACAAATATTTTAATTTAAGAAGAATCGTAGAAAGTTTTCTATCCCTTTATGACGAACTCAAAAGCAGAAATAAAAGACATTTTGCCTTTGTCCAAGCCAGAACTGAACCCAACCTCAACCACCTCCTGTGTCGCAGGCGGACCTTCGCCCACCGCGCCAGTCGTCAAAGTGACAGTTCGTAATAACATTATCACAGATGGAAAAACAATCACGTAATTCGATGTGTAATATAAGCTATATACATACATAGGTATAGGCTAATATAGGCTATTATATACCCACAGCACTCGGCGTGGGTCTTTGTCCCAAGCAGGTATACTATCGAAGCGAACGATCGTACGCCTTATAAGGAAGAACAAATATTTTCCCTTCAAAGTAATGCCTACAAAAAGCCATTGTCCAATTCTATTATTCAGATGGTTCAGGAGTTTGGAGATCAGCTCACGTCCGTATGCTTTATCCTAATGATAGGATCCCGAAGTTGAAGGTTTGTGCGTGACTGCATAGGTATACATATATATATATATATATCATCATCATCAGCCTATGTTAGTCCACTGTTGGACATAGGCCTCCCCTAATGAGCGCCATAGCGCCCTGTCTTCGGCTTGTCGCATCCAGCATCTGCCAGCAGTCTTTCGCAGATCGTCATCCCACCTGGTCGGAGGGCGTCCTACACTACGTTTACCGAGTCGCGGTCTCCACTCAAGAACACGTTTACCCCAGCGGTTATCGGTTCTTCGCGAAATATGGCCGGCCCACTGCCACTTCAGTTGGCTAATTCTCTGAGCTATGTCGATGACTTTAGTTCTCTGTCGGATGTATTCGTTACGAATCCTATCCTTCAGAGAAACTCCGAGCATAGCTCTTTCCATAGCGCGCTGAGCGACTTTGAACTGGTGGACCAACCCTATCGTGAGTGTCCACGTCTCAGCTCCGTAGGTCATGACGGGTGGGACGCACTGATTAAAAACTTTCGTTTTCAAACATTGCGGTATGGATGACGAGAAGACTCGACGTAGTTTTCCGAACGCTGCCCAGCCTAGCTGGATCCTCCTCTTGGCTTCCTTCTCGAAATTGTTTTTACCCAACTGCAAAATCTGCCCGAGGTAAGTGTACTCAGTATATATATATATACCACTATAGTTTTTGGTAGTGGAGTCGTTGAATAAAATAATAGTTGGTAGTAAGCTAATAAGATGGTATTTCAGTAAATGGATACAGTTTTTGATCTTCGAAACCCCGATGGATACAAAAAACCAAGTTTTATGACTTGGTCGATAATTTATATTGGTTCAAAAAATAATAATTTGAAGAGAGTCAAATACATCTACAGACTTAAGAAAATTACAATCAAATATCAGAAAAAGATAGAACATTATTGTTTACAATTGCATCAATGGAGCTAACTGCAAACTGCTGGAAACAATCTACTGGTAGATCAGTCTACAGTAAGGCTACATACTACTAAGGAAGACAAAAAGCCACATAATGCTGTACAGTCAACATCAAATTGATATGAGCGTCTAGACAAGAGTCTAGTGTACCTAATCAAAATGATCTGAAAGACGCAAAAGCAATAATTGGATAAACGCAGTTCGAATCATCATATTTTGTTAGAAGAACCCAAGGTGTTCAAAATATCTTATTACAGTTGTACTAGTATTGTTTTTGTATTTATACGAGTATGAGCAGTCAGGGTGTTCAAAATTATCTCGGCAAACTAAGTTCTCAAAGTAATCTGAACATAAAAAAGTACCTGAAAAAATAATCTATAAATAGATAAATAAATATCTGCAGATCGTACAAATATTTGTCCCGAGTCGGGAATCGAACCCGCAACCTCCTGCGTCGCAGGCGGACCTTCGCCCACTGCACCACAGAGGTCGTCTATCTATGACAATTTAAGTATTCACTCAAAGAGTTTGCATACCTACTACCTTTGAGAGCTTTGTTTGCTAAGATAAATCTGCGCCTCCTGACTGCTCATATAAATAAGAAACAATGAGAACACATTGGGCGCTTACAACAATATGATTCGAACAGCGAATATCAAGTTGCTTTTGTGTCTTTCACATCTTTTTGACTACTCTAGACACTCATATCAATTTGACGCTGACTGTACCCTGTGTACGACAAACGACCTAGTTGCGCTTACATCACAATCGGTCTAATGGCACTCCATATTATACCAGCTAGGAAGTTCTAGGCTGCGGTTGTGGTATTGGAAACTAGGCTTTATTGCTGCTGCATTAGGTGCAAGGATACGTCTGCTATGACTACATATTGGCGTATAAGGACAGGTAAAGGTTATAAAGTGGTCGCAGATGACGGCAGTCCCCAGTCAGGAGGTCAGAAGAAGCGAAAGGGAAATAGATTCGATGATGATGGTCCAAGCTTAACATAACTTGATCGATAGGGTTGCTGCTTTGTCTAAATGAGGTCTTTTCAAGGGAATCTGTAAACATAATCACGCTTTTTATTTTGACACTAGATGGCGCTGCACAAAAGTAAAGTATCATAAAAAACAACGAAATAATTTTCTGTTCTTTCCTACCAGGACACAGATAAAATTACGCTTGAAATCCAAACTAATACCCGTGAGTAGTTGCAACGTCACAGGGATATGAATGACATTGACAGTGACAGTGACAGTTTTTTTTTGGGTTGGCAACCCTACTAGCAACAGCTGATCGCAAATGTTTCCTACGAATTTAATATAAAATAATTGTTTTTACGTAGATTTATAGAGCCCTTTCCGATTTCATCGCATAATCCCATCATAAAACAACTGTTGAAACAGAAAATAGCCGTCTAAGTCGTGTTATTTGTGCGTTTTTGGCCATCGGTAAACCGTCGTTTTCGGTTAGAAAATTTGCTGGGTTGTGTTTTGGGGTGTTTTGTGCTTACTAGTGCCCTATTCTCGTGTGAAGGAATACTATTTCCAACAAAGTTAACATCCATAAATTCACGTAAGTACATACAAACCTTTTCGGGACATAACCTAGACATTGAACATTCTGCCTTTCAGTACCTTGTTTACTTTCTATTTACAAGACCCACTTCACTCATCCATAATGTTGACTCGTAAAGCCGACAAGATGAACCAGGTTCTACTGGAATTAAAGTCCGCTAAGAGGCAGATTGGTCAATTAGAAGCAGAATTAGTTGAGAGTGAAAATATTCTCTTAGAAGCTTTAGACAATAATAAAAATATTAAAAAAGAAATGTCTGCGTTGCATTCTCAATATGCATCTATTACTGAAGAACGGGATAGGCTTCAGTTGTTAGTAGATAGGCTCGATAAAACATGTGGCATTGAGTTTGAGTCCGTCCTGCAAAGAACTTCGGTGCTGGAGAAACAACTGTGTGACGCCCACCAACACATCACCCAGCTGGAGAAAGCGGCCGACAGCTCTGCCACCGCGAAAACACAAAGCTTATTTGATGAGTTGATATCCGCTGGGTCAGGCTCGGGCCAAGTTTCTGTTGCAGGCTGCAACTTACACACAATGCAAACAATTGACTTAACTAAAGATGACTCAGTGTGTAATGTGGAGGCCAGCAGCAAAAACTTCAAACGCAATATTAGCAAAACTAAGTTAAAAAAATATGTTAAAATAAATAAGTTTGTAAAAAAAACTGAAAAACTACTTAAAAACCAGAAAAATGCAGTATCTAAACTAAAATGTAAGAGAAAAGTTCTCAATAAATTAGAGCTCTGTACTTTACAACTAAATTATAATCAGACCCAATATGAGGCTGAAATGCTGGACCTAAGATGTAAACTTGGCCAGGCCGAGCACTCCCTACAACACTACATCAGTCTATATGAACGCACTACTGAACAGACAAGGGAGCTCAATCTGGCCATGGATGCACTGCTCAGGAGCCAGGTGAGTCTGGAGGGCAGGGTTCTGGAGGGCTGCGGCTGCTGTAACCCAGGCCCAGTATGTGACCACTCAGGTCCGGACAGCACTGTGTCAGCCACATCCCATCTGGATCTCAGCACTTCATACTCAGGTAAGCAAACCATCATGTACTGCGATGAAATTGGAAAAAATATGGGTCAGTTCTTAAATATGAGTATGGAACATCCTCTAGTAAATAATTGTTTTCCAAATTCTAACTTGCATTATATTATGCAAAAAATTGATAATTTCTCCTTTAAAAGTAACTCTAATCTGATAATTTGCCTTGGAAATAGGGGTAATGTGAACAAATCTGACCTAATCAGGTATATGGACAAACTGTGTTCTTTAAATTTAAAACAAATTGTGATGTTCACATTCCCTTACAGCGACAGCTTGCCACAATTAGAAAACAACCTTAGATATAAGCTAAACATGACGTTGCACACTATTTCATGCAACAATAATGTACATGTGATTGATACTAACAATATTGTTAGTAAAAAATATTATTTGACTCGAGGTAATTATTACCTATCCAATTTTTATAAAAGACAGATAGCAATTTCGCTATCATATTATTTTAAAACAACAGCCAAAAACTTGGCTATAAAAAATGCTTCTTTTGAGCATTCTTTTAACTTGACAAACAATACCTTGGAAGTTATTCCAAGTCATTTAAATTAGAAATAACGACAATAGAGGAAGTCTCTAGCCCTATAAAGTCAAATATTATTATTAATCACAAGAAAAAACAAGGAAAACAAAACTGTAAAATAAATGCAAAGTTTACCAACTTGGTGCACCAAAATATTCAAGGTTTGAGAAGTAAATTATTAGAATTAGAATTATACATGAACTCATTTGATATTGACATCATCTGCTTAACAGAACACTGGCTAAAAAGCTATGAGATCATGTTTAACTTTAGTAACCATCAGGTTGGTAGTTCTTTTTGCAGATCACATGCTATTCGTGGAGGCTCTTTAATATTACTAAATAAAATTATAAAATTTAAAGAACGTAAAGACATAGTTTGTTTATCGGTTGAAAGCCACATTGAAGTAGCATGTGTTGAGTTGGAGCAAACTATTGTAGTAAGCGTATACACCCCACCATCAGCCTCTTTTGAAATATTTGAAAAAAATATGGATGACATCTTATTTAAAATATCAAAATCAAACAAAAATCTCATAGTATGTGGAGACTTCAATATTAATCTTTTAGAAGTGTACTCCTTAAGTAGTAGATTAATTAACTTATTTAACTCTTATAATCTAAAGCCACTATTTTTGGAACCCACTAGAATAACTGAAACCTCAGCAAAATGTATAGATAATATGTTTGTTTGCTTAAATTATAAAATTGTTAGTAAAAATATAATGAGCAACCTAAAATCAGACCACTTAGGTCAAATAATCAAATTAGAAATTAAAGTTAAAAATAATAATTGTAAAAAGAAAATAAAATACATACCTGTGACTACAAGTCGATTTGAGCGGTTGAAATTTGATTGGAATTCTAAACCATCAGCTTCTTACTCATACAAAAACCCAAATGAGTCTTATAGCAGCTTTTTTAATAAATTCACCAATGCATTCAATGCAATATTTACACCCAAGTCGATTGTGGTCTCAGAAAAACTTAACTTTAGTGAGTGGGCAACAGTAGGTATACATAAGAGTAGGCAAACTTTGTATGAACTGTATAATGAAAAACAATACAATTTTAGTCTTGAGTTCAAAGAAAAAGTAAAAAATTACTCAAAAATGTTCAGAAAAGTTTGTCAAATGGCAAAATCTAATTATATAAGCTTAAAAATCAGAAATAGTGAAAATGTAATAAAATCGACATGGAAAATAATAAATAGTGAGACTGGAAAGGTCAGTACTTACGATAATGATTATAACTTAAAGATTAATGATTGCTCAGTCAAAAATGACGTTGACGTAGCCCAAGCATTTGAAAACTTTTTTACTGACATTCCAATTTCTACTACAAAGTGCTTAAACTCATCTCAAGTTATCGCTGAGTCATTGCTTATAGAAAATGTACCCAAATGCAAAAATAAATTTAATTTCAATCCTGTCAATGAAACTGATATTAAAAAAGCTTTTAATCTATTAAATGTAAAAAAAACTGCAGATCTCTGGGGCGTTTCCGTTAGACTTATTAAACCATTGATTGATACACTTGCACCAGATCTAGCTTTTATATTCAATGAATCCATTGACTGTGGCATATTTCCTGATCTAATGAAGCATAGTAAAATAATTCCTTTGTTTAAATCGGGTAGTAGGTCTGACCCCACCAACTTTAGACCAATATCAGTATTGCCAACATTCAGCAAAGTTTTTGAAAAACTTATTTTACACCAATTGCTTAGGCATTTCGATGGCAATGACCTGCTTCATTGTAAGCAATTCGGTTTTACTCGCGGCAGGTCTACTACTGATGCTGGTGTAGAGTTGGTATCGCATATTTTTGATGCTTGGGAGAAGTCGCAAGATGCTTTAGGCGTTTTTTGCGACTTGTCAAAAGCATTTGATTGTGTACACCATGAAACATTAATCAGGAAACTGCATCATTATGGAATAAAAGACAACTCTTTGGATCTTCTTACTTCATACTTGTGTGACAGGATACAAAGAGTTGATATTAATGGGGAACGGTCTTCGGGGTCTGTAGTAACAATGGGTGTACCGCAGGGGTCTATCCTCGGTCCTTTCCTATTTCTAGTTTATATTAACGACCTCCCTCATCTCGTTAAGAATAATCACGAGATTGTATTGTTTGCTGACGATACTTCACTAATTTTTAAAATGAAACGTAAAAACACAAATTTCGACGATGTGAATAATGCAATCTCAAAAGTAGTCAATTGGTTTAGCGTCAATAATCTCCTGCTTAACGAAACTAAAACGAAATGTATTAAATTTACTCTACCTAATGTAAAGCAAGTTAAGGCCGATGTAAAGGTAAAAGAGGAATCGTTAGAAATAGTAGAAAGTACTGTATTTTTAGGAATAACTTTAGATAGTAAACTTCAATGGGGCTCACACATTGATAAGCTATCGAAGAGACTTAGTTCTGCAGCGTATGCAGTCAAAAAAATCCGTCATCTTACAGACGTTGATACTTCTAGACTAGTCTATTTCAGCTACTTCCATAGTATTATGTCTTATGGCATACTGCTGTGGGGGAACGCTGCAGATATTAACACCATATTTGTGCTGCAGAAGAGGGCTGTTCGTGCAATCTATAATATGGGTCCCAGAGAATCCTTGCGTGAAAAATTTAAAGAAATAAACATAATGACAGTAACATGTCAGTATATTTATGAAAATTTGATGTACACTCATAAAAACATCAATAATTTCATTAAAAATAGCGATATACATAATTTAAATACTAGAAATAAGAACAAACTGGCTGTGCCCACTACTAGGCTACGTAAGATTAATGTATCTTTTAAAGGGCAATGTATACGCTTCTACAACAAAACTCCAAGTGAGTTGCAAAAATTATCTATAAATAAATTTAAACGGATTGTCAAAAATATCCTTTGCCAAAAGGCTTACTATAAAATATCAGATTATCTAGACGACAAAAAAGTCTGGGACGAGTTATGCTCCAACTCTAAAACTAACAATCTAACAAGGTAAAGGTTTCTTGTTCGCTTCTTTACTTTACCTTAAAAAGATTGAAGTGAACAATTAATCAAAGTGATCACTTTATTTCCCATTTTATTTCTTATTTAACTTGTATTTTGTGACGTGTCCAAGTGTCCTGTAAGGTCTAAAGGAAATAAAGCACTTTGATTTTGATTTTGATTTGACAGCCAAAGATTTATTTTGGCAGATTTTTGACAGTTGAATCGCATAGACGAATCTTCAGCCACGGTCAGCCTAACAAAGACTACACATGTGCGCAAGACATTATTTTAGTCAAATAGTACACAAGTGTGTACGCTAACACAGGAGCACTCTGTTTTTCCTCTCTCTCATAATCTAAACCGACACGACCGGGGAGAGGTCAGAGGTAGGACCAACTTAACGTGCTTTCCGAGGCACAAGAGTGTAACACCGCCAACTTCTTGAATCCGGGCTGTTACATTTTTTCTTGCTAGAAAAATGTATATAAGCAAGTACTCTATACTTAAACAAACTTCTTGTGAATAACAAATCAACACAATTGTTGCACAACAATATTCTCATGCACAAAACTGACATTAGAAAATTACTTTACTTTCACTTGACCGAAAACTGTAATTATTGTGTGAACTTTACGAGATAACTCCGTGGAATTACCATAATGATGGATAGAGTGAGATCTATGGGTTCGGTAGGCATCTTCGCCAATTATTATTACCATAAAAATTACCTGCGGGTACGTAAATTCGAAAGTGATGGTGTACGCAAATGATTCAACTGCTGGAAGTGGTGACCATTTCCTACGGAGCATTTTACATTCATCATCATCAGCATAAGTTAGTCCACTGCTGGACATAGGCCTCCCCTAATGAGCGCACTAGCGCCCTGTCTTCGGCTTGTCGCATCCAGCATCTGCCAGCAGTCTTTCGCAGATCGTCATCCCACCTGGCAGGAGGGCGTCCTACACTACGTTTACCGAGTCGCGGTCTCCACACATTTTAATTACAGGTACCGAATCATGGAAGATTCCGTTGGTCCCCAACAGGGACAACCTTTGGCACACATAATCTCCACACTAATATTAATTAGTGGATAAAAAATAAAAGTAGACGTAGCCGGTAATCCTCCTAATATTGTAAGCATGGATGGATGTTTGTTACTCTTTCACGCAAAACTTACTGAACGGATTTTGATGAAACTTGGTACACAGATAGTTTATAACCTGGATGTTATTCCAGGGCCACTTTTTATCCCGAAAATCCCACGGGATCGGGAGTTACACGGGTGAAACGCAGGCAACCAACTAGTATTAGTATAGATAAAGTTATACTATAATAATATGTACTGTGCCTTTATTTCTGTGTCTCTTGTCTGGTATAATTTTATTTGGTTTACCTTTACACAAAGTGGAGCAGATAATTCAATAAGATTGTCGTATGTGGGAGATCAAGGCTCAATTACAAAGAACCTACGTACAACAAGTTACTTGATTAAGTAATGGAGGCTTTTTGGTTGTTTGAGTGGGATTGATTTAGTGTAAAAGGTAGGTACGTACATCGCTTTTCTTCCCTGTGAGTTTCATTGCAGATTTATTGATTCCTTTTATCTCCCTCATCTTTGCCAGCTTCTTAGAGCGACCTGGATTCAATGCGACGGTTTTCCAAATTAATTTGCGTACCTAGAACAAAGCAAATGAAAATCAATAAATATAATAAGTTATAACTAGTCATGCTAACTGCAGTCTGTTGCAAGGGTTTCAAAAGATAAAGATTATGAGACATAAGCGTGATGAAGAAATTGATGTGTTCCAAGAACGGTGGTCACGTAGACGTAGCCGGGAATAGGACCGTTTGTAGTTTACAAAAATAAACATAAATAATATTGTAAAATCGGAAGCGCCACAAGATGCTGGTTGTATTGGCTCACGGTATGGCAATGCTGATGCTCTGTGTCAGATACTGACCAGCTTTCAGCAGAATTTTAAGAAAATTATTGTCCAGTCAATTCTAAAATTGCCTGGAAGACATACCTATATTATTATTATTTATTTATTTATCTTAAAAAAAACCAACGAGTCGAAAAGAATAGTGTAGTTGTAATATTCTTTCAAAAAAACTATTAAAAGTTAAAATTTGAAAAATAGTTAAAATATTTGATCCTCGTATCGTATATTGGAATCGATTTGATATGGATCAGTTGAGCTACCTGTAGTTTGTTTGCAACAATGGTTAGCTCAATTGTAAATACTTATTATGCGATTTTCTTTGCAATTACAGGTTTATAGAGGTATGGGATGAGGCGAAAGACTGCTGGCAGATGCTGGATGCGACAAGCTGAGGACATGGCGCTATGGCGTTAATTAGGGGAGGCCTATGTCCAGCAGTGGACTAACATGGGCTGATGATGATGATGAGGAAAGGTTTTATACATCATCATCATCACCAGCCTATAATAGTCCACTGCTGGACATAGGCCTCCCATAATGAGCGCCATAGAAAGGTTTTATACGTTTACACTAAATAAAAAGAAAAAAACACTAAATATAAAGAAACTCCTACTATTTTAGTATTAACCAGTGATTACTTAAATAAGGTACGATACTTAACTCACGCGTCTGCAATTATCTGTTTTGAGTTTAACTACAGCTTAAGAACCGGTTTAACCACCTTCGCATAAAGTGAGTGTCAATTCGATTACCGCAATTGCGAAGTCCTAAGTGAATTTAATTATGTCGATTTTTATTACGAAAATGCACAATTCGTACAAACGAGACTTTGTCATCATCGACATATTGACATATCGTTAAAATAACCTCTTTCTACGACAAATCTTTCGCTGTACAAGCTACGCTTCTTTGAAACGCTCTCCCTATGCCCGGGCTACACGAGGCTAGTTTTTCAAGCCAGGATAGCAAGCTAGTTCTCTTCTTAAACTGTCTTGGCTAGCTGACCTGGCTTGGAATATGCTAGTTCTGTTTACATGAGGCTATATTATTTTAAGCTAGTATTATTGCTGTAACCGAGGTGACCACACGTCCAAAATGAACTGCACGCGAAAAAAAACACTATTCGACTGACACAGTTACTTCGAAAACTGTGCCAATTCGCACTAGACGAACTAGAAGATGAATTACAGAAACGGGTGTGGAAAAGACCGTGGATGTTAAGAAGAGATGAACGTGGATCATCTGCTTTACTTTTGGAAGAATTTCGCAACGAAGATTTAGAATTAATCTCCGTACTTAGTTTGGGCATCTTAAAATCTCAAAAACTCGTCGCGAAGAAAAACAAACAAAACGCGTGGTTACTGCTTACGAGTCAACTTTAAACTAGCTTCGCCAGCCATATGAAGCTAGTATACAAGCCAGGATAGTAAAATCAGTGGTGGGGGCGCTACTAGCTTAAAAAATAGAACTCCATCCTATTAAAAACTGTCCTGGCTTGTCAACTACCTTACTAGTTTACTAGCTTAGAAATGAAGCTAGTTTTGTCTACACGAAGCCAGAAGTACTAGCTTGCTAGCTTACTGACACTAGCTTGCTATCCTGGCTTGAAAAACTAGCCTCGTGTAGCCCGGGCATATGAACATCAGGCTAGCAAAATCACTGCCAATCTTCAAAAAAACTGCTTCATCAGCATTACTTCGAATCGTAAGTCATTTGTTTTATTATTAAGGTTACATTGTTATACTTACCTATATTTATTTGCTTTGTGCTCTTATGTTTTACATATTTACGAGTTTTTATGAATAAATTTAATTTCTATATTGATTTTTTTATTTATTATTTATGTAAGATCGACGATAAGACCTACGGCATTTTTAGGCTAAGTATAAGTATTCGTTTATTATTATTATTTTATTCTATTTAAGTGCCACCGTCTATATTGTTTCATTCCATGTCCATTCCATCCCAAGGAAGAAGAGGAAGCCAACGTCTATATTGTTCCTTCTAATTCCATCCTAAGGTTGCTTAGAAGAGAACGCTCATAGCGATAAGCCGCCCTTTATACTTCCTCTACTTTAAGCATGTCTGTTGTTAATGTTTTCTTTCTTTCAATAATGTAAGCCTTCGTCGTAAAAATTTATAATTTTTGAAATATACATATATTAAAAACTCATGCGAAGCCGGGGCGGATCGCTAGTACATAATACATTACATAGATAGATATAAATAACACAAACAATAGGCATCGTATCGGATGGACCGACTGAGGTAAAGCAGGTATCTTATCTCCTTTTTGTTTTTATTTTATTTTGAGAACACTGTTTTATTTTGACACAAAAAAGTCTTTAATTAAACTTTTTCACTAACCAGCATTGTATTACAACTCTAGTACTTATTATATATAGTATACATATAAATTCTGTGGCTGCAGTTATTACAGTTGCCAGTTTACGTTAGAGCTAAACTTAACCTCCAGACAGACTTCAAAATTAAAACGTCATTGTAGACCTGTAGGGCTTATCCTCCGAGTGAAGTGGGGTAAACGTACCAGTCAGCTGGTTGCCCCGGGGTACGGGGAGAAAGTAATACCTTGAGTGGTGATGGAGGTTATGATTTTGTCGGTAAATATTTGATCTGAGCGTTTTTGTGAAAGAACACGGGCGTAGATATTTAAGATTGACTTGCTATTGTTACATGCATCGAACGTAGTAGGTAAATAAATGTTTTGTCTCTAAAATGCTAGACGGCCAAATACAAATCAAGCGCGTTACGTCCAACACGCCTCAAAAATCTCTGCAATGTGTCAAAACGTGACAAAAATTAAAGTTGTTGACAGAAATTTAAACTTTTTAAACTACCTACTATGGTTATTTTATTACACTAAAGTCATTTATGGCGGTATATTTACCATGATTTGAGTTTTGAGTTTTCCAATGGTATTCAAAAATTATAGTACCTACGCTTTTACTTTACATTCTTTTAAAACGAATGTACCTTCGAAAAATAAACGGACGGGTAGCTCTAATGTTGTACATGTCAAATGGCATACAAATACAAAATACAAAAAAAAAATACAAAATAATTTATTTACAACAAGGTACATAGGTTACATAAGTTACAAGTGAACGATGAGACGGCAAAAGTTATAAACTGTGGAGCAGCCTCATCGCCCGCCTCCTTGGCACTATAAAAGGCATAAGATGTCAAAGAGTCGACATCGGCATATAATTATTTGTAAGAAGAGTCTGTCCCTTCTTTTGTAAAAACATATCCCTCATACTTGGCACTTTTACCAGTGAAACTAAACTGTCACGCTAGATTCGGTTACGCTGTATCGGGTAAAGTAGGCACCAGTTTATGCAACTCTAAAATTATCATTCAGCGTCTGGTCTAATTGAAAATAAAAAATAAATAAATAATGACATTAAATTCAATATTATACCACGCAGTTCGTGAAGACACCTAAAAGCCTGTATTATTTCCAGTCTTTGTTTATTTGGTACGTTTTTTCTACCTATCTAATTTTTATGTTCGCCATATTGCTGTTCACAACATAATAACCATAGATAGATACAGATAGTGCCAAACCTATTGACAGTATTGATTGGATCAGGCTACAGTTGATTGTTCGTAGTCTGCTGTTAGCTCAATTATTTCAATTGTAAATACTAATTTCTTGTAATTTTCGTTATTTCTAACCTAAACAAGGAGCGCATAAAACTAAGTTTGACCAAAACACACTAATTTAGTACGAATGAGGTTGGTATTGGTATGTAAGGAAGGGTGTTATGTGTGCCTCCACTCAAGGACACAAGCCCAAGGTTAGAGGAAAACTGACGAAAAGAACAATAACATGAATAAATGTAGTATGTTATATGTATGATTATCTGAGGGTGTTGTGTCGTTTGTTATCAGGGATGATAAGGGTTCTCGCGTTTGCTACTACGTGAAAGATGTTTGAGTTCCTTATTAACTTCGTTTGCAATAGGAATGCGATAATAAATTATAGGAAACTGTAGTTTTTTTTTTTAATTAAGGCTCCGGCGACACGGATGAATTTCAAACTTAATACCACAATTATTTGTAATTTGAGCATATTTTCAGCATGATCTGCTATTATTTGTATTAGAATAGTATTTATCTAGGTTCCTACCACAATTTTTTTCCCTATGACCAAAACAATAAATCTGCGTCAGTTTAAGCTATTCATAGCAAGACACATGCAGAACTTATTTTTATCCAATTTTTATTTTTTGCACGAGAGAGCTAAGGAAAAGTCATGAAAGAAGTTCCTTTTATGACTTTTCGTTAGCTTTCGTTAGGTTTCAAACTTACGCTTAGGAGCCATGAATAAAAACTCACCCTGTTATAGCTCCTTACCTATATTATTATAATTATAACTTTACAGTTTAAATGTTAATCATGCTTACATAAATAATTTAAAAGAGCCAAAAGCCATTATCTTTCCCAGACCTTAACCCATCCTTATTAGCAGAATAGTTATAATTACAAAGCTTCTACGCGGTTTTAATTAGAAAGCCGATTTGGTAATTACCATCGTATATAGATTTTCAATTAATTTATCTTTTGACTAATAAATAGGTAGGCAGTCTACTGTTTTAGACATATTCTGTTTGTACTAATCATTGGAATATAAATTCGATACTTAGATAATGACGACCTCTGTCTGTGGTGCGGTGGGCGAAGGTCCGCCTGCGACGCAGGAGGTTGCGAGTTCAATTCCCGCCTCTGGACAAATGTCTGTACAATCTACAGATATTTCGTCTGTTCGTTTTTTATATAATTAAAAAAATATATCCATGTAGTATATTCTAGTATATCAGTCATACAGTAACCAGAACACAAGCTCTGCTTAGGTAGGGCTAGGATTTCTAGCTGCTAGATGATACTGGTTAGATTGTCCAGCATTATTTATTTATGTATAGTCTCAAGCAACTTGAGCGTCTCACTCAAATTTCGACTTTATCAGTTTGAATTTTATTGCTCTGTAAGTCGTGTACGACGATACGACAGAAGTGTAAATTCAATCTAATAAATCGCAATCAATTCATTACTATAAAACGTTTACAACCTCTCAATACAGGTAAGTGTTCGTAAAACAACAAAACAGCTAAACTTGCTTTGCTACTACGCAATAAAACGCAGCAAAAGCGATGACACAAAGTCGGTTTATGGTCATTCACTGGACCCACCCGCACCCGATCTGTCCCGCCTCGTCGCTAGTCGTTCCATCGTGGTCAATGAGTGGAACTTGCGTGGTCAACAAAGTTGCTCGCATTCTACACGCGCGGTCCACGTGAAGCAAGAATGGAAGCAATGAGGTATCATCGAGTCGACCACTCGCCGTCGCGTCGGCGCGTGGACATCTTGCGAGCGAGGCGATCCGATGAAGTCGATCTCGATTTTCGATTGGTGGAGAATAGGTAGAGGGGGCTGTTTGGGATTTCAATTAAATTTGACAGGCAGTCCACCCAATTCTATCCATGATAAGCCCACATCGTGGTGTTTTAGTGCGCGTTGAGTGCCATCTATTCTGCCTGCATTCTTAGTGAATCACGGACTTCAAATGGGGTGAAGAGAGAAAATTGGGCAAGGTTGGTTGGTTTCAAAACTCTGTAATAGCTTTAAACTAGAAAACACTGTTGGAACAGATCAAGGAGCAGATCGTACAAAAATTTGTCCTGATCCTGAAATCGAACCTGCAACCCTCTACGTCAAAGGAGGATCTTCGGCCGTCGTCGCGCCACATCTATCGATCGAGGGACAAACGGTAAGGTTTAAGTACCTATGAGTTCATGACGCTATTTTTTACCGCTATAGTTTTACAGTATTTTACACAGTGTCATCGGTTTTTAAAGGCAGATCGGTAGGTATATCTGCAAATAAAAACTAACTCGTAGTGAAATCAGTTCTTCCGTGATCATCGCGCATGACACTGCCGAAATAATGGAAAAATCAAATCACGATAGATAAATAATCGGCTTATTCCCAGAGGTCCATGATTCTATTGTTTCGTATTTCCCAAGAGGTCCACGACAAATATTTCTCAAATTTTAAATTTCCATACATTAGTTCCCAATAGGTCCATGAGATTTAACGAATGTACAGTCAGCGACAACAATACCAGAAGGTTAGTGCAGAGTTCTCACGACCTATGAGCGAAATCCACCTACAAGTTTATCTAAGAGATTGAAGCCTGCAGGGATGCAGAGGATAATATTTCTTATCAGTTGACCTTGTTCCCTTGCAGCCCGCGGGGAGGCTTAAGGTGAAGTTTTTTTTTTACAAAATTTGAGTGCATATCAATCCCGCGCTTGTGCTGGGCTATTGAGCATGGTCCCAGGGTTAGTTTATATTTTCATAGACGGTAAAAGTTTTGTTCTAATAGGGTCGAATCTCGCGGGTCCTCTCAACTTAGCACTTGTCGTTCCCGTTACTTCAGATTTTGAACCGATTTTACTTGAATATAATATTTCCAGAACTGCCCAGTTTTCATATGTATAAGTTAAGTTAGTATAATTATGTCAGCTTCTAAACAATTTTGCAAAATTTTAGAAGTGTATTATGTCCTTGGATCTTCGTTACTACAAGTTCGATTTAAGTAGGTAATCCTTTTTTTGTTGAACTTGGCATTGTTCAACTTCAGTGATTTTTAAATCAGATTTATTAAGTACTTCTTGTTCAGATATCCTTTATATTCGAGATACTCTTTATCGAGTTTAAATTGTTATATTTACGTCCTAATATTTTTTTTGTGATAATAGACAAGTCGTTATTGTTACAAGAAAGTACTGTAAGTACCTACCTATTATTCAAGGCGATTGATAATTTTTTTTTCGTACGCAGCTCGTAAGATCGTAAGCAAATGTTGAATTATAAAAACACTAAAACTTGCGATGCCAAGTTAAAAAACTTAGCAACAAAGATTTTCCGTATGAAGATCTTTACACTCGTTCAATTAAAACCCCCAATTATTTATGTCTAAGTCTATTGAGTACAAGTTTTTGGATAAGTAATTATTAATTGTCTTTAAACAAATAGTTAATTTAAATTTATTAAAAAATTACTTACATTAGACTACGATCTCTGTGGCGCGGTGGGCGAAAGTCCGCCTATCCGCCAGATAAATATTTTTTTATGATACGTAGAAAATGACTAGAATACCCGGAACTATATCTGGACGTCGTCTCACAAACATTTTTCCCGAGGCAGGAATCGAACCCACAACCAACTGTTTCGCAGGCGCCCATCACGCACAGAGGTCGTCAATAACATATATCAGGCTAAGCTTTTATCGCTAACTGTACCTCACAATGCCATGGACCTGCTGGGAAAGAAAATATTAATTTTTAAAAATATCGTGGACCTCTTGGGAATCACAGTATGAAGCTAAGATTTTTGAAAACAATGGAGTCGTGGACCTTTGGGAATAAGCCAAATAATCCCGTCATTATATGACTTTAGTGTTAATAACCATGATTCCGACTAGTATTATTATAGATCAGTTGAGATACTTTTAGCTTTTTTGCAACAGTCTGCAGTTAGCTCAATTGTTTCAATTGTAAATAATAGATCTAATTCGTTACGTAACTTTAATTGTCTCTTTAATAAATTAGTAAAGGTAACCGCGATAGTTCAAAAGTTTTATCACAGTAAGGTTGTACTTAAGGCAACCAATGAGGTTAGTTACGTTAGCTTAAGTAGGTGGTACTAAGTACCTGTTTAAATAGTAAAAGCAACGAGTTTCCTTAAAGTTCGAGGTTGGAGTCACGACTAGTGGCAACGGGGAGCTCTTACGAAATAACACTAGAAAGTTACAAATGGCTCCTTACTCCGTTGCAATAATAATTAGGACAGTGAAAATACTGGTTTTATCCTTGGGAAAGTGCTTTTTTAAATTTGAGTTTGAGATTTATTGGACTGAGTAGGTAAGGACTATAGAGGGTCTGTAGGGCAAGCACGGACTTTCTTGTCTAAGATAGAATAGAGAAAAATTACGTCACTTTGTCATCAAATGCGTAAATTATTTGAAAATTATTTCTTCTACTTCAATAATGTGCGCAATGTATGGCGTTGCGATGCCATTATTGTCTATTCTATCCTAGAGAACAATCCCCGTGCTTGGCCTACTGGTCTATTATAATTTTGGCACGACGGAAATAATCTACGACACGAATATTCACACGAATGGGAATAATATCTTTCTGATCGGGTTAAAAGTTTAAACCTCTTTTACAATTGATTTGCATCCGGAGGGTTTGCGTCAATTGCTTTTAATTCAATATTGACCATTGACAGTAAATTTATCGATAAATTAAAAAAAATATAAACTTACAACAATATTTAATAACAAAAGGCTTATGTAATCGTTTAAATGTTTTTTTTATTTAAATACAAAAAATAAAAGTTATTATATTGTTTTATAGTTCTGTAGCTTAACATTTGTTTTTATTTTCTTTCATAGGTTCGATTTACCAACCCCAAGACAAAGTGTGACGTTCAGATAAAAACATGTTCTAAGGTGCAAAAAAAATCTACCCGTTTCAAGGATAACACTTACGAGATCTCTAGCTTTGAAAAGTTTAAAATAATAAAAAACAAGTTACACATTTCCATATAAAGCTTGGTATTCCGTGCAAAGAACCTATAAGTGGATTTATTTCTAAGAAATGCTTGTTGTCAGCCATTTTTGTTTATCTACCCTCAAGATCTGAGACCTGTTGCTAGACGGCTGAAAGGGGAAAAACTGATCTTTTTAGCTGGTCGTTAGAGAAGCGACATTTTTATATTCAGTCAAATTAGATCTCAGTTTGGCGGTAAAATAGGTGATTAGAAGAACTTTACCAGTGAAGTTGAATCGCTAATAAATGAATAAGTTTCATTAGTAAAAGATAATTTTACACAAGTGCGTGCTACCGAATGGATCAAGTTACTAACTATGTAAAATTATCTTCTACTAATGGAACTATGTAATATAATTATAATGGTTATGATAGATAGCATCTAGAGATATACAAAGATTTTAACTTACTTCTGCAAAAAAAATAAAAAAGTTTATATTATGTAACTCCCGAGATAATTAGAAAAATAAGTGAAGCATCAGATGGGCCAATCATATCCCGTAATCTAGTTTTAATTAAGTCGGCCAGCTGTTTACATCTAGTTAATTCGTTTTAAAGTAAGGCTGCGTCTACATTGGGTGTTTGTAGACAGAAGGAAGATAAAATTTACAGTTAATCTACGAATCAAATGTTATAAGTTTGTCAAGTGTACCTGTGTGGTCCTATTTCTGTATTTTTCTTTTTTAGCTTTGCTGCGTCACCAATCCGCAAAACATGTTTATGGAAGCATTTTCAATTCAACACAACAGTGGCTGATCCAGATAACTTGTCTGTATCTAGTATCGTAGTAAACGAATGAACCGATTTCAATTTACCTATTTTTTTTTTAAAGTTGCCCTCGAGATTGTTCATAGAAAAAAAACATAGTAAAATTCTATGAACTTGACATAAGAAGTGTATTAATGGGGATTCAATAAGAAGTGTATTAATGCGACTAGCACGAGACTATGGTGGTTCGTATATAAACTTCTTGAGGCCATGGACAAAGTAGTACCTAGCCTGTATACCCCAGCAGTAGGCGGCATAGGGTCATAGGTTTTAAGATCCTGTTAAGGATAATGATGTGATAATGAGTGGATAATGATATCATAACGATAATGATTGGTACATCCGTCCTCAATAGAAGGACAATTTTTACTATTAGTAATACCTTTAAAAAATTAGTAGAATTAGTAGTACTGAGAAAGAACTTTTTCCCGCTCGATGTGAACTACCCTTTATAATTAAAACTTGGCTTTGTTGTTCTATTACGCAAGTACTTACTAATCAGACAAACCTCATTGAAGAATATCATACCGAAGCGAGATTAATCGGATGATTATACCAATAATATCTACATTGTTAATATTTAGTTACTCTGTCTGTCTGTATTTGAGGGTATACATATATTTTCTTTTAAATAAAGACAGACGATAACGACCCTACCTAGATTGGGATAGCGGCGGATTTACAATTTAACAGAATGTTTAACAGTATTTTATTTTTATTGTTTCTCCATTAGCTAATTTCGAGAATATTGGTACTTTCTGTTTATTTATATCGTCGTATCCTACGAATACGGTCACAGTTGCAAAACACCAACTTTACAGGAGACGGTTTTTTCTGATTATTTCGCAAAGTTTCTATTGAACGAGTGTGATTTTTTTTGCTAAAACGTTTTATCATATTTTCTGCTAAATTATCATAAAGGTTTCATAAATAAAAAAAACCTTTTTCCCTAGTTTTTGTCCCTTAGCACCTTGTTCCACGTGCAAGTTTCAAATCGACGTTATACTCAGCGCCATTGTGACCGTTTTCCACGCAGATTTCGCTTTACGTCCTCAACTAGGGGGGTAACAAACGTCTTTGTAAACTTATTCGACGGGATTATGATGGACAATTACACATTTACGGAGGTCATAGTTTATTATCCTTCATAATTTGGTTTTGTACCTTGATAATTTGCATCAGAAATTGTTTATTCATGTACTTAGGATGCGCTGTACACCCAGAGACGATATTAAATGTATTTAGTTTGTCTAGCACTTAATCGACGACCTATATGGTGCAGCTGCTGGCAAGTTCGGACTGCGTCGCTGGAGGTTGCGGGTTCGATTCTCGCCTTGGGAAAAATGTTTATACATTTATTGCCGCTGATTTGTCACAGCTGGTTGGTAGGTACAGCCTAAATGCAACAAATCATTCGAAAGCCAAAACCAAGTTCGTGTAAAACTGTGCAATTGCTGACATACTAAACAAAATGTGTTTTCGTAAACTATGTAAAACTCGTCCTAGGGTTTCTTAAGGCATGATTTAATATTGTAATGATTGGAACTAATTTTTTAGTTATTATGGTAGGTACTTACTTAGAATAATTCTAAGGGTACTCATATAAAAAAGGTAATTTTATAATAAATAATGGAGTTTTCTGGCCACAACGCCCAGCCTAAACCGATGAAGCTAGAAAGCTGAAATTTGGTGGGCTGGACCTTTAACTACACAAATACCGGCTAATAAGGGTTTTTTTTTCTTATTCCACCCCCTTAAGAGGTAAAAGGGGGTTTTGAGGTTTTTGGTGTTTTTTGCAACTCTGTAACCGGTGGTTCGATTGGTTAGATACTTACATTGAATACTAAACACACAAAAATAATGATCATAATGTCAGGATTTTTCAAAATATTCCAGAAAATTTAGTGAAACAGGTAATTAAAGTTTGAGATTTATAATTTCATTCTATATTGAAATATCTATAACTTTATAATGCAAGGTGCTATTAGCTTCAAATTTCATTATGTAATGATAGAACAGTAGGTAAATTAAAAAGGCAATATTATGTGATTTATTTTAAGGAAAATTGCTAAGCGCAATTAAAATACAAAACTATTCAACATTGTGTTTCAGGATTTTTGAAAATATTTCCGCAAACTGTAAATAAGGTTATTGAAATATTGGATTTGTAATTTTTGGTAACGTATTTGATTGAGAGAAATGACTGTTACTATTTAACGTGCGCTGGTAATGCCCTCAAATTTAATTTTTGTATTGAATATACAATAAATGGTTAAACATGTTTTAAGGTCTATTTTCATATCTCTAAATTAGGGTAGAAAAAAGTCAAACTTTCGGATATTTAGTTTCAATCCGATTGGTCTTGCATAAAATCTCAATTTACTAAATTAATGAAATAATAACAATGAATGAATGTTTGAAGATTTATTAAAACTTCTCTCAAAATGGGCTAAGGTAGAATGTTTGAAGCATATCGTATGACAAGACTGCTTCAAATTCACTAAATAAAAAAATATACTGGAAACTTTTTAAAAGAATAATACTTTATTAACGGACATAAAAATGATATCATAAGCGCCTTTCCGATTTTGGTGAAATTCCGATTTTTTATTATAATAGGGAATTAGCTGATTTCGTGAAAGTGTTTTACCCTAAACACGTCCACGCCAATGAAATTACAAGCGAGTCAGCTAGTTGTCATTACATTATACGAGCATTCATTACATGATTATTATCATAATAGATTGATATCAGAGCCAAGGCATGGCGTATTCATCGAACAATTTTTTTGCTGTTAATTTTCTAACCTATTTAGTATTTAAATGCTATAGTCTATTAAAAAAAACAACAAGTAATGAAATTAAAATTCGCAGATGTTTGTAGAGAGTGTTTTGGTTGATTTTTATGTATGTATAGTAAAAAAAAAAATATATCTTTAAGGTCTATTGTGTTAAGTCATCAAAACAAACCAAAACACAAGTTTTAGTCGATTGTTCAGCATTTTATTTATTCATCCTATCAATCTCGTTACTGTATCCAGATTAGAGAACTCTTCAATGAGCCTGTCTGAAGCCAACTACTATGTGGTTGCTCACGTTAAAATATTAAAAAGAAAACACATATTTATTTCGCTGTTTTGTAGACTCTGCCGTCTAATGACCTTATTTGTAGAAGTCGAAAAATCCTGAAATTATTGACTTCTCTTGAAAATCCTTAAAACCTGTTTCTCTTTATTTTATTTATCACATTGGATTGGACAAGCAAATAGTTTAATATGTTACGATTTTGCCGTACAAATGCCGCACTATGTATCTATTTTACATATTTCAGTATATTGTATTATTATTTAGCTTTTATACAAAGTTTCAAACTTATAGTCGTCAATGGAATATCGGGAACTCTGGCAATTTTTACATTTTCTAATTTCCAAGTGATTTTTATACAAAAAGTCAAATAGTTGTGGTTTAAAGCACCGCATGTAAAAAGCTTACAATCAATTCAATACAAAACCAATACAATAATTCAAATAATTTTAACCTTTACTAAAATCTTAAAGATTTTTTTAGTTTGGTTAAATTACCGATTTACCAAATGTCAGAAATATTTTTATAATTTGAACAACTGTTGGTTTATAGTTCAAACAAATTGTGTCACTGTTCTCAGTTCTTATTGAGAGACCTTTATAAAAAAAAACCCTGAAAGGCGTATGATAATTTCATAAAATATTGATATTCTATATTAAAAAGTTAGAGAATTCAAAACAAAACCCAACTACGCATCTCAAACATGTATAACCCGTCCCAGTCCATTTTAAGGAGTATTTTAAAACTTCCTGAAACAAAAATTCATTTATTTATATTATTAAGATTTCACAATGGAATAGGTATTCCTAACAAAATAATATAGGTACTTCGCAAATGAAGTGATTATTTGCATCCGCATTCGTGAATGTGAAAGATTACATTCGTTACATACATAATCTATACAAATACTGTAGATACGAAGGTCAGACCCTGTCTGTCTGTTTGTTGCTTTAACGCTTTAATCGATTTAACGATTATATTTTTCTTCACACAGAAGAAAAATGAACAAGAAACTAGCAAGTAGTGCTGAGTAGGTTGTTAGAACATAATTATGTATGTACACGTAAGTACCTACCTACTCGCATTACATATAAATTTAGCATTTTTCGTGCTTTCATAGCCAAAGACAATTCATGTGCCTAGCCAAACTATTAAAAATGCACTTCGTAGTCGACAAACAGTGCGGTAAGGTAATCCGTGCCCGCGCGCCTTTTCACCCGCGCTACATGGTTACTCTGGAGTATGTAACCGTATTCGCCGGGAAATACTTGTGATCTTTGCGTTTTTCACGTGGAAGAAAGTGCCAAAGCTGTTTGTTAACTTTTTCGTCGGGCTAAATCGATCAATGCAATTGTGACCAAATTTTAAAATCTTAATAACTTTTTTATTTTCAGTATTTTTTAATTTTTTTCGAACTGGTATGATGTAAATCATAATGGAGATTCCAAAAATGCAATAAAAATAAAAAGTCACACTGGCGACTGTGACCCTATTCGTAGGATACGACGATATATCTAAGTATCTAAGTAGGTAGTATATTATAAATATAAGTGTAAGTATATGTAGCTAGGTATTAGTTATATTTATTTATTAAATTGTTTCTAAGTATTCATGATTATATGATAATCACTACATAGTATAAAACAAAGTCGCTTTCCCTATACGTTATACCCTATGTATGCTGAAATCTTGAAAACTTCGCAACGGATTTTGATGCGGTTTTTTTTAATAGATAGAGTGATTCAAGAGGAAGGTTTTTGTACCAGCATTGCACCCGTGCGAAGCCGGAGCGGGTCGCTAGTAATAATATACTTTAACTAATCCTTGCTACACTCCTGCCTTTTTTGAGTGCAAATAAATGTTTCCATCCAAATGTTGCCTGGAAGACATCACTTCTTAGCGATAAGGCCGTCCTTTGTACTTATCTTATGTTATATCTTTTCTGGTGTATTTTTGCATTGTATTGAATTGTACCCAGCACAACGCTGAGTGTAGGACATATTTAAGTAGGTACTCTAAACTTCTCCTGCGTAAAAAAAAAGACTTATTTAGTCTTAAATAATAAATAAATAATATGGCACTATTATTCAGATTTCCGTTAGTAGAGTAAGGTAAATAAAACAATTTTCTTTCTTTCTTTCCAAGGCTGGCAGGCGGGTCTACTTGTAATAGAAATGTCCTAACTAAGCCGTAATAGAGAAAGTTGAGCAACTATTGTAATAAAACGGGCCAGCGCTACAATACTGTCTTGATAATAAATCTTCGAGGCATTATTATATACCTACGATAAACTGCTTAGAGGTGCCACGGTTAGCCGATATAATTTTTTATGTACCTAAGTAAGTATTTTTTTCCTTTTTACATGGAATAAAAATAACGGTTAGGCAATTTGCCGCAAATCGTAAACCATTTTCTGGTTACTTATAAAAACTAACTTCGGTTCACTCACTAGTTCATTCAATAAACAGATATTTGGGAAAATACAAAATTGTTGATTCTTAGACATCAACTTACTTATAAAATACAATTGAATTTGGAATTGAAGTTGCTTTTATCATAGGTTCTTATTACATTTTTAACGATTTGCGGAAAATAACTTTTCCGCTGTTTTATTTCTTATAGAACCTAAAAAAAAACATATTTTACCAACTCGCACCAACCGATTTGATCTACTTTATTGCGCGAGAGATAATATTTTATTGCATATTTTTCTGTTTACAGCAAAGTTTGCGCGGGAGATAATATTTTTTTTGCACTTTTTATTTTTTCAACAACTAATGAAACTAGCGGATAAGAAACTCACCGCATATCGCCGCCTTTTATCGACTGGTAAAGGTGTGTGATGCTTTGCAGTTCTCTCTACGAGTACCCAACATCAACAGATTAGTAGTTTCAAATTCTAAAATTTACATCCCTAAAAATTTTCCAGAGGATTAATCAATTATTCTTACTTATCTTCGTCGTAAAAAAACACTGTTAAAACTTCCCGGATACCAAATAGGTTAAGGTTTACGACTGCTGTTCCCAATTCTGGCAGAAGCCGCGGGCAATCTGCTCTATAATAAATGAAGTTTGCAACAGGAATTCTAAACGAGCTCGTAAAAGCAAGTTCCTGGATCCTGAGCAATTCAATTTAATTAAACATGGACATTGTTTTGAAATTTGGTATCATGTATTGGTGGTTTACGGGAGAGGTGGCGTTCAGTTGGTGTCATCACAGAACCCTAAAATAAAGTTCTTCGTAGTACCTACTTATTAGAACTTAGTATTCAACCCATGTCATGATCACTACAATCATAGTATAAAAGTCGCCGCCCGCTGTCTGTCTGTCCCTCCTTATGTATGTTTAGATCTTTAAATCTACGCAATGGATTTTGATGCGGTTTTTATTATTAGATAGAGCGATTCAATAGGAAGTTTATTTGTTCATTAAAAAAGAAAAGAAAACAAAGAAAAAAGAAAGAAAATCGTTTATTTTTTCATTAGTATCAGCATTGCTCCGCGTGCGAAGCCGGGTCGCTAGTATTCAATATTATTTATTTATTTAATAGCCCAAGAAAAATGGAAGACTGGATTCCTAATTGGAAATTATTTTGGTTATTATTTTATTTCCCTGTTGGACAGTTTTGAGACAAATTACTTGTCGAAAACATTAAACCCGTGGGAAACACACGCGGGTCCGGTCAAAACCGGTTATTACCGTTGTGATTCAGAATCTGATAATGAAGGACGTGCTCTTAATTAGAGATTAATATTTTCTTCGTTCGGAAATTCGTAATACAAGTTAAGGCTTTTAAAACAGCTGAACAACTTTTGCCGTTGCGCAGAAGAGTTCGGAAACTAAATGAATATCGTGTCAAAATGACCTGAACATAGTCCAAGTACTATCATTATATTTATTACATATTTCACTCCGTGCCCATCGTGGTTCATTTATTTATTTGATTTGTTATTAAAAGTAAAAAAAAAAAAATATTCATGTATTGAGGGTTTGTTCAATTATTTGAATATAATTGAACAAACCTATATTTGAAAATCAAACAATTATTATAAACACATTTAGAAAAATATATGAGAAACAAATAAAACTAAAATGCTTACGGAAACAATGTTTGGTTCCAACTGGTACAGCTTTCATAAATATTTTTTAATATTTTACCTTTTAGCCGCTAGGTATTGTCAATACCTATCATTAATGCAAAATTCATGCGATCGAAGTAGGTTTATGCTTTATTGGTTTTATAACCCGCTAACTATCATAAATGCAGCAGGTAGATTATGAAGTATCAAAATTATGATTATGAAATTATGAAATTATGATTATGAAGTATCAAATTTACTTAAAAGTCTTAAAACCCAACTTTAGTGCACCAAGTTCAAAAGCAATTTCATTTCATTTCATTTCAAATCGAAGCCATTCGACACAGCTTTACACCAAGAATAAAAACAAATAACCTGAAACGCTGGTATAGAATATCAACCAATCTCAAGTGATAATTAAATCAAGTTGGAAGAATAAATTACGAAGCCTTTACCACATCCGTAAGGAGGTCTGACTATACCTAGGTGTCTAAAGAGGTATATCTATTGATATACGTCGAACATCAAGGGTCATTGACTTACTTCTCGGAACTGCTAATTGGATTGCGTAATTCGTTAAAATCAGGCACCCGCCCGTAATGTCCTTGTTGATTTTTTGTTACTGAATTTCTCGATATTATTAATTCAACTAAATAACTAAAGGTTATCAATTAACAGTTCAGTAACTAAAGGGAAAATCATGTTTTTTTTTTGGTAGAACAAAAGAGGCTGTCAGAATTTAAAAAAAAATCTGAGCGTCGTCGTCTGGTCGAAGCGTCTTGCGACCCGAGAGCTAGTGAGTCTCTGGCGCAGCTTTGTCATATTGGCCATACAGCAGATTAAAATTGAAGAAAAGAACAAAACATAGAGAACAACAAAAATAATCGATGAGCATGCGATGAGCATTGCTCTGCTTAGCTTCGGGCTAGATAATGCTGTGTGAATTATCCAGCATTACTTATTTATAACATTGACAGCAAAAAAAAAAAGAGCGTTACGGCAGGATCTTCCTGCCATAGCAGAGTTAGCAAAGAGAGCTATGAGTTAGCAATTTCTGCTGTAACTGTACCTAATAGATTTGTTTGTCTTGTATATGGTTTTGAAATATGCTACCAAATAAACAAATTACTTTACTTTTGCTCATGAATAGTCGTATACCGAATCTAATACCGAGGTGTCAGATTATCCTTAATTTAACAAAGCCCGATTAAGTTCGCACTAGCTTTAACTGGGTTTAAAACTTTTCCAAGGCAACACGTTGAAGTTTGAAACTTTAACGCTGTTGTTGTCATACAGCTTCAAGTTTAGCCTGTAGTCTAGTTAACAAAGATGGCAGATCTGCTAAGTTCTGGTGAGTAGCTTGCGAAACGTTGTTCCTGGCGATTCAGGAATCAGAAATATCGGAGGTTGTTTAACTGGCTCTATCGAACTTTTGATGACATTTATGAATTTATAATCCTTAAGCTCCAGCTTCACACGGGTATTTACCAAAAAAAATTATCATTACACACTTTGCTTTACATTATTGAAGTTTTTATACAGAACCTTAAAGGAAATTAACCATAACTAGAAAGAGGATTTGATTGTTTGGATTTAATTTGCTTCGAAACTACGACACCGATTTGAGAATTTATTTCACCATTAGAATCCTGCATTATCCCTGATGAAAATAGGTTATAGAATATTTTTAAATAGGGATCCGCATGAAAACTTAAATAATGTAACCCATCGTGTAATGGCTGAATGTAAATTTTCTTAATTTTTAAATTTTATTTAATATAGAGGTAATACCCATACAGAGCCATGGCCGGACCGCTAGTATACTGTATACCGCTAGTATTTGTAACTTGTACACCATGTTATATGCAACATACTAGCATCTCGTTCAACTTCAACCGTACGCCGCCTTATTCAGGTGGAGTACCTAGCTAAGGTACCTGAGTCAATTAATCCATCACTATTGCAGGATTTCCAGAGCTTCAACAAGTGCAGAACGCTTCTATTGCAAGTTTCTTAATGTTTCTAAGAACAAAGGACCCTTGGAGAGTTTAACTGTTTTATTTTAACTTGGCATCATTACCGTAAGCGAGGTAAACCATTACAATGAAGGTATCTTGGATTCGCCTTGGCAGTTATCTGACTGTACAAAACAACATTTATCATTGGTGTCCGAAGCGTCAGTGAAGAAAATATTAAAATCATAAAGTGTCATTTCGGACAAAGGGTCTTAATTTATTCTGTCCGAAACGTCAGCAAGTCAACCAAACACAGTATATATTTAAACAAGGGTGTATCTTGTGATGAGCTGGCAAGCGAAGTTAGTTGAACATCTATACTAATATTATAAAGAGGAAAGATTTGATTGTTTGTATGTTTGTTTGTTTGTTTGTTTGTTTGAATTGAATAGGCTCCGAAACTACTGGACCGAGTTAAAACATTCTTTCACCATTAGAATCCTTAACTTTCCGTGATAAACATAGGCTATATAATATTTTCAAAAAAGTTAGGGATCCGCATGAAAAATTCAATAATTGAACCGTGGGCTGTATATTCAACCTCTTTTTCTATTATGGCGCGTCAGAATAGAAAAAGAGGTTGTATAGCGCACGGTGCTTGCTTTTTCTCTACGGCCAGTGTCAGTTTTGGAATGTCGAGTCAATGTCAAAAACCCCAATGCTGTTAAAAAAAGTAAAGATCCGTATGAAAACTGTGAAAGCCATCGTTTTAGTGTGTATAATTTCTGAAATTTTTATTTAATACCCGTGCGAAGCCGGGGCGGGCCGCTAGTATCTTATAAAAGCGAGGGACAAATCTTTGTATGATCTGCAGATTGTATTGATTTGTTGTATGGGTGTTCTGGTCGTTTTCTATGTATTATAAAACATATCTATCTGTTTAATATATTTTATTATGTACCTATACCAGTCATCTAGCACACATAACTCACGCTCTGCTCAGCTTGAGGTAAGGTGATGCTGTTTGGATTGTCTAGCATTATTTATTTATTTATAAGCTAGGCACTTACGTAATACTTTTCTGTTTCTTACTAGGCTTTTATTTATCGAAACAATCTGTAAATTAGCGACCTGGCAATTCGGAAGATAAAATGTTTGTAAACAATTTACTTATAACACGAAAATAAGAAACTATTCCTTTAGGCTTCGTGTCAATAACTCGTAAAAAACTGTTTATTTTTATGCTTTCCTTGAGGTCAAACTGACCAAATTTCGGTCAATTTGACCTCTTTCCACAAATTTCGTTAGAAAATGAACATCAATTAATTTTAAGGTAACTTTCGTTTATGTTTACATACCATGGATCTAGAGTTTGGCGGGAATACAGCTCCGAATATTCGTTATCTCTTGAGTAATTTCTCATTGTCATCCACAAGTAAACTAACCTTCGCATAATAGACCGCCCACAACAATCCCTAATGCCCGTAATCAGTAAAGCAACCGTCAGGAGAAATTTCCGGTTTTTCATCGGCCTTTCTGTCGATTACTGACGATTAATATCGGAGTAATCCGCAGATAGCTGCCATTAGTCTGCCTGATGAGTTCGTTTATTCACAATACACAGTGCCCTCTTATTAAATTAATTAATTGAGTACCTACCTAGCTTCTGCGCGTTTTACAGGACCGTTGCTACAAAATGTTACAGATCAAGAACTACATCTGTACAAAATCACACATCGATCCGTTCAGTAGTAAAATTAAGAGGTATGAAATATCCAAACCTTTACATTTGTAATTTTTAGTATGATTTAAGGTATTTATTCCGTGGAGCCGTGTGGTGCCGGCATAGAATTTCACCACCCCAACTCTTCCCGTGGGTGTCGTAAGAGGCGACTAAGGGAAACACACCAGGGGGCGGGCAGCAGCGCCCTCTGTAGAACAACTCCACCGAACTTCGATCCCCCACCCGCATGCCCAGCGTGGGGATTATGGGCAATAACCCCCAAATGGTAACGCCGTCTATAGCGCTCATTAGGGGAGGCCTATGTCCAGCAGTGGACTGTTATAGGCTGGTGATGTGATGATGTGTGATTCCGTGGAAAGACATAATAAATTTTTATTTCGGAAAAACGGCCAGAAACTGTCACTTAAAAAGTATTATCAACACTTGTTAAGATATTCCAATTCCTTAAAAACGACGTAAAATTTTTAACGATTAATGACTCAAAGTTTTTTTTGTACATTTTTGTACACTTGAATTTCCTAAGGCGCTTTTATATTAAGATGGTATTGAGAAGCCCTCATTGTCTGTATATTATATCCTGCCTGATATATGCATAGCTCCATGGTGGACCAATTATAACACTTGACAAGTTAACTGGGTTAACTTGTCAAGTATTCCACGACTGGGCAAAGTTTCCCGGTTTCGACGCGTCTCGATCGTAAGCCAATTATTGCATAATCCCTTTGAACATTAATTTGCCTCTTCAACGAATCCGGCTGTTCAGAAAAATGGACGAATAACCGATTCGTCCATTTTTCTGAACATTATGAAAGCAAATGTATAAAAATAGCCCTACGTTCATTCATGTCATGGATTTTTTTTGTCTCAGCTGAAATTTCTTTAATAATTTAATTTATACTTTTAACTGTTTTAAGCGAGGTAAAAAACCTTTATTAACAAAGAAAATTACATTTAAACAACCAAATTACAACTAGTAATACAATTCATACAATTGAATACAGCCAGCGTCTTGGGGCGCTTTCGACTGGTATTGCAATTACAGGCCTATTTCCATACTACCTGCATTCAGCAAAATTTTTGAGAAAATAATTCTCACTCAGTTAACCTGCCACTTCAACGTTAATAGTTTATTCCATAAAAATCAATTTGGCTTCACCAAAGGTAGATCGACAACAGATGCAGGTACAGTTCTATTAAAACATATATTCGATGCTTGGGCTAAAGCAAAAAACGCTATTGGTATATTTTGTGATCTTTCTAAAGCTTTTGATTGTGTAGATCATGGTACTTTAATTAGCAAATTGAAACATTATGGAATTAATAACAAGGCACTGGACCTTATGCAATCATATTTGTCTGATAGAGTTCAAAAAGTTGATATTGGTAAAGAAAGATCTAGAGGTTCGAAGATTGAATTAGGTGTTCCGCAAGGATCAATATTAGGTCCATTTTTATTTTTAGTTTATGCTAATGATCTTCCTTTTTTAGCAAAAGATTTTTGTGATATAGTCTTATTTGCTGATGATACCTCGTTGATTTTTAAAGTTGACAGAAATAAACATAATTTTGACGATGTAAATACTTCTCTTTCACAAATACTAGATTGGTTCACCGCCAATAATCTTTTACTCAATGCTAAAAAAACCAAATGCATAAAATTCATGTTACCAAATGTAAGAGAATTCCCTACTAAAATTATGCTAAGGGATGAGATAGTTCCTCTTGTAAAATCTACCATTTTCCTAGGGCTACATATTGATTCCTCTCTGCAATGGAGACCGCAAATTGATGCTCTCGCAGGCAGACTTAGTTCAGCAGCCTATGCAGTTCGAACAATTAGATATATTACCGATGAAGATACAGCTAGGTTAGTTTATTTCAGTTACTTTCATAGTATTATGTCCTATAGTATTTTGTTATGGGGACAGGCGGCTGACATACAGACTATCTTTGTACTACAAAAAAGGGCGATCCGTGCGATTTATAAATTAAAGCCACGCGATTCTTTGAGACAATTTTTTAAAGAAATAAATATCTTGACAGTAATATCACAATACATCTATGAAAATTTAATGTATACGCATAAAAACAGAGACAACTTTTTGAAAAACTGTGATGTTCACGCTAGAAATACTAGAAACAAGAATAAATTACTTATACCATCCTACAGATTACATAAGGTAGGGAAGTCATATATGGGAAATTGCGTGCGCTTCTATAATAAGCTTCCATCTGAAGCTACTGAGCTCCCTATTCGTAAATTTAAACAATACATAAAACAAAATCTTATTAAGAAAGCATTTTACTCGATAGATGATTACGTTAACGATAATAATGCTTGGCCAGATGTCGCTCCATTCCACACCGACAATAGCATGTAAGAAATAGAAATTAAATGTTGTGCTTATTAGCTATGTAATATGTATTTAAATAATTATTGACATGTATCTAAATCATTTTAAACTTAGATTTAGATAGGCAAAAACAAACATTGTATTAGACACATAAGTTACATATGAATGTACTAGTGGTTTCTTTTTCACTTCTTCCACTAGTGGACAAAAAATTGAAGTGAAGAGAAATCAATAACTACTTATTTCTTTGTAATATTAATTAACTGTATGAAATTTGACTTGTCTAAGTGCTTATTTTGTAAGCCTAAAGAAATAAAGTTATTGAATCTGAATCTGAATCTGAATTGATACGGATCAGTTGAGCGACCTGTAAATTGCTGACACAGTCTGAAGTTAGCTCAATTGTAATTCTAAATACGTATTACATCTAATTGTGTTATTAAATAGAAGAAAAATAAAATTATGTACTTTAAGCCTTTCACGGCACCCCAAGGCACGTCACAGTATTTAATGTTATCTAAAGTATATTATCTTCATACAAAATTAGAAACGGTCGGAATGCGACCGTTTTTATGAAGACCGGCGGGCCTCGAGTACACTCGGTAGCAGTTGCGAGAATTTCTTGAAGAGTTCAGGTTCTCAGATATTAATTACTTTATCTTCACAAAATAAGCACTCATACATGAATTTTTATACCATAAATACAAGGGACATTTCTTATTTATTACCTTTATTATAAACGTATATTACATTTCTATAACCAAATTAGAACTACCTAGTATTTACAAATGAAACAAACTAGCCAACTGCAGACTGTTACAAACAATCTGCCTAGCTGTATGGCAATGCTGATGCGCTGCGCCATATACTGACCCAGCTCTCGGGTCACGCATCGCTTCGACCAGACTCTCTGATGATTTTTGAAAACCTGGAGAGCCTCGGTACTCCACGAACCTAGCATCTCGACTCCAAGGGAAGGAAATGCGTAGGCTCTGTCGTGACCTGCGTATTTGCGTCTCTTGAGATCCTCGGCCACATCTGCCGCCGCCACAGCCCTCACGGATGTCCTCGGAAGATGGAAATCTTCGGAGGACATCACGCTCGCAAGTGTGTCAACATGTAGCTTCCAACACAATGGGCCATAAATCTATAGGTACCTAATATTATAAAGATTTGATTGTTTGAATTGAATAGGCCCCGAAACTACCTACTGGACCGATTTAAAAAATTCTTTCACTATTAGAATCCTCAATTTTCCCTAAATGAACACAGGCTATAGAATATTTAAAAAGTTAGGTTTCCGCACGAAAAACATTTTTTTGTTAAATACCCTTGCGAAGCCGGGGCGGACCGCTAGTTGTTATGTAATATAAACAACAGGGTGTTGATTTTATCATCACTTCAATTTTTTGTCCACAAGTTGAAGTGAAAGAGAAACTACACCTAAAAACAAAACTGCATAGACATAATCGTAATCATAAGAGTGACGTAAAGTCCGGAAATAGGTTTAATTTAATTGAGAACTCTGTTAATTATTGACAAAACGCGATATTTTTTATTATTTCTTTTTTTCTTATTATTAAAGTCAAAAACAAGTATAATATTATTATTTAAGTTTATCACTCGACTATTGAATATATTCTACAGCAAAATAGTATATTTAACATTCTTGACAATTTATTGCTTATTACTTAATTAAGTATATTTTGTCCATTAGTGGCCGATTCTGGGCAGTGAAATCAATCAAGTAAAATCAATCCGTAAAGGGGCGGTGCGTGGGTTTTCAAAAGGAAACGGTTTTTGGAATCCTTTTCTACACATTCGCCCATCTAATATTCTATCATTTCCTAACACTCAGTGATATTCATGAAGGTAGGTCCCTTTTTCAGTAAAACGAGATAATCTATCAATAAATTGAAAGGGATCTCATTCAAAAGAGCGTTTTTCATTCGTTATAGCCCGGATTTGATATAATAATCATACTTTAACCACAGCTTTAACCGTCCTGCGTCATCGGATAAATGTTTACGTTCCTAAATATTAAATGGAAGCTGTCGCGATTGTCTTTTGTTTTTTAATTCAATTATCGTCACGACCGAAGACATAACTTTTAGACCTCTAGTTACGAAAAACAAAATCTGATCGCGCCAACTTTTAATAAATGTAGGTACTTATACATAGAAATGGTTCTGTTATCCTTTATATTTTTTTGTGAACAAAGGGGTTATAAAACTTATTATTTACTGGTAGGAAATATTTTACGATATTGTTATCGGCGAAGCAAATCGTAGAAGTTTAAAACGATTATGTGTCGGAGAGAATTGTGGCTTATCCGTTTTGAACTCGAATTTGAATCTTTTTAGCTGGACTTTTTCTTACAAGCTTTATTAAACATTTTTGAAGTTTGTGTTTACTTTACCTTGATTTTTTCCGTTATTGTTATAATTTTGAGTGAAATTTTCAGTCATCAACATTGGATTCTAGGATAAGGTAACCTACAGGATACAATAAATAAATAATGCTGGACAATCCAAACAGCGTCATCGAGCCCCAAGCAAAGCAGAGCTTTTGTTATGGCCACTAGATGCCTGTTTTACAATAATAATGAGAACCAGAAAACGATCCATACCCAGCACCTTTGCTGTAAATTAACATAATACTGTAAATCTCTTTAAAGTAATTCTGAAGACGACGTACCTACCTAAGTATATTTACATTATATATCTATGTACTACATTGCACCAGTCAATTCGCTTGACCAGAAGGTCAGTGACCTGCCTAAAGGTGTCAAGCAGATTATGGCATACATTATGTGTACTGTGTTATGTTATGGCATTCATTAGCCGAACTACATCAGGCATAGATGATTATTGATTACGATACGAATGCAAATCAAAGTAATCAGCCAATTGTAGAAGAGGTAGCTCTGGTAAATGATGGAATCATTGCCTTCCTTCTAAAATTAAATTCAATATCCCATCGGTCGAAATTGTTACTGTTCCTAACTTTTAAAATCCAAGATATTTTATGTGAACAAACTTTAAAAAAACTGATATGATAATATTAATAAAGCTAATTAAAAATATTGATAGGCAGAATGACAGGTAACAATAACGAAAATGTAAGAGCCGAAAATATCGTGAACCTCTTCTCAAAGTACCTAGGTAGGTATGGATGGACCTAAGTTTTTTGAAAAAATGGAGCCAGTTTGGCTTTTCCATAGGCTTTTCTATAGGTACGCGACGACGACGAGGCACGACGACTACACGAATTCATTGGATAGGTACCTAGGCAGTCTACGTACGTACATATACCTACAAGATCAAATATGGCAAACAATGCGAACTTAATAGGGAATCTGTTGGTTGGCACTACCTAAAAGGTATACCTATACCATGTACTAACCAATCAATGTACCTACGAATAAAACCATTATCACACTAAGTAGGTAGGTGGGTGGGTAGTTAAACTTAGGTAGGTACTTTAGAAATTATGTTTATATACGTAAGTAGATTAAAAATTATAATTAGGTTCCTACTAGGTATATACCCAGGTACCTATTTAGGGTTGCTCAGAATATTGTGACGATTTCCAACCAGATGAACATTGAACCAGAAAAATGTACAAGTATTATTATATTACCGGAATAAAGTAGGTACCTACCAAGTACCTACATGTTGAAACTTTCTGTTCGGTGGTTGAATGAAACATTGCGTATGTTTTATTTACTATCTCATGTAGGTAGGTAAAATTTGTGAAATAATGTAAGTTATGTACGGTACCTAGAAAGATAGGTCTAAATTATCTGCTAAACATATCTCTTACATTAAAAACACACCTGTTAGATTGTCTTCTTTCGTAGGAAGCCAAGTAAGAAGTCTCAGGTTCACTTCAACGAAATCCAACACAACACTAACCAGGTTTCACTACTTGTACTGTATCTTTCTAAACTAACTTTTGCGAACTTTTTACTCACTGCAACTAAATAATTCAGAACAGACCTACATTAATTTAACTTTTTCCGTTATTAAAGTGGAATAAACAACGGACTTTTAACGGAATCATGTTTCAGTCACGATCGCGAACGTTGCGCGGCGAAGCGACACATGCATTCAACACCGATGCTAAAACTCGACTGAGAGAAAATAAAATAAAAATGGCGGGCGAGCGCCGCCGTCGTCGGTCGCTGCCAGGCGGAATCAACATGGTTGGATTTGGTAGGTTGGCTAGCGTAGTGGGTAAACGGGCTTTGAAGTCAAAGATCACACGTGGGAAATGGCTATCGCTGTGGAACGTAGGTACCTATGTGATTGATTAAGTTGCCGAGAGAGGGTGGACGAGGCAGTCCCTGATCTCTGACAATCTTGGTTGCTCTTGGTTGTTTTTTGGGGACAGCAAGGGTGTCGCTGTTGGAGCCCGACTCGGACTATCTCCACATTCTCCAACCTACGGAATACCTACCAATATAAACCTTGTTGTTTCTCTGTAGTTACTTATCCCGTAGCCCACACGGAGAATTCATGATCATCCTTAGGCCTGATTTCTGGTTTTGGGCTCTCTGGGCTGGAAGCTGTGTCAGTTTCTTTTCTAGGTCCAGATGTATACTAGACACGCTAGTCACCTCGAAAGAGATGTGGTTGACATAGACAAAAAAAAATTGACTTGGCTATGGGTAGCAGCTATCACCCTTATCGCCATAGCGCGTCTGGAGGTACGACCTAGCCTCCTAGGTACATAAGCTGAGTTTGATTGTTTTCACGTTTGAAAGTGCCTTCCAAGTTCCAAGTGCGCCTACCTATACGGATCTCATCAATTTGGGAGGAAGCCATTTGAAGTGAGATCGGATTTTCCTACGACAGACGAGAACGGACGACTCCCATTACGTACCTACGTTCATACTTGGGATGGGAGTCCCATCCCATCCCAAGTAAGAACGTACGTATATGTACAGTGAGGTGTAAACAAGTACTAAGTACAGTAAGTACTAAGTATGTATTTTTTTTTTGTTAGTAACTATCATGACTGAGATTAAATATTCTGTTTTATGATTATGATATTAAATTTAAGGGGATAAAATAGGGGATGAAAGTTTGTATGAAACTTCAATTTTAAACCGATCGGGCTGAGATTTTGCTTGCATAAAGCTACTATGACGTAGCATCCCCTAACGCGAGCGAAGCCGCGGGCAAAAGCTAGTACTCTATATACTCGTATCTATAGACTCAGCATCGATGTAGTTCAGAGCCAATTGCTCCCTCCTGCTGTAAATTGTGTTTTCCTATGTAGACAACGCAACGTTAGGTATACAAGGAATTAACCTAGCGCAAATGGGTAAGTAGGGGTATGAAAGCAACGCGGGATGAACGTAACAAATGAGTTACTGAAAGAACTAGATTGCCTCCACTGGCCTTCAGTGACAGTCTGTTCGACGGATATGCGCCATATTGAATCCCCTCCATTACATACTTTAGTACAAAGATTTAAATCGTTAGATACGCCCTTTCCGCAGTCAGTCCGCGCGCGCCACGTTGTTGCAAAGTTAAGGTGAGCCAGCTCGCACAGTTGGAATCAGTGTAGATCGAAGCACAGTGTTATCCGGACGTGTTAAAACCAATCGTAACTGCCAATTTTTGCACGAAAAGTTTCACAAAATGCCATCGTGTGTGTTTCGGAAGTGTAAAAACAATTCTACAAATACAAACAAAGCTAAAGGTGTAACATTTCACTCGTAAGTATTGCGATTTAATTAAATAACTTTTATTTATCATTCCGCGATCTCGATAACAAATTTAAATGGCGAGTGCACGAAAAAGATAGTAGTGTTTGCAAATAATGTGGGAGAAAAAGAGATGACACTATTTTCTCAGTACGCTTGTTGTGTATAGATTGCACACGCACGCATTCAAGGACAATGCAATGACACAATTTTTGGTGTCGTCGGGGCGTATCTAGCGATTTAAATCTTTGCTTTAGTAGCGCTCGCGGTGCTGTCCAAATGAGGTTTTGAAGTTACGAGTTTGTGCCGGAAAAAATGCCCAAAAATAAGCTTTGATTGTTTTTTTCAATCGTCATTATTTCTCATGTGGACCGTTTATGCTTGTATGTTGTAAGTGTTTTATATAGCACTAGCGGCCCGCCCCGGCTTCGCACGGGTATTAAACAAAAATTTCAGAAATTATACACACGAACACGATGGGTTTCACAGTTTTCATACGGATCTTTACTTTTTTTAACAGCATTGGGGTTTTTGACATTGACTCAACATTCCAAAACTGACACTGGCCGTAGAGAAAAAGCAAGCACCGTGCGCTACATATACAACCTCTTTTTCTATTCTGACGCGCCATAATAGAAAAAGATGTTGAATATACAGCCCACGGTTCAATTATTGAATTTTTCATGCGGATCCCTAACTTTTTTGAAAATATTATATAGCCTATGTTCATCACGGAAAATTAAGGATTCTAATGGTGAAAGAATTTTTTAACACGGTCCAGTAGTTTCGGAGCCTATTCAATTCAAACAAACAAACAAACATACAAACAATCAAATCTTTCCTCTTTATAATATTAGTATAGATATAGATAACTTTTTGTCTTTCTAGTAAGCCTTCGCCGTCTGTCCGTCCGCCCTTCAGCAGGCTGTATATCATGAACCGTAAAAGGTAGATTGTTGAAAATTATAGAGAATGTGTATTTTTGGGCAGGACCATCATGGACATTTCTCTTAGGTAGGTACACTAAACGTTTTGAAATATATTGAAAGGTAGAGTAAGTAGGTATAGTATAATATATGTACCTAGTAGGTTTTGAACTTATGTCGATTAGGTATGAACACAAACACAGGTGTATACACCATTCCATAGTAATTTTTGCGTAAATAATCGACCAAAGTTCAAAATACTCGGCAGGGCGCGCGAGTTACACTCGAACTTAACACGTTAGCTGTCCATGCACTATATTTATTCCATTTTGGAGTTAGCTGTGAACTGTGAAGCACTATTGTAATTCATAGCTCTTTTTCAAATGCACGAGATGTCGAAATGCACTGAACGATAAACGATTTTTTTTTATGATATACTTATTATAATACACTAGGTAGGTACCTATAATTACTACTAATAATTTGTTTATTTACTAAGTTCAGTAACTAACATGATTTAAAAATAAAACATATATCAATGTTTATATCATATCCATGGTCTATACTGGTTTTTATCCCTGACGTAGTGGTTTTATCATAGATTTATTATACCATCTAGATGATCTGTACTCGTGCCGTGAATACGAGGGCAAGGCATGCACCGCATCAAGTTTATTGCAATTTATTAACCCTTTCCCCCCGGGGTAGTGATTTTTAAAGAATTTCCGCTTATGAACTTTATTATCATAATAAGGTAGGTAAAAGGAAACACGCAGATTTTTTTTAGATTTTTATTATACCTAGAAGTACTATTTCTAAGACCTGGACTTAAAAGTACCGCCAGGAACTTCGTGTCATCACAATGTCAGGAACTTTGATAGAATCTACAAAAGTAATGAGATCCAATATTGACCCAGTAATTATAAAATTAACAGGTTTTTAGTTACAGATTAACCTCGTGGTATTCAACAAACAAATTTTCTTTTCATTGACACTCAAAAACACGTTACAATGCGAACATTTACTATGAGGTTTCGACTGAATCTTCTTGAAACTACAAACCTTACACCTTCCCCCCATTCTTTACGAACTCAGGCCGATGGATGCCTGTGTTACCCAAGCCTACATCTTATATAGTGGAAAAGTGAGATTTGCGCCTATTGGAAGCGCCGCCTTTCGCAGTACCTATTATCAGTAGAAGTTTTTCTCTTCCAACTAGCATCTTCCATCGTCATCAACCCTTGAGCAACAGAACGTTGATAATCTTTTACGGTAGTCTGTTCCATTTATAAGTCTATAAACGACTTATGAATTGACAAATGAGATGATGATGATGTCCAGAAGACCTCAAAGCAACCTGAGCCACCATTTCGGAGATTTTCCATCTATACAGTAAAGGGCTCTCAAACAATCAGCTTTATCTACGCCATCCATATAACTAGTGTTTCATTGCCTTTAGATACCTATAAATGTTAGGAGTTCCTCCTTTTTTAGATTCAATACCTTGCCTTTATTCAGTAGCATAACGGATACTTTAGTACCTATACAATATTGTCTAATAAATCTCCAATCAATTATATTCCTATATCAGTCGGTGTGTTACAGTGAGCAAAACAATCTTTTACTTCTCCAGTATCAGCAATGTATTCAAAATTGTATATAAATCCCTCTTTTTCTATTTACGAATTGGTTCGGGTCATCGTTAGGTAGTGCTGTCAGAAGATGTATTTCCAGACGGTAGATCAGTCAGAACACTAGATCCAGGTATTGGATGGGTACCTGATTCTCACTCTAATACACCTTCATTTGACGACGACGATGGCGGAACTTTCGGCAAAAACACTGTCTAGGGCTCTTTCAGAAACTTCATTGAAGCCTCCTGGTAAGGGTAGTTGAGGATTTTCCACTACATCATCAGATACACCTGCATCAGAATCTTCATCGCAGTCCGGAACCTCTTCTAATAAAAGGGCTTCATTTATTGCAGTAATATCCATATCAATGACTAAAACAATATAAAAACAGGTCAGAAACAATAATAAAAATAAAAAAAACATTTATTATAAATCGTTTATTATAAAAAAAATACTTACTTCATCGAGTATGTGTATTATAAAAACCCATAATTTTTTAGACCAAAATCACCTGACGGTACTTTTAAGTCCACATCAGTTTTTATCAAATATTCATATGAAACAAAGTGATAATACATTATAACAGCTTTTAGAAATGTAGTCAATGATATAAACAACGTAAATAGTTAAAAAATAGCACATACCTATGATATTTTATTTATAAAAAAAAACTCTACTATACCGCACTGCGAAGTGACAAAATGTTCGTCAGGTTGTAATGTAACTTACTGTTCAAATCAAATACTACGGCCACATCACGTGGTAACTCAAATAACGCGCTGTGATTGGCTTACGGAAACGGTACTCTAAAGGATCGTCAGTTACTGTTGTAGTTGGCATAAAGTGTTTTCATACTGAAGATATTAGACGAAAATTGAGGCGGTACTTCTAAGTACCGTAAGGAGGGAAAGGGTAACATAAGGTGTTGCAGGAACGACCGCAAAACACACGGTATCACTTTTGACGTTCTCAAAATTTTTTGTTAGAAAACAATAATGTTGTACGCCATATCCGCAATGTTCTGGCTTATTTGTTACGCACATTGTAGTGCGTAATAATGAAAAAACCGGCACGATGATCTATTTAGTTAGCTAGTTAGCAATGTGATCATTCCATCTAATTTCTTCTCGTGCATTAGGCATCCATCCTTCTCTCTCTCTCTCTCTCTCTCATAGAATGGCAATCATCAGTTCCTCTCTAAGCTACTCACTCTACGGGTTATAATCTCTTTGTTCCTGACTTGTCATCTATGACAGTGACATATCATGACATTTCGTTATTTATAAAAAATATCTAGGTTTTTTTAGATTGCCCTCACGAAGAAGTCAAGTCTAGGTTTTAGAATCAGATTATACGCGCATTTATCAAAATCATTTAATATATAATTTTATATCTATATTATGTCATATTTGTAAATAAGATCTGTAGATTTTTTATAGCTTTCATTTTATGTTATTTTTTTTTGTCAGTTATTATCTTGACTGAGATTAAAATATTCTCTTTTATTTTTAAAAGCATCATATTTTTTTTTCTTTTTTTTTGTAGCTCTGTTGCTGTACCTACTGCTACAACCGTGACCACAACTCTGCCTGTGTCTATGTCAAAAGTGTCTTAGTCCTAGAACTTCAGCATCATTAACTCTACTTATGCGAGGCAGAGGTTAACTAAAAGATAATACCAGATCTCTATTAAAACATTATACGTAGGCAGTTTTTTTTTAAATACACTAAACTTTTCACCTTTGTAAATACACACCGTATAAACATTTGTCTCGAGATGAGAATCGAACATGCAACCTCTTGCGGTGCTCAGACGAACTCTAAGTTGCGGTGGCGTTGGCGGCAATCCTTACCCCACCCAACATGACACAGAGAAAATGACATTGGCAGAATTGTAGCAATGCAGATCTGAACGAAACTAAGCTAAAGAAGTTGAAGAAGAAGAAACAAAAACTAACGTACTCAGTGTTGCCAACTTAACAGATTTCTCGACATATCTAACAAATTCGGATACGTTCCAAACGGGAAAATATATTCAAATGGCTGACAAAATGATATATACAGTGGTGGTCATATAATTAGAAACACTTCATATGAGTTATGAAAGTTTGAAGTCCATGTCATCCATTCTTGAAAAATTGTTAAAGTCAATTTTTAATAATCATGCAACAATATAGCCACTCAATTTAGAATACTCATAGAATACATTAAAAAAACAAAACTATGTAAACTTAATCGTAAAAAGAGTTTAAAGCACACAACTTATTTTCTGTTACTGGCCTCTTGGACGCCTAATTAGAAACGCTTTAGAAAAGCATCCACGGCACATTCCATTTTTGAAATTGAAAAAATAAAACTTCTTGCTTAGCTATTTTCTATCATTTTGGCGGCAATTGACCATCATATTGAAAATCTGTTTACAATTTTTTGTTCAAAATGGGCAAAAATAAAAGTTGTGACGCGTCAACTAGGCAAATAATTGTTAATTTGCACATCGACCAAGAATGGACGTACAGGAGAATAGCTAATCATTTAAAATGTTCGGTAAAGAAAGTTTTCAATGCTATTGACCATTATAAAAGACACGGAACTATTGAAAATATTCCTAGAAAGGCTCGACCGAGGAAAACTTCGCCCAGAGAAGATAAGCTAATCGTACGTATCGCTAAGAAAGACCCGTTTAAAGGCTCCAACCAGATTAAAAATGAAGTTTTTTCGCCTGATGACCCTAGAAATGTCTCATCAAGACTAGTACGTCGTAGATTAGTGGAATCAAAATTGTTTGGGAGGGTTTCTCGAAAGGTGCCGCTTCTTACCAAGAAACATCGAGAGAAGCGATTATTATTAGCTAAAAAGTATGTCAATTGGACGGTCCGAAATTGGAAAAAAAGTCTTATTCTCAGACGAAACTAAAATAAACATGGTAAATTCAGACGGAAAGCGCTACGTTAGACGTCCAATAAACCATGCTTTTAATTATAAATACACTAGAAGTATAGTCAAGCACGGAGGCGGCAATATCAAGGTATGGGGATGTTTTTCTGGATGTGGAGTAGGACCCGTTCGTAAGATTGAAGGTACAATGGATCAATTGCAGTACAAAAACATCTTAGAAGAGACAATGATTCCCTACTCTGACGACAATTTGCCTGTAACCTGGATCTTTCAGCATGATAATGATCCTAAACACACTGCCAATAGTGTAAAATATTTTCTTAGGGAACAGCGTATTTCCGTCTTAGACTGGCCTGCAAATAGCCCTGATTTAAATCCCATAGAAAATCTGTGGCATGTTGTAAAAAAAAAAGTCTCAAACAAACGTAACTCCAGTCACAACGAACTCTACGAAGCTTTTGTAGAAGCATGGAATTCAATCCCACTAGAAAAATGTATGAAATTACTTGAATCAATGCCACGTCGTTGTAGAGCTGTGATTGATAATAAAGGATACGCAACAAAATATTAATTATAAGTTTTAGTAGCCTATAAACAGTATCTATTACCTAAATTATATAATCCTAAATAATTAAACCTATAAAATACGATTTATCTTTTATTTTTTTGTTTTGTTTCTAATTAGTTGTCCATTACTGTTGGCACTGTAAAACTCATTTAGTTGTTTGTATGAAATGTAATATTGAATCTGTACTTGTTTAGTTGTATTTTGTTGTTTTTTTAAATAAATGATTAGTTATTGAACATATTTTATGCTATTTGTGGTTTCGTTTCCAAATAAAAAGTATTTAGGTCAAATATCTTGTATAATGTTAAGTTCATAATTTTAAAAATCTACCAACATTCTTCAAATATATATAAAAATGTATAAATGGACGACTTTTTGGGACGCTACTTGCGTCGGTGGCAATGGCAACAAGCTAGCGCGATGTTTTCACACTCGACGTATTGAGCAGCGCAGCGAGGTTCTGAGCACTATTCAATATAATTATAATTATATAATTTTAAGAAATTACAGCTTCTATCGAGTCGATACGCCAATTTTTTTTCTGTCGATAGTATCGACAGAAAAAAAATTGGCGGATTTTATAAAATATCGTTGGCAGCACTGTGCTTTGTTGACTGACTGACGTACATAGCTACTATATATGGATGGGAGTTATTGAGTATTTTGGCCAGCGGTTATTAGTTGGGTATTTTGTTTCAATAACGCTAGACCCAACTGATACCCAATAACGTTACCCCCCCCCCCCCCGGAATTTCAATAAAAATTTTTGATAAATTATCTTTAATTCTATGAATAATATGAGTACATAATTTTTTTTTGTCTTGTTTTGTTTTGGATGGCGGTTAGGTCAACTACAATACAATGAACGCGATCTACCGTTTTACCGAAAGTCAAACTTAGGTCCATTTATACAAGGCCCGAGGCAAATTTCACGCCACCTGTAAAAAACTTTAGTACTAAAGTGTTTGAACGCAGTGTTGCGATGGAAAATTGCCAAAGATAGGAATACCCAAAAGTATAGGGTATCTATCTCGCGCCACAGAGGTCATCCATCACTTATGCTTCTGTCTGTATCTAAGGCTAGTCAATCCATACAGCATCTTTTCACCCTAGATCTTCTGTTATTATTAGGCACCTAAATAGATAACTGATGTAGCTAGGTACCTAATGCTATAAATATAATATATTATTCTTTACTATACTTATAAATCATTCAGATTCCGAACAAAAGCAATTCATAAGATTTAAAGCGCTACCTATCGATATGCTCGTGAACGAAGTTGTATATTAAGAAATATCGATAGACAGTGCTTATAATTTGTGTGTAATTTACTAAACAAGTGGTCTTTATTAGTGGTCTGATTAAGCACTAGATGGCGCTGACAGAAATAATTATCAATTTTATAATTCTAAAGATTATAACAGGGTATTTTATCGAGTACTTTTTTTAATTTTCCCCTACGTTCGCATTGCGAATGTTTAACAAGTTTATCACTCTGGTAAATAATAATGTGATAGTAGATAGGTAAGTACTTTCCCTGTTTTATTTCCCATTATATTCATATTCTTTACATATTGTTGTTTTAGTTGTTGACATAGATGGCAGCACATGGTGTGCGAAAAAGAAATTCCAGAATTACAAAAGCAATTAAAATTGCTAAAAGAGAATTTTTGATAATATTGTATGACGTAATAAAAATAATAAGAAAAAATAGAGGCGGCGGTAGGAAGGTATTCACTGCCAATTTAAATTAAAAGGTGGTAGGATAGGAAGGAAACTATGTCCGCGCCACCAGTAAAAAAATCTCGTACTAAAATGGTTGTGTTGTGTGTACTGTTGTCTGTTGAACGCAGTATGGAAAATAACCTAACTATCTCTTTTACTCGGATCAGAATTCTGGTGTTAGACAGGGATGCCCACAAGTATTGGGTATTTAAATTAGCTACCTATCTCGTTTACTCGCAATAAAATCCTAGTGTTAAACAGGGATGCCAACAAGTATTTGGTTATTTCTAACTGATTTGGTTAGAAATACCATGTTAGGTATTCCTAACTTGTTTGGTTGGAAATACCAATTGCTATTTCTAACGGATTTGGTTAGAAATACCATGTTAGGTATTCCTAACTTGTTTGGTTGGAAATACCAATTGCTATTTCTAACGGATATGGTTAGAAATACCAAGTTAGGTATTTCTAACTTGTTTGGTTGGAAATACCAATTGCTATTTCTAACGGATTTGGTTAGAAATACTTGTTGCAGCTACATAACTTTACGGGTGAGCGGTACTCTAGTATGCGTAGATGATAGTTAGGTTAGGTTAGGTTAGGTTATGGCTCACGGTCGGTTATGCGTGATGAATTGATGATCGCTTTGCACAGTTATTCCGTAGCGGTAGGCGGACTTTCCAATAACGTTCGATATTTTAGGATCATGCTAACAGTTACTGAGTTAGTTATTTAATACCGGACTCATCTCTACTACTATACTAGTTTACGCTGTTTACGGTCTTTGCTCTGCTGTAGGTCTGTAGTTGTAAAATTAAAACTTAGAAAAATGTCGCAATAAAATCATGAGGGATGATAAGAAAAATACTACCATTTGCAGAGTTTGTTTGAGTTATGACTTTCAAATGGAAGATGGCAAAGGTATTTCATTGTTTCAAGAATACAATGATTATGTTATCTCGGACCAAATCAATTCTCTTGCTAATATCGGCATCAAAGAAGGTGATGGTTTGCCCGATAGGATATGTCCAGAGTGCCTCCTTGAGCTCGAGAATGCCTTCAAGTTTAAACTGAAGTGTGAAAGAACAAATGAAATCCTCCTCTCTGCCGTGAACGAGGCTCCTACCGTCGCAGGCAGTGATGGTGACATCAATGTTGATGACCTTCTTCTCAATATGAAAGAAGAATATCTTGATGATGTTGATGCTGATTATGTAGAACTGGATGATCATATTACTTTAGCTGACATAAAGGCCTCTAGGTTTAGTTCTTTGGAAACAGAACTGTCTATAGAAGTTCCACCTAAACCCAGTAAAGCAATCGATTTAAAACTAATATGTCATGACTGTGGCGGATCTTTCAAGAGCAAGTGCAAGCTCAGGGTACACTGGAAGAAAGTACATTTGACCGAAAATCTAAAATGTGAAAACTGCCTAAGAAGGTTCAAATCATTTGCAGCCTTAAATTCACACAAAAAACAAAACTTGAAAAGTTGTCTACTTGCCAGCAAAGTACGCATTGAAGGTGAGGGGAAGAACCGTATCTTCCACTGCAAGGAATGTGACTATCATAGTAAGAGAATCAAAGATGTAGGTGCCCACATCGTCATCCACTCTGGTGAAAGACCCTTCCAATGTGATCTCTGTCTGAAGTATTTTACCCAACTTAGTTCTGTGAATGCTCACAAAGAGAATGCACATAAAATATATAAAAGTGAAGGAACATGTCAACACTGCGGGAAACATTTCAAAGGTCGTTCAAAATTATACAAGCATTTACGGACCCACAGAACAAACAGTTTTCCTGATAGTTATACTTGTAAAATTTGCAAAGCAGTGCTTAAAAACAAAAATAGTTTGCTTACCCATATGAAAAGACATTCTGGTGTAAAGGCCTACTCGTGTGAAGTTTGTCCAGCCTCTTTTTATACTCCAAGTACACTGTGGTCTCATAGAGAGAAGGTTCACATTAAATCAAAAGTATACACTTGTGATATATGTAAGTACACAAATCTCTCAAACTATAACATAAAGAAGCATATGTTGAAGCATACAGCTTCAAACTTTGGCTGCAATGTTTGTGGAATGATGTTTGAGAATGAATATCAACTAGAACTTCATCAGAAGAGGCATACCGAAAGGAACTATAGCTGTTGCCATTGTGGTAAGACTTACTACTCTAAAAAGAACCTGTCCGCACATGTTCGGGGCAAGCACAAGTTTGTGATGTTGAATGGAGCTACAGCTAGCATGAGACCAACAGCTGGCAGAAACAGTAAGGCTGACCGCTCTGCTAAAAGCTAACCTAAGTTTTCCTTCTTTCACTCTTAATTCAACATCACCAGCCTATAGTCCACTGCTGGACATAGGCATCCCCTAATGAGCGCCAAAGATGGCATTATCATTTGGGGGTTAATGGGCATAATCCCCACGCTGATTACACCCACAGGAAGAGATGGGGTGGTGAAATTCTATGACGGTACCACACGGCACACTCCTAATTACAGGGATTTTAATACTGAATAGTGTATTGCTTAATTCTAATTATCAGGAAGAATTTCTGAATTTATCTCTCAATCAAAAAAGAAAATAACAGAGTTTATAAATACATAATAGAAACAAATTAGAAGTAGTCCATACAATCGAAATAATTGAGATAGCTGCAGACTGTTGAACTTTTTAATTGAAATCTGTAGGTACCTGTCTTGTTTCTCAGAAGAAATTACTCAATAAAGTTATATGATAGCTGTGGTAATGTTTTATTAATGGGATTGTATGCCAGTTAAATATTAAGTATTGATAGTATGTATGTATTAATTTGGTACACCCCCTGCCTTTTATATCCAAATAATTCTTTCCATCCAAAGGTTGCCTGGAAGAGATCGCTTCTAAGCGATAAGGCCGCCCATTGTACTTGTCTTATATAATGTCTTCTGTTATGTTTAGTAATTAATAAAGCATTTTTGGCCTATTAGGGATATTGGTTTTTCCTACCTATAATATTTTATACCTATATAAGTTCAAAGAATATTTTTTGTAAATATGTGGGTTCCGCTCCGTTCGGAGCTTTTTATATTTGAATGCTGGTCAGCGTTGCCAATGTGTGGGGAATTCCCCAAACTACGGGGAATCTCAAGTTGATTGGGGATTGGCAGTATGTGGGGAATATGCGGGGATTTTAACATCTTATTCTCATCGGTAAATATTTCATCATTAAGTATCGATATCGACATTTTTTCGAATCATTATGTATGGTGCATCCCTATTTTGTCAGTCGTTTAAAGGTCGTGTAGGATCAGATGATCGACTTGCGATTGATTGATCGATTTGACCCATTTCATTCACAGTTATAAAACTTAGGTACATAGATAGTTTTTTTTTCAAAAAATAAAAAAATTACAATTTCTTTTAACCCAAATAATATTGTATAATCTTAGAAAAGCTAGCTACATATTATTTCATTTATTATTTCAACAATACTGTCAAATAGCCAATTCACTATTTCGTCTACTTTTTGTGACTGATTGCCTATATTACAATGTAATTCGAGGTCAATAAGTGTTGTTTCTGTCGCGGAGTAACGTTACGACTTTGTGCAAATATTGTAGTTTCGTTTCTTATAAAACTTATGAGAGGAATTTGTGGAAAATCAGCGGATTTTTGTCTCCGATAGGGAATTCGATCCAGTTTTTTGGGGAATTGGATAAATTAGCATTGGCAACCCTAATGCTGGTAACACTATTTTGTTTGTTTTGTTGATCAATCAAGTTCACCTGCAAATCCTGCAATGTAGTTCTAATCTAAGTTCTAACATTTAACTTTTCGCTCGCTTCGTGATGTCAGATTATACCATGGGGGAGGACAAGAAAAGTACTGCCATTTGCAGAGTTTGTTTGAGTTACGATTTTGAAAGGGAAGATGCCAAAGAGTTGTCGCTGTTTGAGGAATACAATGGTTATGTTATCTCAGACAAAATTAATGCTCTTACTAATATCGGCATCAAAGAAGGCGATGGTTTGCCCGATAGGATATGTCCAGAATGCCTCCTTGAGCTCGAGAATGCCTTCAAGTTTAAACTGAAGTGTGAAAGAACCAATGAAGTCCTACTCTCTGCCGTGAACGAGGCTCCTACCTTAGAAGGCAATGAAGATGACCTGGTTCTCAATTTAAAAAAGGAATACCTTGACGATGCTGATATTGCATACGAAGAACTGGATGAGAATCTTACTGCTGACTTGGAGGACACTAGGTCTCGCTCTTCAGAAATAGAACCGCCTGAGGCAGCTCCACCTAAACCCAGTAAAGCCATCGATTTGAAACTAATATGTCATGACTGTGGCGGATCTTTCAAGAGCAAGTGCAAGCTCAGGGTACACTGGAAGAAAGTACATTTGATGGAAAACCTGAAATGTGAAAACTGCCTAAGAAGGTTCAAATCATTTGCAGCCTTAAATTCACACAAAAAGAAAAACTTGAAAAGCTGTCTGGTTGCCAGGAAAGTACGCATTGAAGGTGAGGGCAAGAACCGTATCTTCCACTGCAAGGAATGTGACTATCATAGTAAGAGAATCGAAAATGTAGGTGCCCACATCATCATCCACTCTGGTGAAAGACCCTACCAATGTGATCTCTGTCTGCAGTATTTTACCCAAATTAGTTCCGTGAGTTCGCACAAGGAGAGTGCTGCCGTGCAGGCCCTAAAACGCAGTATGAGAAAAAAAGCAGTTTCGAGAAAACCGCAAAAAACATTTTGACGCTGCATTTTTTATATTTCTAAATTTTTATTACAGATTTTTTATTGCCACAAGGACTTAGTGACATGAAATCTAAAATTTTCAATTTATAAAAGTATATTTACTCTATTAAATTCAAAATAAAAAGGATTTTTTCAAAATCATAGCAGTTACTGCACGGAAAATGGTACACATATACAGATTAAAATGAAGTAAAAATACTTGATACTGCAAAACCTATTGATTTATTCGCTTCTTTGCAGACTAATTTGCAGCATAGGTCTTTCTTTACTGCATTTTAATATGCCTCTTGAACTAATTGTACATGTAGTATGTCACAATTTTCAACAAATACAACTATAACAAATTTTCTAACTTACGAAAATGCCAGGTAGGAATTTATAAAACAAACATATTTTTGTACGTACATGAATAACGTTTATTTTTCAGGACGTTTTGGCATGACCATTATAAGTAATACTTATATAACAAATAGAAACATGAGCTCTTACAAATGGCACATCTATTACCCAACTAAAAATAAATCACAAGAATTGTAAGATACCTATCAAAAATAACATAAATGCTCTACATTCGATACATCTTCAGCTAATTATAATTTAACTTTAAGGTGTTCTGAAAACAAGCGTTTATTTCATGACCTTATACTTAGTATACTTATATAAAAAATATAAACATGAAGGCACATTAAAATTTATTTACCAAACTAAAAATAAATCACAAAAAGGTATCAAAAATAACATAAATGGTCTAGATTCAATGTAATAACTCTAAAAGGCATTCAAAATTAAATTAAAATATTGTCAGTGCAAATAAAATATACCATGACTATTATATACTCGGTATCATTACTAAAAAAGTGATATTTTTGAGTACTAAACTCATAAGTGTCAAAAAGTAGGTACTTAGTATTAAAAATGCTCAACATTCGCCAAACAATATGCGTAATCATAAATTCAAAATACCTATGGAAATGATACCTACTATTCATTATCATTATCAAAAATAAATGCTTCTGGTGCATCGTCGGTTTCTGCAGCCGACAAGGGTAAGCTCTTCCAGAATGCCATTCTGTTTTCTGGCATCAATGGCCCCAAGCTTTTTATTATATTTTGTTTTCTGGTAGAATTGATTCCCCTCTGCATCTTTTATCAGGCTTGGGAAGTTTTTTTGATTTTAAACTAATAAAAGTCTGTTTTGTAAAAAAGGCAGTAGTTTCCTCTATTCACCATGACTTCCACTATTTCTTTTAGATATAAGTTTTCGGTGCCGTTTTTTAGTTTCTACGATATGAGACTTAAAAACAAAGAAATCTGTTATTTCCATCTTTTTAACATAAATTTTACCAGAGTTCGCGATCTCAATGACATGGCAAAAGTCTTCAAAATCGTCCTTCCTTCTCTGACCTTCTTGACTAACACTAACTAAAATATCACATTCAGCTGCTGAATGTGATAATATTTTAGTTAGTGTAGACTTTTACCATGTCATGAGATCGCGAACTCTGGTTAAATTAAAAGTACAGATTAAAACGCAGCAAAGTGCTGCACTTTGCTGCGTTTTAATCTGTAGTTCATACAAAATAAATCAGTAATCCATTATGCAGTATAATTTTTTTTGGTACAAAAACTATTTACTGCGTTTTAGTACAAATGCTAATATTTTTTTTATGTGTAGTTTACAGATTTTTTGTGGTAATAAAGATATTTACTGCGTTTAACTTGGTAAATTGATGGGTCGTTAGTGACGTAACTGCTATTACTGTATTTAAGTTAGTATTTAAATACATTTAGGCCTCCGATCTTGAGATACTGCATTTAAAAATTTGATTTTTCTGTGGTGGTAATTATCGAATCAAAAAATCGGTTAAATCACTGTGTTCCTTAAAGCGTGCCCGTTAAAACTCAATATTTAACTAAAAAACGTTAAAAAACCTGTTACTGCGTTTTAAGGCCTGCACGGCAGAGTGCTCATAAAATGTATAAAGGTGGAGGTACATGTCAATACTGTGGGAAACATTTCCAAGGTCGTAACAAATTATACAGTCATTTACGATACCACAGAAGAAATAGTGCTCCTGAAGGTTATCCCTGTAAAATTTGCAAAGCAGTGCTTAAAAACAAAAATAGTTTGCATACCCATATGAAAAGACATTCTGGTTTAAAGGGCTACTCATGTGAAATTTGTGGAGCATCTTTCTATAGTCCAGGTGAACTTTGGTGCCATAGAGAGTATGTTCACATTAAATCAAAAAAATACACATGTGATATATGTAAGTATACAAGCCTCTCCAAATATAGTATGAAGCATCATATTTTGAAGCATACAGCTACAAACTTTGGCTGCAATGTTTGTGGAATGATGTTTGAGAATGAATATCAACTAGAACTTCATCAGAAGAGGCATACGGAAAGGAACTATAGCTGTAGCCATTGTGGTAAAACTTACTACTCCAAAAAGAACCTGTCCGCACATGTTCGGGGCAAGCACAAGTTTGTTATGTTGAATGGAGGTACGGCTAGCATGAGACCAACAGCTGGCAAAAACAGTAAGGCTGACCGCTCTGCTAAAAGTTAACCTAAGTTTTACTTACTACGGCTTATGTTATATGGCCATAATCCCCACACTGATTACACCCACGGGAAGAGATGGGGTGGTGAAATTCTATGACGGTACCACACGGCACACTCCTAATTACAGGGATTTTAATACTGAATAGTGTATTGCTTAATTCTAATTATCAGGAAGAATTTCTGAATTTATCTCTCAATCAAAAAAGAAAATAACAGAGTTTATAAATACATAATAGAAACAAATTAGAACTAGTCCATACAATCAAAATAATTGAGCTAGCTGCAGACTGTTGAACTTTTTGATTAAAATCTGTACCTGTCTTGTTTCTCAGAATAAATACTCAATAAAGTTATATGATAGCTGTGGTAATGTTTTATTAATGGGATTGTATGCCAGTTAAAGGGTCACCACACCACAAATCGCTTTGAGCGATAAGGCCGCTCTTCTGTTACCTATTAGTTTCATTTAGTCTTATCTTACCCTTCATTGGACCCACCTAGCACCCGACACGCACAGCCTCGCCACCAGCGTGGTTCATATTTATACTAATATTATAAGAGAAAAGATTTGATTGTTTGTTTGTAATAATTGAATAGGCTCCGAAACTACTGGACCGAAAAATTATTTCACCATAAGAATCCTATATTTACCGTGATGAACATAGGCTATAGAATATTTTCAAAAAAGCTTCGCCAAACAGAACGCGTTATTCACTTTATGTAGATAATAGCACAGTACACATATGGATCTATATGAATGTATACTGTGGTAGTATAGTATAAATTTGATTGTTTTGCTAAGTTGTACGAAGGTTGGTTGATTTCATTCATGAATGCGGAATAAAACAGCTATTGCGCAGAAACAACATAATAAATTTAAAAAAATTCTAAAATGGCATTTAAATATTCCGTAGTACCTAATACCTACCTAGTTATCTACAGAGATGTGATTTATTTGAAATACTTCTATTTTAAATGCAAATAGAAAATGCAAAATACCTATTTTGTATTTAAATACCTTTCAGTGAAAAGTATTTTGTATTTTATTTGAAATGCCTTTCGAGATGCATTTTGTATTTTAATATACATTTTAAAATACAAAATACTTTGTGATTAAGTTGAGCCAACATTACCAGTCAAACAAAACAAAACGCTTGTATTGCCGAATTCGACCGATAGAGGCGCCAACTAACCATGCACGACATCTTTTTCTTCTTTGGTCAGAGTGCGCGTCTTATGTCAATGTCAAGTAATGTCTTCATCATCATCATCATCATCACCAGCCTATAATAGTCCACTGCTGGACATAGGCCTCCCCTAATGAGCGCCATAGATGGCATCATTATTTGGTAATAAATGTAATTTAATTTAAGTAATGTCTGACAAGTGTCAATGTCTGACAAGTGTGAAAAAGATGTATTCGACGAACAACTGGCATTGTTAAAAAGTGTTATAAATAAAAAATGATATTTATTTTTATCACTTTTTAACAATACCAGTCCAGTTGTTATTAATTTAAAAATAAAAGTGTAATCGCATTGAGTGTATCTATTCTTCTGTGTAATAAATAAAAATATATCTGTGATTTATAGTATTTATATAGATTTATAGTATCTGTGATTTTTAGGTCAGAAGGTATTTTATTTTGAAAAAGTATTTTGAAAATACCTATTTTGCATTTAGCATTTGAAATACAAAAAGCAATACTATTTGGTATTTTGCATTTGAAATAGTAAATCTGAAAAGTATTTTGCATTTTGTATTTAAATGCTTTTTTAAAACCATTTTGTACATCTCTGGTTATCTAACTATCAAAGAGAATAGAACGTACCTAGGTAGTATTATTCTCCTTGAAAGAAAATATAACCACAAGTAATGTAATGAATGACTGTATTTAATGAGGTCACGTCAAACTACGAGGATGTCTTAAAGATACCTCTAAGACATCCTCGTAGTTTGACGTGTACATACGTAAAAAGAGGTAAATTTCAAAAACATAAATAATAAGAAAACACAGAAGTTATTCTTTTGCTACAAAGGAAACAAAAAACATACAGCTTCCCATGGATTTATGAAAAGTACGGATAGAATCCTGTCAAATCAAACTTGAATCTTAGCAATGGCGGAATGACATTGAGTGTCAGTGTATAGAGAGTTGCCAACAGAAGAAAAAATTACCCATAATTTTTATAAATATTCTTCCTAATAATTGTTCACTTATTAATATGAAAACGTGTAAAACTTCTTAGACAGAGATTATGATTGATAGTTTTAAGATCAACAAGTTAATTACAAAATGTTCTCCAAAAATTAAATTTTCATACAATTTTATGGTTGTAACGACTCTATGTTATGTTATGTCTACTGGCAAACTTTAGGTTAACACAGACCAAAGACCTACTTATTCCGAATAACTTTAAAATTTAATGTACCTTGTAATGTCCCAAACTTGGGACAAAAGTACCAGAAAAAAAAATTGTTGTAAGGAAGTCTCCGATTCTTTTCACTATTCCTTGAAGTTTAGGTAAATAAGTCCTACCTATTCCTATCACTGCTTATTAATATGAATATGTAAATTATAATGAATCATTTTAGGTACTGCTTTAGCCACGGTAATCGTGTTTATTAGACCTACTTTTTATAATTTTCAATTTACGCCACCGCTTTATGGCGCTAACTGCAGTGAATTTTATTGTCCCACAAGAACAGAACAGAACACTGTACTTTCCCGGGATTAAATAGTAACCCCTATTTGCTAATCGAAGAAATTTCAACAAAATCTGTTCAGGCCTCTGAGTGTGTGTGCAGAAGTAACAAAGATAAAACACATCCAAAGTCTCATTCCATGTCTAATTTTAGTTTGAATAAATTACTCTTTGTGCCTATTAACTGGCTGACAACATTTTCTGCCTGCGGCTTCGCATACGTTGTTCCTATGGAAATGCCTAACCAATATATATAAAAAAAATATGCTGCAAATGTACATTTGCAGCCATATCTTATGATTGTTACTGGGAAGATCAGTGAAATGTTATGTGAAAAAATATACATTACTCTCATATTAATTGTTTATTGAGACATTATAAATAAAAAATTATGTATACCTACATAATATAATGCCCGCATGCTTTTACATGAAAAATCTTCATGCACACTGCATGCTACACTAGATTTAGTGGGATTCAAATTATTTTAATTATGAGATTCGCGAATTCAATTTAAATTCCAATTTTCGTCACCCGGAAATCTGAAAAAATATTGACTTTGAGTTATGCCCCACGGCTATCGATAATCTCGATATAACATCTGCGTAGCATGATCGTCAGTAAAAGTAACTATTATCAAAATGGGTTCAGCTATTTTGGAGGTTAGCTCAAATAAAAAACAAACATATTTCGAAATTCGTATCCCTAAAGCTAAGTTATTGTATAGATATTACAAACTGAAATTCAATATCCTAATTATATTTCGAATACTTAATACATATTATTTTATAGGTGATAAAGGATGATAAAGAAATGCCTATATACCTGATTCATAATTTAAAATCAATAAAATATGAGAATTAAAACATTTTTAATATCCTCCCACACTTACTGGAAAATTTACATGTTTACATGTTGGCAGCACTGGCGAGATTTTGTGCTTGTAGTTTGATTTAAATGTTGATAATAATTTTGCGTCAAATCGATAAAATAAGTTGGTGATATAAGAAATTTATCTACGAAATGTGATCCGGTGTTTTTTGTTGACAATCCCATTGTGACTTTTGCAACATCTGACCACACAAGACGGCGTTTTCCGTTTATTTTGGTTTGTTTACAATGGGGTTCATCAGTTGGTGTCTATAGCCGTAATGGCGATGGCCAGCATACTATTTGATTGATTGGCATGCTTGCTTGATTGGAGTGCTTCATTTTATTTTGTTCTGATACTCCTTCCGAACTTATTTATAGTTTCATGCAGCTTCCATATAACTTTATTTTACACAATTAATTCGTACAAAATATTCAGAAATTCCCTAGCAACTCTGACGTTTAATAGCTTTTCGTATTTGCTTTGAAATTTACGAATTGGAAACTCTGGTTTGGAAGAGTAAGTACCTACATATTTAATGAGTCATGTTGGGGTTGGGGGTCAATGGGGTAAACGTGTTCTTGAGTGGAGATCGCGACTCGGCAAACGTAGTGTAGGACGCCCGCCTGCAAGGTGGGATGACGATCTGCGAAAGACTGCTGGCAGATGCTGAATGCGACAAGCCGAAGATAGGGCGCTATGGCACTCATTAAGGGAGGCCTGCCTATGTCCAGCAGTGGACTAACATGGGCTGATGATGATGAGATATTCTTAATAAAGGTACTTATGTTATTTCCATATGTTATTTCCAATCGAACCACCACAGAAAATATTTCAACAACCACAACACAACCTTTTCAGCTATCTGTGATCGATCATAATGTAAGCACGTTTTGTGTAGGTAGGTACTCCTGCTTTTATATCTGACCAAATTAGTTTTTCTGAGGCCTAGGATATTTTCATGCAGTGCGGAGCACGTTTGCGAGTGGACGTGTCGTATTGCAACGCTCAGAATTCAATATTCACGTATCGCGCGGCTTCGGCCGATGCATGTTTAGTCGCCATGAGGCCATGAGTTCCGAAAAACTCGTGGCGAACGAACTACTAGCCTTCCTCCAAGATCGACTGGATGTCATGGATGAGGTCTCGGCGATGCAGATCTGCAAGTCGAGTTTCTCTGAAGATGAGATCCACAAGGCCAGGACTGTTTTCTACGAAGCGCTCAACATCACCGAGAAGATGAAGATGTACAGGAGGGACGAACATGGTCAGCGCAGTCTACAGGACATCATACACATGTTCAAGGTGACTGACCCTGATGACGTGCCCTCCTTCGTCGCCCGCAACCTCCATCGTGTGCCGCCGCTGGACTTCGACCATATTGATTGTACGAGCCTGCTGAAGGATATCAAAGCGTTGAAGTCTACCGTGGCACAGATGCAGCTGAAGACAGATGCCGCTCAAAGTACCATCGCCGAGCTGCGCAGTGAAGTTGATTCATTGCGCAATACACAGTCGGTATGTAGGTCACCCGACCCCGTGGCATCCAATGTCAACGTTCGCCGCGGTGCGCAGCTGAATGTGTCGGCAAGCAGTTTTGTGTCGACGTTAGCATCACCCGTGGCAGCCGATGCGCCTGCGCCCGCGCCCGCGCCCGCGCCCGCTGCCCCCGCCGCTCGTGTCGCCGCGACTCAACCCGCGCGACTACCTCGCAAGGGGAAGAAGCAGAGTTGCAACGATCCTAATCGTGGCGCTTTGCCCCCGGGTCCTGAGAAGGGCCGCCGCGACCAGGCCCGGATTAAGGGATCCAGGACCCCTAGGCACTTGGTATTTGAGGGCCCCCCTACCCGACAAAATTTCTTTATGCACCAAGCGCCCCCACGTCCCCCGAGCCGATCAAGTAGCACAAGATTACCAAAATAAATTTTTTTAGCGACTTTTCGGATGTTCTGTAAACTAGAATCAAGAGTGACAAAAGATTATGATTAGCGAACCCTGTAACTTTTAGAGCCTTTGCGGTGGTAATTTTGGAGTTTGGTGAAGTAAGCAAGGTAAAAAGACAAAACATGTTTTTTGTTATTACTTTTTCGGATGGTCTCGTTGTAGTATAGGTAATAAAAATTAAAACAGTGAGCGGAATGAGCGCCGATATTTTGTTGTGTTTGCGGCCGCTGAAAATGGTTGAGAAATTGTGACATTTTCGCAAGGTTGTTAAAAAGCTTAGAATAATTGAGAATTAACGGCGAGCGGAGCGAGCCGCGAATTTTTTTGTGACATTTTCGGTCGTTACCAAATAGTTAAGAAAAGTATGTTATAAATAAAGACATAACAGTAAACGGAGGGAGCAATTCAATTACGGAAAAACAAGAAACTAGGTCTATTGATTTACAAAATTAAAAGTAATGTCATGATCTCCCTGCCTAGCTGGAATCGGCCGTAACTGAATGCGATGCGTGCACCCAGCGCATTTAGATAAAATGTTGAGACGAATTTTGACGAAAAAAAGTTCGAGATTTCAAGAGAGAATAATTTAAAGAAATATTTAAGTGCGACGTGCTTACATACAATACAATGTATGTAGATACACAATAGGAATCGTATGGCACGGAGCGCCAAACTGAACACATAGTACCTACGTCGTTTCTTGCCTACCTTTTATTATTTGGAAAAATAAATGGTAATTTTTCGGGCAAGCCTGACTTTAGGGGTATGAATGTTCTCCGCCATGAGGGCCCCTAGGCTTGCCGGGCCCCTAGGCTCGGGCCTTGTGGGCCTAGGGGCTAATCCGGGCCTGGCCGCGACAAGGAAGGTTTCGTGCTTGTTGAAAGGAAGAAGAGGAAACCGACTTGTCGCAATCAGTGTGGGACCGCCGCACCGAACGCACCGGAGCAGCTGTGCCCGCTCCGTGCCGAAGTACCCACCACGCAACTCTACGTGTCACGCGTCTTCTACACCGTGACCGCTGAGCTGAGGATGTGGGGAAGTACCTGGGGCAGAAGACCGGCATGTCCTTGAGGGTCGAAAAATTGTTATCTCGCCGTAATGTGAATTTCGGTTCATTTATGGTGAGAGTGCCGACGGATCGACTCTATGTTTATGGACAGCGGGTTTTGGCCGAAAGGTGTCATCTTCAGGAAGTTCATTGGACGCCTGTCAAATAACATCGCGCATGCGTCATCGGATCGGAACGTCGCTGAATAGTTATAATAATAAATATTTTTTATCTATGTTAGTCTCTAAGGTATTTATGTATTATATGGGCCCTAATTAAGTTACTTTTTGTAAACTTTCTTTGTTGCCTGAAATAAAGTTATTATTATTATTATTTGGTTTTTTCTGCTAATATTATTTTATATAAAAGTCCAAAATATAAGTACCACTCCGTTAGGAGCTGAGCTTTGTATATTTGAATTGAAATATTAGAATGCTGGCAGCGTAGCCAATCTGTGGGGAATTCCCCAAACTACGGGGAATCTCAAGTTGATTAGGGATTGGCATTATGTGGGGAATATGCGGGGATTCTAACATCCTAATCTCATATTATTTCAAAAACTGTCAAATAGCCAATTCCCTATTTCGTCTACTTTTTGTGACTGATTGATTACCTAAATTACAATGTAATGCGAGGTCTATGTGTTGTTTCTGTCGCGGAGTAACGTTACGACTTTGTGCAAATATGTACCTAGTTCGTTTCTTATAAAACTTATGAGAGAAATTTGTGGAAAATCAGCGGATTTTTGTCTCCAAATTTTGGGAATTCGATCCAGTTTTTTGGGGAATTGGATAAATTAGCATTGGCAACCCTAATGCTGGTATGCTGGTAACACTATTTTGTTTGTTTTGTTGATCAATCAAGTAAACTACACCTGCAAATCCTGCAATGTAGTTCTTTCTAATCTAAGTTCTAACCTCAGGTTCTAACATTTAACTTTTCGCTCGCTTCGTGATGTTAGATTATACCATGGGGGAGGACAAGAAAAGTACTGCCATTTGCAGAGTTTGTTTGAGTTACGATTTTGAAAGGGAAGATGCCAAAGAGTTGTCGCTGTTTGAGGAATACAATGGTTATGTTATCTCAGACAAAATTAATGCTCTTACTAATATCGGCATCAAAGAAGGCGATGGTTTGCCCGATAGGATATGTCCAGAGTGCCTCCTTGAGCTCGAGAATGCCTTCAAGTTTAAACTGAAGTGTGAAAGAACCAATGAAGTCCTACTCTCTGCCGTGAACGAGGCTCCTACCTTAGAAGGCAATGAAGATGACCTGGTTCTCAATTTAAAAGAGGAATACCTTGACAATGCTGATATTGAATACGAAGAACTGGATGAGAATCTTACTGCTGACTTGGAGGACACTAGGTCTCGCTCTTCAGAAATAGAACCGCCTGAGGCAGCTCCACCTAAACCCAGTAAAGCCATTGATTTGAAACTAATATGTCATGACTGTGGCGGATCTTTTAAGAGCAAGTGCAAGCTCAGGGTACACTGGAAGAAAGTACATTTGACCGAAAATCTAAAATGTGAAAACTGCCTAAGAAGGTTCAAATCATTTGAAGCCTTAAATTCACACAAAAAACAAAACTTGAAAAGTTGTCTACTTGCCAGCAAAGTACGCATTGAAGGTGAGGGCAAGAACCGTATCTTCCACTGCAAGGAATGTGACTATCATAGTAAGAGAATCGAAAATGTAGGTGCCCACATCCTCATCCACTCTGGTGAAAGACCCTACCAATGTGATCTCTGTCTGCAGTATTTTACCCAACTTAGTTCTGTGAATGCTCACAAAGAGAATGCACATAAAATATATAAAAGTGAAGGAACATGTCAACACTGCGGGAAACATTTCAAAGGTCGTTCAAAATTATACAAGCATTTACGGACCCACAGAACAAACAGTTTTCCTGATAGTTATACTTGTAAAATTTGCAAAGCAGTGCTTAAAAACAAAAATAGTTTGCTTACCCATATGAAAAGACATTCTGGTGTAAAGGCCTACTCGTGTGAGATTTGTGGAGCATCTTTCTATAGTCCAGGTGAACTTTGGTGCCATAGAGAGAAGGTTCACATTAAATCAAAACTATACACTTGTGATATATGTAAGTACACAAATCTCTCAAACTATAACATAAAGAAGCATATGTTGAAGCATACAGCTACAAACTTTGGCTGCAATGTTTGTGGAATGATGTTTGAGAATGAATATCAACTAGAACTTCATCAGAAGAGGCATACCGAAAGGAACTATAGCTGTAGCCATTGTGGTAAGACTTACTACTCTAGAAAGAACCTGTCCGCACATGTTCGCAGCAAGCACAAGTTTGTTATGTTGAATGGAGGTACGGCTAGCATGAGACCAACAGCTGGCAAAAACAGTAAGGCTGACCACTCTGCTAAAAGTTAACCTTAAGTTTTACTTTTTACACTCTTAATTCAACATCAACAACATCACCAGCCTATAATAGTCCACTGCTGGACATAGGCCTCCCCTAATGAGCGCCAAAGATGGCATTATTTGGGGGTTAATGCCCATAATCCCCTCGCTGGGCATGCGGGTTGGGGATCGCAGTTCGGTGGAGTTATTCTGCAGAGGGTGCTGCTGTCCGCCCCCCGGTGTGTTTCCCTTAGTCGCCTCTTACAACACCCACGGGAAGAGATGGGGTGGTGAAATGCTATGCCGGCACCACAAGACAACAAGAGGTTTATTAGCCATATAAAACATATGTATATAAAAAAAAGTATTAGAACATAATGATGGAAAGGTTATTTTACTATTTCTTAATTTTTAAGACTGTTGCACTTTTTGAATTGAAATCTGTACCTGTCTTGTTTCTCATAATAAATCACTTATTAAAGTTATAATTATGTGGTAATGTTTTATTAATGGGATTGTATGCCAGTTCAAGGGTCACCACACCACAAATCGCTTTGAGCGATAAGGCCGCTCTTCTGTTACCTATTAGTTTCATTTAGTCTTATCTTACCGTTCAGTGGACCCACCTAGCACCCGACACGCACAGCCTCGCCACCAGCGTGGTTCATATTTATACTAATATTATAAGAGAAAAGATTAGATTGTTTGATTGTATGTAATTGAATAGGCTCCGAAACTACTGGAACGATTTGAAAAATTATTTTCACCTTATGAATCCTATATTTACCGTGATGAACATTATTTTCAAAAAAGTTAAAGGCTTTGCCAAACAGAACGCGTTATTACCTATGATCTATGACGGTACTCTACTGTCACTTATTTTATGATATGTAGTAATTATACTAGGACATAGTACAGGGACTAGGAACACGTGATATAGCTACTGAATCAGGATTTGATGCGGTTTTTAGATCGAATGAATGCTTCAACATGTTCTTACGTGTAGGATGCATTAAAATTACCATTAACCGCAATCGAAACCGGGCCGGGTCGCTAGTGGTTCGTAAAATCGAATCGTCACTTTAGGAAGGTAATAGGTATAGTATCATTTTGATTGTCTTGCTAAGTTGTACGAATGTTGGTTGATTTCATTCATGAATGCGGAATAAAACAGCTGTTGTGCAGAAACAACATAATACATTTAAAAAAATTCTAAAATTGGCATAAATAATTCAGTAGTACGTAGTACCTACCTACCTACCTAATTATCTAACTATCAAAGAGAATAGAACGTAGTGGTTACATTCTCTTTGGAGGTCACGTCAAACTACGAGAATGTCGTAGAGGTATGTAAAAAGAGAGGTAAATTTCAAAAACATAAATAATTAGAAAACACAGCTAAGTTATTCTATTGTTACAAAGGAAACAAAAAAACATAAAGCTTCCATATAACTTTATTTTACACAATTAATTCGTTAAGTACAAAATATTCAGAAATTCCCTAGCAACTCTTACAGTTTAACAGCTTTTCGTATTTGCTTTGAAATTTACGAATTTGAAACTCTGGTTTGGAAGAGTAAGTACCTACATATTTAATGAGTCATGTTGGGGGTCAATGGGGTAAACGTGTTCTTGAGTGGAGACCGCGACTCGGCAAACGTAGTGTAGGACGCCCGCCTACAAGGTGGGATGACGATCTGCGAAAGACTGCTGGCAGATGCTGAAAGCGACAAGCCGAAGACAGGGCGCTATGGCACTCATTAGGGGAGGCCTATGTCCAGCAGTGGACTAACATGGGCTGATGATGTTGAGATATTCTTACTTTAGGTAGGTATGTTATTTCCAATCGAACCACCACAGAAAACATTTCAACAACCACAACACAAATTTTCAGCTATCTGTGTGTATCTGTGATCATATTATGTAAGCACGTTGTGTAGGTACTCCTGCCTTTATCTCGGACCAATTAGTTTTTCTGAGGCCTACGGATATTGGTTTTTTCTGCTAATATTATTTTAAATATAAGTCCAAAAAATTAGTTTTGTAAAAATATGGGTTCCGCTGCGTTCGGAGCTTTTTAAATTTGAAATATTAGAATGCTGGTCAGCGTTGCCAATCTGTGGGGAATTCCCCAAACTACGGGGAATCTCAAGTTGATTGGGGATTGGCATTATGTGGGGAATACGTGGGGATTTTAACATCTTATTGTCATCGGTAAATATTTCATCATTAAGTATCGATATGGTCATTTTTTCGAATCATTATGTATGGTACATCCCTATTTTGTCAGTCGTCTATGATCAGATATGGATCAGATGATCGATTGACCCATTTCATTCACGGTTATAGGTCGGGGTGTCGCAAAGAGGGTCCCATACATTTTTTTTTTTTTTTTTTTTTTTTTAAATTAGTAATATTGTAATAGTTACAAAAGAGATAGCCGAAATTTTCAGGAAAAACTAAAAAAAATATTTATTTTAGACTTAGAAAAATTTTCATCGATTTTGTATGGGGCTGAGACTTAGAAAAATTTTGATCGATGCCTAACTGTCCCCGACGACGAGTGTAAAGAATCGCGTTCGCGATAGCTCCGGCGCTGCGGGAAGTGCAGCCTCTCCGCCATTGCGTAACAAGGGACAGGCACCACTGCTCACCTCCGCAGCTTCGGCTTTTTGGTCGCCTTCGGCGACCAGCCTCAGCCGCTGCGGCTCGCGCGGTGCCTGTCCCTTATTACGGCTGGCGGAGGCTGCACTCCCTTCGCGCCTCCGGCTTATTATATACACTCTAGGGGCGCCACGCACAAGACCACGTGGAGTCGGGGTACTCTGTGTCGGATCCGCCACTCAAATTGAACCTAATCAACTCTTATCGGAATGCTCTGTATCGGTATCTGTTATCTGTATCGGACACAGTTTGAACTCTAGCGCCGAGGTCATAGAACTTTGGGGTCAATCAGCTGAACCAAAGTTGCACCCCTAGTGACCCTCTTTACGATGGCATAAGAAAAAATATATGTTATATATATATAAAAAAATACATGTTGAAAATTTTCTAAGTCTTTTTCGCCTTGAAACTGAACGACACACTTTGACCTCTAGCGCCGAGGTCATAGAACTTTGGGTCAATCAGCTGAACCAAAGTTGCACCCCTAGTGACCCTCTTTACGATGGCATAAGAAAAAATATATGTTATATATATATAAAAAAATATATCAAAATTTTTCTAAGTCCCAGCCCCATACAAAATCGATGAAAATTTTTCTAAGTGTGGGACCCTTTTTGCGACACCCTAACCCGGTTATAAAACGTAGGTAGATAGTTAGAATAAAATATTTACAATTTTTTTTAACCCAAAAAATATTGTATAATCTTAGAAAAGCTAGCATAGACAGCATAGACATTTATTATTTCAACAATTGTCAAATAGCCAATTCCCTATTTCGTCTACTTTTTGTGATTGATTGCCTATATTACAATGTAATGCGAGGTCGATAAGTGTTGTTTCTGTCGCGAAGTAATGTTACGACTTTGTGCAAATATGTAGTTTCGTTTCATATAAAACTTATGAGAGGAATTTGTGGGGAATCAGCGGATTTTTGTCCCCTAATTTTTGGGAATTCGATCCAGATTTTTGGGGAATTGGATAAATTAACATTGGCAACCCTGATGCTGGTAACACTATTTTGTTTTGTTGATTGTTGATCATCATTAAGCGCGCTCCACATTCTCGGCAAAACGCTCTGTGGTTGATCATGATCAATCAATCAAGTAGGTGCACCTGAGGTGCACCTGCAATGTAGCTAAAAGTTCTAACTTTTAACTTTTCGCTCGCTTCCTGATGCCAGATAATGGGGGAGGACAAGAAAAGTACTGCCATTTGCAGAGTTTGTTTGAGTTACGATTTTGAAAGGGAAGATGCCAAAGAGCTGTCGCTGTTTGAGGAATACAATGGTTATGTTATCTCAGACAAAATGAATGCTCTTACTAATATCGACATCAAAGAAGGCGATGGTTTGCCCGATAGGATATGTCCAGAGTGCCTCCTTGAGCTCGAGAATGCCTTCAAGTTTAAACTGAAGTGTGAAAGAACCAATGAAGTCCTACTCTCTGCCGTGAACGAGGCTCCTACCTTAGAAGGCGAAGATGACCTGGTTCTCAATTTAAAAAAGGAATACCTTGACGATGCTGATATTGAATACGAAGAACTGGATGACAATCTTACTCCTGACTTGGAGGACACTAGGTCTCGCTCTTCAGAAGAAGAACCGCCTGAGGCAGCTCCACCTAAACCCAGTAAAGCCATCGATTTAAAACTAATATGTCATGACTGTGGCGGATCTTTCAAGAGCAAATGCAAGCTCAGGGTACACTGGAAGAAAGTACATTTGATGGAAAACCTGAAATGTGAAAACTGCTTAAGAAGGTTCAAATCATTTGCAGCCCTAAATTCACACAAAAAGAAAAACTTGAAAAGCTGTCTGATAGCCAGCAAAGTACATATAGAAGGTGAGGGCAAGAACCGTATCTTCCACTGCAAGGAATGTAAATATTATAGTAAGAGAATCAACGATGTGGGTGTCCACCTCATCATTCACTCCGGTGAGAAACCATTTCAATGCAATGTCTGTCTGAAGTATTTTAGTCAACTTAGTTCCGTGAGTGCGCACAAAGAGAGTGCACATAAAATGTATAAAGGTGGAGGTACATGTCAACACTGTGGGAAACATTTCCAAGGTCGTAACAAATTATACTGTCATTTAAGATACCACAAAAGAAACAGTGCTCCTGAAGGTTATCCCTGTAAAATTTGCAAAGCTGTGCTTAAAAACAAAAATAGTTTGCATACCCATATGAAAAGACATTCTGGTTTAAAGGGCTACTCATGTGAGATTTGTGGAGCATCTTTCTATAGTCCAGGTGAACTTTGGTGCCATAGAGAGAAGGTTCACATTAAATCAAAAGTATACACTTGTGATATATGTAAGTATACAAGCCTCTCCAAATATAGTATGAAGCATCATATTTTGAAGCATACAGCTACAAACTTTGGCTGCAATGTTTGTGGAATGATGTTTGAGAATGAATATCAACTAGAACTTCATCAGAAGAGGCATACGGAAAGGAACTATAGCTGTAGCCATTGTGGTAAAACTTACTACTCTAGAAAGAACCTGTCCGCACATGTTCGGAGCAAGCACAAGTTTGTTATGTTGAATGGAGGTACAGCTAGCATGAGACCAACAGCTGGCAAAAACAGTAAGGCTGACCACTCTGCTAAAAGTTAACCTAAGTTTTACATCTTTCACTCCTTACAGGGATTTAACATACAATTAGAAAATACTGTATTCCTTAATTCTTATCATCTGGAAGGATTTCTGAATTAATCTCTCAATCAAAACAGCAAATAACAGAGTTTATAAATACATTATTAGAAACAAATTAGAACTAGTCCATTCCATACAATGCAGACTGTTGCACTTTTGAATTGAAATCTGTACCTACCTGCCTTATTTCTCATTATAAACTTCATAATAAAAATATTACTAAAGATGTTTTATTAACGGGATTGCACGCCGCCAGTTCATACACCACCAATCGTTAAGGCCGCCAATTCTCTTACCTATTAGTTTTATTTTGTCTTAGTAAAGTTGTGAGAATAAATAATTATTAAGTACCTACCTATCTTCTATAATATATACTAATATTCTTAGTATTATAGAGAGGAAAGATTTGATTGTTTGTTTGTAACTGAAAATGAAAATAGTCTGAAACTACTGGACCGATATTAAAAATTATTTTATCATTAGAATCCTTAATTTACTGTGATGAAAATAGGCTATAGAATATTTTCAGGTTAGGGTTCCGTATGTAAAGTTCAATTTTTGTTAAATACCCCTGCGAGGCCGGGGCGGACTGCTAGTTCTTTATATGGATTTGTAGCATGCAGTCAAATGGATTTTGGCAGGCACTATAATCAACTCTGCAATGTCACCGTATAGCCTCGCTCGCAATTTGTCCAATGTGTCGGCGGCGCGTGGACAGTCCCTCAGACGAAGGAATAAAATTCTTTATTCCTTCGTCTGAGGCACAGTCCAGGCGACGCGAAGACGGTTTTGACGATATAGGACAAGTTCTTTGCTTATACTTAGTTATAACCAGAAGTGGGTATAGTAAGAGATGGACAGCTAAAGCAAATGATTTAAAAAGAACTTGTCAAAACCACTATAGGAAGGTAATAGCACAGTACACATATGGATCTATATGTATACCGTGGTAATAGGTATAGTATAATTTTGATTTTCATGCTAAGTTGTACGAATATTGGTTGATTTCATTCATGAATGCTGAATAAAACAATTGCGCAGTTAATCAAACAACATAATAAATTTAAAAAAAATCTTAAATTGGCATATACCTAAATATTCAGTACATAAGTGCCTAGGTTAGGTAACTAACGTAATTATCTAACCATCAAAGAGAACGTAGTGGTTATATTCTCTTTGAAAGAAAATAAAACCACTAAAAATTACTATTTTTAAATGAGTTCACATCAAACTAAGTATGAGGATGTCTAGGTATGGTAAAAGTGGTAAATTTCAAAAACATAAATAATTTGAAAACACAGTTAGTTATTTGTTTTAAACTATATAAGTTATTCTATTGTTACAAAGGAAACAAACAAACTTACAGCTTCCTTATAACTTTATTTTACACAATTAATTCTTACAAAATATTCAGAAATTCCCGCGCAACTCTGACAGTTTAACAGCTTTTCGTTTATGCTTTGATATTAAATATCAAAGCATAAACGAAAAGCTGATTCTTTACGATCAAATTCGTAAATTCTACGAATTTGAAACTCTGATTTGGAGGAGTAAGTACCTACAGATTAATCTGTACCAGAATAATTACCACTTCAACGTTCGTGGGTACTACAGAGCCCACGGGTTCGGAAAGTAGCGAAATTTTAAATTTTTTTTTAATGGCGCCAACCGCGGACCTTTTTTGCCCCCTCCCTCCGCGAGCGCTAGACGTTCAAGTGGTTGGTTGGTGGAACAACCACAGAAAAAACAAATTGATGTGATTGATAAAAGTCAAGGAACTTATATCCAACCTGGAATGTGCATTGTCAATTTGACACCAATATAAAATAAACCTTATGTGTATGACCGTAAGTCTATTACAGACAATCACTTGGTCAGAGAGAAATCCGGTCCGAGGGAGAAAGCGGTTCGAGAGCCCTGTGTCCCTTTCTAAAGTGTTGCCAGGCGGATTATTCCCGAATTTAGTAGAAGTGGTAGGAACAAATAAATTTGACATGTCTTACTAAAAAGCATTAATTTTCTTTTGTTTTTCGGATTTAAGTGTAAAATTATTTTTTAATACTATTCAATCACATAAAAATTCTTATAAAACTAAAGATTAAAGAATTTTCTTTGATTCACATTTGTTTTGTTTACAAGCTTTTGCAATTGAGAAGCTCACTCTTAAAGTACCAATGGTTGGGTGGTTTACGGTATATTTTGTTTTTTTTTCTGCTAATATTATTTTAAATATAAGTAAAAAAAAAAAGTTTTGTAAAAATATGGGTTTTGCTCCGTTCGGAGCTTTTTCAATTTGACTGCTGGTAACACTATTTTGTTTTGTTTGGGTGCACCTGCAACAGGGTTGCCAACTGTACGAGGTTCCTCGTACAAATACGAGATTTTTGGTCTTCCGTACGAGGTACGAGGACACAATCAACCTCGTACAGTTTTGTACGAGATTTTGACTTAGAAGAAATAATTAATATTTTTCATTGCAGATAGCATTTTATCTGTTGCATTAATCGTAAGTATTATATTTATTTTTCAAGTATTGTATTTATTTTACATATTTTTGGACTCAATTACTGAAAACTGAAGATTTTTCCGAGCTGGCTAGGGACATTGTAGATAGGGCGAACTGCGGCCTACCTACAATGTTATTGCTGAACAACCCCATGGTATTGCTGACTGCGAGCGGTTTTTTAGTAGGTACAGTAAAGATATAAGAAACCGGCTAACAGGCTCGAGTTATTACTGGAGGCTCCAGTTATTATATCTGGACATCCTCATTTCCACATCTCCAAGAGACGTTTACTAAGAGTAGGAGCCTATGTAAAAAAACCTGTGTAAAAAATGATTTAAGCAAATTCCTTTCATATTTTACGTGACCTGATAAAGATTACCTACTTATAATTTTAATACAAAGTTATGTGTTAAGTAGCAGAAAACTGGCAATAGTTAATTTTAGTGTAAAACGCTCTATATCCAATGGTTTTACAAGCTTCAATTTTGATTTGAGCACATTTTTGATGCTTCGGAAATTAATGTACGAGGTTGGAAAGCCAAAGTACGAGATTTTGAGCTGCTTATGTACGAGGAAAAAATCTCTGTGGTTGGCAACACTGACCTGCAATGTAGTTCTAACTTTTAACTTTTCGATTTCTGATGCTAGATAGAAGGTACACCATGGGAGAGGACAAGAAAAGTACTGCCATTTGCAGAGTTTGTTTGAGTTACGATTTTGAAAAGGAAGATGCCAAAGAGCTGTCGCTGTTTGAGGAATACAATGGTTATGTTATCTCAGACAAAATTAATGCTCTTACTAATATCGGCATCAAAGAAGGCGATGGTTTGCCCGATAGGATATGTCCAGAGTGCCTCCTTGAGCTCGAGAATGCCTTCAAGTTTAAACTGAAGTGTGAAAGAACCAATGAAGTTCTACTCTCTGCCGTGAACGAGGCTCCTACCTTAGAAGGCAATGAAGATGACCTGGTTCTCAATTTAAAAAAGGAATACCTTGACGATGCTGATATTGAATACGAAGAACTGGATGACAATCTTACTCCTGACTTAGAGGACACTAGGTCTCGCTCTTCAGAAGCAGAACCGCCTGAGGCAGCTCCACCTAAACCCAGTAAAGCCATCGATTTGAAACTAATATGTCATGACTGTGGCGGATCTTTCAAGAGCAAGTGCAAGCTCAGGGTACACTGGAAGAAAGTACATTTGATGGAAAACATGAAATGTGAAAACTGCCTGAGAAGGTTCAAATCATTTGCAGCCTTAAATTCACACAAAAAGAAAAACTTGAAAAGCTGTCTGGTTGCCAGCAAAGTACGCATTGAAGGTGAGGGCAAGAACCGTATCTTCCACTGCAAGGAATGTGACTATCATAGTAAGAGAATCCACGTTGTGGGTTTCCACCTCACCATTCACTCCGGTGAGAAACCATTTCAGTGTGATGTCTGTCAGAAGTATTTTAGTCAACGTAGTTCTATGAATGCGCACAAAGAGAATGTACATAAAATATATAAAGGTGGAGGAACATGTCAACACTGTGGGAAACATTTCCAAGGTCGTACAAAACTATACAATCATCTACGATTCCACAAAAACAGTGCTCCTGAAGGTTATCCCTGTAAAATTTGCAAAGCAGTGCTTAAATATAAAAATAGTTTGGATACCCATATGAAAAGACATTCTGGTGTGAAGGCCTACTCGTGTGAAATTTGTGGAGCATCTTTTTACAGTCCACCTGAACTTTGGTGCCATAGAGAGAAGGTTCACATTAAATCAAAAAAATTCACATGTGATATATGTAAGTATACAAATTTCTCCAAATATAGTATGAACCATCATATTTTGAAGCATACAGCTTCTAACTTTGGCTGCAATGTTTGTGGAATGATGTTTGAAAATGAATATCAACTGGAACTTCATCAGAAGAGGCATACCGAAAGGAACTATAGCTGTTGCCATTGTGGTAAAACTTACTACTCTAAAAAGAACCTGTCCGCACATGTTCGGAGCAAGCACAAGTTTGTTATGTTGAATGGAGGTACGGCTAGCATGAGACCAACAGCTGGCAAAAACAGTAAGGCTGACCACTCTGCTAAAAGTTAACCTAAGTTTTACATCTTTCACTCCTTACAGGGATTTAACATACAATTAGAAAATACTGTATTCCTTGATTCTTATCATCTGGAATGATTTCTGAATTAATTTCTCAATCAAAGAAGCAAATACCAGAGTTTATAAATACATAATAGAAACAAATTAGTACTAGTCCATACAATCGAAAT